>JANAVB010009596.1:475000-520000 GCA_029216955.1 Iris pallida
AAGTCAGGTTGGAGAGCGTCGCAGAGTGTGACCTGTCCGTTTTGTGATGGGTGTAGATGAAGCTCTTGTGGTTGTTGATTCTTCGTTCGAAATATTTGGTGTACCTGTTCAGCGTTTGAAGGACCACCTCGATAGAGCCGATGTCGCCGGAGGAAAAAATGAGGACATCGTCAGCGTAAGCAAGGTGAGTGATTATAGGGCAGCCGGTGGAGGTATGAAAGTGGTGGAACCGTGAGGTATTGGGCATGCTCTTAAGGTTCCTGTTGAGGGCCTTTGCAGTGATGATGAAGATAGTGGCAGAAAGAGGATCCCCTTGGCAGACGCCACGGTTAGCATTGAAGAAGCCATCGGCCTGGCCGTTGATAACGGTGGAGAACCAGGAATTGTTGATGGACCTGAAGATGATGTCAATCCAGGGTTCAGAGAAGCCAAAAGCCTTGAAAACCCATATCATGAATTGCCAGTCGAGGCGGTCGTAGGCTTTCTCTATGTCCAGCTTAATGGCGATGTTTCCCCCTCTAGCTGGGAATTTTATGCAAGTGACCAACTCTTGAGCGAGCAGGATGTTGTCCACGATGTTACGCCCTTTAACAAAATCGCTCTGCTCCTCGAATATGATTTTGGGCAGGAGATCCGTCATCCGGTTAGCGATAATTTTTGCGATGATTTTGTTGGCGAAGTTGCATAGACTTATGGGGCGGAAGTCTTTGAAGGTTTCTGGGTTGTCTTTTTTGGGGATTAGAATAAGATTAGCCCTGGATAAGTATTTAGGGTATCTAGCTCCTTGAAAGAAGGCAACCGAAGCCTCCAAAAATTTTGGACCGATGATATCCCAGCATTGTCTGTAGAATACCCCGCTGAAGCCGTCGGGTCCGGGAGCGCTGTGCTCGTCAAGATCCTATACCGCGGTCTGCACCTCGGTGGCAGAAGGGAGGGAAAGGAGCTGCTCATTCTCGTGCTCGGTGATGATGCTAGGGATTTTCGCTAGCACTCCCTCGTCCATGATGACCGCTTCTTTGGTGAAGAGATTGGAGAAGAAGTTGGTCGCAGCCTCTTGAATCTTAAGCTGGTCCGTCAGCTGGTTGCCGCTGTTATCGGAGGTACGATGAAGGTTGAGCTGTTGTCTGCGGCCTTTCACGCAGGCGTGGAAGAAGCTGGAGTTGCGGTCCCCTTCGTTGTCCCATTTAAGTCTAGCTTTTTGTTTCCAGAATTCCGTTTCGACTTTAAGCCTGGACTTGAGGATAGCTCTGGCGAGGTTGAGTGCGGTCCGCGCTTCGGGGGATCTGTTAGCAACGTAAGAGATCTCGGTGCGGGTAACATCATCTTCCGTATTTTTGATCTCCTGAAAGATGTTGCCGAAAGCTGCCTTACTCCACCTTGAGAGAGCCTTGCTCGTGGCTCGCAGTCTGGCCGTAACTCTATACAACGGATCAGCGTCACTCACTGAGAACCAAGCTGAGGCCACCTCAGATTTGAAACTAGGATGATGCCTCAAGAAGTCCAGGAATTAGAAAGGTTTCTTGATGCGGTGGGAGCTTCTGCTGATCCCGATGAGAAGGGGTGAGTGATCGAATTCTGTGGTATTGAGGTGGAAGAGGCTAGAGATGAGCCCCATGTCAACCCAGTGGCTGTTGATGAGGGCACGGTCGAGGCAGGAGTATTGACGCCGGGAGCCTTCCTGCATGTTGTTCCAGGTGAAAGCGTTGCCGGAGAAAGGAAGGTGAGCTAGGTGAGCGTTGAAGGTGAAATTATTGAAGTCGTCCATGGACGGAAGCGGGGGCGGTCTCCCTCCGGACTTCTCGGCACTACTAGAGATGGTGTTGAAGTCGCCTAAGCACATCTACGGAAGGTTCTGGAGGGAGAGGTGGGTGTCAAACAGGTCGGCCCAGAGGAGTTTTTGCCCTTGGAAGTTGCAGCTGCCGTGAACGGCAGAGATTAAGGTTTTGTTCCGAAGTTGGGGGTGTTCCACCCAGAAGGAGAGTGCTTGGCGGGAGTCCTGAACCATGCCTGATTTGATTCCAGCACTGGCGAGAATCCAGATGTCGTGACTGCAAGCCAGCGCGGTCGCGAAACCAAGATGAAGTTGGATGCCGGTGATCCTTTTCTTGGGGATTTTGGGTTCAATGATCACTAGGATGTCAATTTTGTAAATTTTCTTGAGGCTGAGGATTCTATTCAGCGTCGGTTTGTTTGCTATGCCTCTTACGTTCCACGAGAGGATGTTAAACATTGGATTGGGGGAAAAGGGTGAGGTGGTTGAGCTTGGCTGCTGACCTTGTGGTCATGGCCGCTTGCTGATTCTTTTTCTTGTTTTTCTTCTTCTGTTTCGAGAAAGATTTCTTGATGGAAGATTTGTGGTTGTCACTGGCCGCTGTCAAACCAGTAGGTGAGGATGCACGATTGACGGCCACTGAGGAGTAACTCGCTACCTCGACGTTGTCAAGTGCACACAGCGGGTTGTTACGATCAAGGAAACCAGGGTCTATGGCTTGTAATGCCCCGCTCCGCACGAGGCATTTGGTTGGCTTATTGGATGGGATCAGAATATTGGACCGTGACTTATGTTGGGAATCAGGAGAATTGAGACTGATGTAGTCTCTCTTAGCTGGCTAGACAGAATGGGTATTGGAACGTGGCTCGCAGGTGGAGCTACGATTAGTGGAATTTTGGGTGAGTGGAACTGTCCTTCCTCCTCCTTACTCCTTCATGCTTAATAGATGAAGTATTAAAATGCTATGAACTGCCCCTAAATGTCCCTTATGTTAGTTGCTGAATAATAGAGATGCTTTTGTTGAGAATTATTGAAATGTATAACACATTGAACTGTTAATGTGATTCGCTGCCTGAGAATGAATTGATAACATTGCCCCTTATGCTTAACACTGCTGGAACAAGTAGACACTTGAATAATGAGATGCCTTATGAATAATAGAATAAGAAATAAACTGGCTATGCTATCGAACCAATGAACTGAATGAAACACTAGAATCATGTACTATCTGTATAACTGTTGCAAGAATATGAAATGTTGCCTGTCCCTTATAAGAAATGAATGAATGAATAAATGTCCCTATGAAATGAATGAATGTTAAGTTCCTCTTAAGAAAGGAATGATATGAGATACGTTGCAATGAAGCAATGAATGAGAAATGATAAAGCTGGGATCGTTGAGATCACCAAATGAAATGATGGTAATGATGAAATGAATAAGTCATTGAATATGACTAATGATGCACTGTTGCCTTTACTTTCCTTAATATATTTTACCATGCGATTATGTTCACAATCGAGTCGGACATTCGCATGGTCATGGACAACTTGTATACAAGGTTTGAGTAATAATTTCCTCGAACGGTTCCTAGGGCCCTGGGGACCGATTCGGCCTAGGAGGAAATAATAATGAGTGCTATGGAAGCACGGATAAGACGGGGTGGCATAGAGGCTCGCCACCTACTATGCTGACCGCATTATCTTAAAATGAAATGAAATGAGAAGAGTCCATATGGTTTAACAACACCAGTGACCATGTAGTCAGGATGCATGCTAATGAATGTTTTGTACAGGCAGAGTAAGTATATCAGATAACCTGTATTTGATACAGGTACGAGAAGTCGACTATCGGTAAGAAATCATATAATTGTGATATTGTATAAGTTGGTTTAACTTGCCTGCTTAACATGTTCAATTCATTATGCTAGAAAGATGCCTTGCTATAAATAGTGCTCAAACATAACATCCATGCTAAGTGATGCTTGAAGTGAGAACTGTCATAATGTTTAAGATGTTAATGTTAACGATGCCTCAATGATGCCTTTTCATAATAACACCTAGTATGCCTCAATAATGCCTTGCATGATAACACCAAGAATGCTAAAAAGATATGTCCACATGAATGCTACAAAGAATATGTTTACATGCTTCACTCTGATTATTGCCCATGAACTGTAAACTGATGCTAGGCCCCAAGTAGAAAGACCATTCTAATAAATGTTTGCTTAAATGATCACTTTAAATGTTGGTTTATGCGAGTGGGTTGGATTCTGCTCGCCAGTACATAGATGATGTGCTGACCCACGTTTTGTGGGCAGGTGCTCGTGCTTGGAATGTTCTACATACGAAGATTAGCTGGATTGGTTCCGCGGCATCGAAGATTTGTTGGGCATACAGAAGCTCTCCTTGTACAAGATGATGTCTTCTGTTTATAAATGGCATAATGTATGGAACATTGTAATCAGTTGTATCAGTGAGATTGTGAGCCAAGTCAGTATATCGAGTGGTAATCCAATGTATCCAAATATTAAATATAAGCTGTATAGCATTGTTCAGTTGGGTTCCAATGTAAAGTGAGATGTGCTATAATTATTGTACTTCAATACAAGTCTTGTACTCTTCTTCAATTATCAATAAAGAGAATAAAGTTCTACATATCTCTGTGTGGCTTCAAGTTACTCTTTTTCTCCGCTGCTATAAAGAAGTGATGTACTTCTATTCAATAAGAAAGATTGTCCTCATTAAATTCAATTTATCTACTTCTGCCGTTGCGATGTGTTCCTATTTGAAGAATAATCGATTATGTACCATCTTTGCCTTGTACAAGTGCAATACCAGACTTGTACGGCATCACGCCCAAGCGAGGACGATCGATTCCAAGAGATAAAATATGTGAATAAATGACTCTATGAATCGGGGCGTGACATGGCTTGCCAAAACCTGCCAGTAAGAGGGGAACAAGGGTCGGGGGGGGCGTCGGTGAAGACGGGTGAGAGTGCCGAATTTGCAATGGACAACTCTTGCCCTACGACAATATAGCAAGGGTCGTGGGCTGCCACGAGTGGTCACGTGGGTGGCCGCCAATGGAGATGGAGGGAGTGGAGCTGGTGCCCAAGGGCTTGAGGAATGTGATGAGGAAGATCTCAAGGGAAGCAGTACCGGCACAAAGGAGGGTGGAGGTGGAGGGGTAGAGAGGCTGTCGGATATTAATGCGACAATGTGTGAAGCGTCCGGCTCTGTCTGGAAGATGTTGTCTGAGTCCGGGCATATGTGGTCGAAGGTGTGCTCACAAGGGCTCTCGGGGGAGTTCTCGATGTCAAATATGGCAAAGGAGTTAGCGAGGGCGATGGTGGGGGGATTGTAGGGGACGATGGCGGAGTCGGACGGAGAGAGGGATCTCGAGCTTTGCTGAGGAGGGGTTCCTGTGTACCGGAGGGGGGGAGTGGGTGAGGTGTTAGGCGAGAAAATGCGGGGGGTGGTGGATGCGACCGGGTCGCGAGGTTTACGAGGTCCAGGCTTCTTAAGAACCGGGTTGGCCCGGAAGCAGCGCTGCAAGAAATGACCGTTCATTTGGCAATGTTGGCAATAAATAATGATGTTGTCATACACCAGCGTTTGTCTGATCGTCTGATCTCCAAGCTCTATCTCAATCTTTTTGGGGGGTTCATTGGCGAGATCGAGCTCAACACAAATCTTCGCATAGTTGCATTTTGAGAGGTTACGTATTTCTTCCGCGATGGCGACCAGGGACCCGAAGGAACTGGCTATACGCTTAAGAGCAGTTGCGGGGAAGCACACCACGGGAAGGTTGGGGAGGGTGACCCATGTGGATATGATCGATGAATCCACAATGGGGTTGAATTTGGGTGACCATTTGACGATTTTAGTAATCTGTGAGTCAATTTTGGTGGGGCCCTTGGCCCAAACCATGATGCAGTCCTGGTCGGAGGAATGGTGCAGAAACATGTGCTTGGGATCGAGAGGGACGATCCGGTAGGTGTCCAAGAGACCCCAAGCAGCGATAGCCTCCTTCACCCTAGCTATCTTCGGACAACCGAAGGTGAACTTTAGGACGAAGGATTTGAGGAAGATGGAGGATAGGGAAGAAATGTCCGCGTCGGAGAAGGGAACACAGATTGGGTATCCGTCAGATGGAGGTGCGAAAACTATTTCAGGAAGGATGATCTTCGCGGGAGGTGGGGGAAGGACCTTCGCGCGGTCAGGCCGCAAGGCTTCGGCGTAGGAAGGGACACGGAGAGGAACCGGGCCGCCCACATGGGGGGCTAGGGCTGCGGGTGGGCAGCTGGTGTCGGGAGCGGTCGAGATGACGGGTCCTCCAGCAACTGACCCGCCTACAAAGGGGTGATGGAGTCCCAGCACGGGGGAGGCCAGCGAAGAGGGGGGGCAGGCCCACAAAGTGGGAGCCGCCTGGCTCATGGAAGCCCGCGACAGAGGGGGAAGGCTGGCCCACTACGTGGGAGCCTCCGAGCGAGCATATTACGCAACTCGCAACAGAGGGAGAGGGCTGGCCCACAACGTGGGTGCCACCGGGCGCACAAAAGCCCGAAACAGAGGGTGAGGGCTGGCCCACACCATGGGGGCCCTCAATCTCGTGGAATCTCGCAACTGTAGGAACAGGCTGATCCACAAAGTGGAAGCCTACGCACGCGCCCAACGCAGGAGGAGCAAGGTTTACGCAACCCCCAAATAGCGTAGCCGCGGAAGAACAGGTTACACAGGCATCCCCTAGCGTAGAGCTACGCACGAGTGGGGGAACTGGCTCGGTCTCCGAGGCAGGAGCAAAGCGTGAGGAATAAGCAACGCCAGCAGTGACTTCGATGGGCGTGCAGCTAGGAAGGCCCGGGGCCCCGAGCCAGCTCGGCACGATAACCGAGGGAGGGGAAGAATGGTCCAGACTGTCCGACGCTTGGCCCGAGGCCGTCCTCGGGGAGGAGGATGCCGCTCCGCGCTCGACCGCAGCCAAGGGAGGCCAAGCCAATGCGAGGGGCACCGGTGGAGCGGGCCCGGAGGTTGAAGAGAGGGGGGGAGCTCGCCATGGCTGGGGTAGGGTGGCCCTCCGACCAACGAGGGAGAGTTGGTCAGGGGTCCAGGCCGGGAACGCCGGAGGGGGGGGCGAGGAGGGAGGGTAGGGAGGACGGCGGAAGGGAGCTCGGGGTGGGGTCGGACAGAGAGCGGAGAGGGCGACGGCGACGAAGAAAGTAGGGGTGCGCCCCGGAGACGGAAGAGGCGGAGGACTTCCGTAGGAGGCGGCGGGGGGGAGGGCGATGGGGCCGGGGAGGGCGCGAGCACCGCGGGCAACTCGCCGACGAGGGCGCCAGGGGTGAGGGGACGGGGAAGGGGGGGAGGGGGGAGAGACGGGGTGGGGGGTGGAACGGGGTGGGGAGGAGAGGGATGGCGGGGCGGCAGGCGGAGTTGGCCGCCCGGGCGGCCGGGATGGCATACCGGAGAGGGAACCACGAAATCGGGAAAATCACCACGGGAGACTCTCCGAGCTGTGTATATTTATATATAAGGCAAAAAGGGGATATATACATATATGATAGAAATATTTGAAAGTAAAATTAGGGACTAAAACCCACAAGTCCAGAATCTTAGTAACTTTATATTAACTCAAATATAACCAAACAACTCAAATATATATATAAGTCGAAACCCGAAATCCAACTCAATGTCCAAAATGCAATATACACAACTAGAACTCACGAAACTTTACAAACACGAAGGTGTCTATGCGTGTGACGGGCTTGGGTACTAACGGGGTCGAACTCGTGTCCGTATCGTGACCACGGAGCGCGTATCGAAAAACCGAACTCGCGTGTTGTGGACGTGCATTTCGTCCGATGGACGTCGTACGGAATGCGAGAAGCCTCGTGCTCGTGCATATAGCTAGGTAGTGTCCCGGGGTAGGTCTAAGATATGCTGACATGACACCACGTCGCGTCTACGCGACACAACGACACGCGAACCCCCGTGGGTGCGTGTCGGGCCTCGTGGCTCATGATTCGAGCCACGTTGCGACTTGGGATCGTGCCCCTAGGTAGTCTAGGTATAGGGCTTCATGCTCGTTCTCCTAGAATGAGTCCTCGATGCACCGTATCCGCGTACGAAGGCCATGTCAGCGGTACTTTTTAACCGCGTGTACAGTACGGGCTGAACAGTGCACGCAAGATTTCTCCGTGCATGCTTCACGAAATAACGTAAAATTTTACGGGCATGTGGCAGAGGTTTCCCCTACGTGCTCATAAAATTTCACGTGAAATGGAGTCCTGTGCGTCGAGTTATGATGCTCGGACAGCAGGGCATGCACGGGGCCGTGCACGGGCCTCGTGCACGCGTGTCCGTGTCCGATTCGGACACTGAAATCGTGTCGATTTCAAATTCATCTTCACAAAAGTAGTTACAAATAATATTAGCAAAGAATTCATGAAAACAGAATCGAAAAATAACATTTTTCAGTTCTAAGTGGCATTTCGTCGAACACGTGTTCTTTAGGACCGACACGTGTCCGATACGGCTATCAAACGAACTCACAAACCTACCAAACTTCATGCATAGGTTTGGGGTACCTATATGGATGCTAAAATACAAAAATTTCAGAAGGAACAATGGTAGAACGAGATTTACCTATTGAGAGTTGGAATCTCAATAAAAATGAATCCTCGAGCACTTTGACGACCGGTTTCTCCCGAGCGAACGTCTTCAACTCCTTGCTAGCTATACTCCAGCAAGTTTTTCTCCTCCCCACGGTCGCAACGCAATTCGTTTGGCACAAATCGGATGTCGGATGAGAAAGTTATGGTTTAGTCATGGGCCAAGCACTCTTAAGTTGCTACAAAGGCCCAATGACAAAAGGCTTTAAAGGCTTATAAAAAATGACTTAAAAATTATTAAATAATTCTAAAAAATAGATAAAAATTCTAAATTAAGTCTAAAAAGACAAAAAAATCTAATTACATTATTAGCCTTCTAAACAAGGTTGACTAAGGTTATACCATCTTGGTCGTATCAAAACACCAATCTAAACCACACAACAATCAATTAAATTAATAATTTAAATAAATTCAAAAATAATACACAATGACTACAATACCTTTAATTAGAAAAATGAGTGTGACAGGTAATTAGGTTTCTAATGTCATGGTTAGTCTCTAATCATGGTTAGCTAAGGTTAAACCGACTACTAACACAACACCAATTAAAATATTATAAATTAATCCAAAAAATTACATAATTACCAAAATATCCTTATTTTAGAAAAGTGGTGGTAACAAATTACCCTCCTTAAAATAATTTCGTCCTCGAAATTAAAGTGGTCGTACTCCTTCTAGGTCAAACCCCAAACAATCATAGTCTTAAGAAAACTTATCTAAATCACGCAGTTGGAAAGATATCATACAAGGTAATGGCAGGTAATATCAGTTTGAGGTCTCATCATCTAGCCATTATAGTCATACTAGATCAAAAGTAGTCATAAGGTATCAAAACATATAAACAATATGGTAGGGTACAGTAATCATCAAGACAGGATAAGGTATAGGTCAAGAACTCACCTCTACTAGGTCTGGTAGCTGGAACTCTCTCCTGGGAATAGGCCTCGACTAGGGACAGGTGTAGTAGGACAATGTAGCATCCTGTGTCCAGCTGACCCACATAATAGGCACAATCCTAGTCTCTTCCTACAGTCCTTTCATACGTGCCAGGCTTCTTACAGAAAGCACAGGTAGGCACTTACTCAACTGGCCTCTGCTGGACAGGAATCTGAACTGGATAGGCTGGTCTAGGCTGGAAGCCGGGGTACTCCTGAGGCTCTGGATATATACTGCTCTTCGCTCTCTTGGGACTAGGCTCTCCTCTTAAATGCATAAAGTCCCACAATAGTTGGATACTGAGACTCTGCTCTCTCATAAGCTCAGCCTGAAGTCTCTGTACCTCCCACAAATCCTGAAGAAGTCTGTAAATCTGAGCCCCATCAGGAATGACATGGGGTACCACTCCAGGAGGCAAAGGGAGGCCCTAAGTCTCCGGCTGAACTACAACCCTCTCCTGAAGGATAAGAGATGGAGAAAAACTCTCCGGTGAGGCTGTTAACACCTCCTGAGCAATGAAAGGAGAAAGTACAATCTCGGTCTCATCCGAAACTGCAGCTGTGCACTGGGGACAGATTCTGGTCATGGGTGCCATACTGGAAAAGATAAGGAAAATAATAAATCATCGGACTGTAAGGCAGTCTATCATCCTATATGAAAACTGGTAATTATCAAGTAAACTAGGAATTAACTATATAGGGTTACTATTTCAAAGATGATCAAAATCGAAGGTTTAAAGCACGACTGTCAATAGCATTGAAATTCAATCACGATATATATATAAAAGAAATTTTAGTCTCGACACGATCTAAGTTGATCAATCTCTGGATAAATGAAGATTTGGGCAAGATGGGGAACAAGGTCATCGAAGTCTGAACACGAGCATCCAAGGATGGAGATCTAGGTCACAATTAAATTTAATTCAATTGAGTACAACCTAGGATATTAATATGATAAGAAAAGATGACCAAAGTCAATTGGTCGTGATCAAGGGAGTTAGGATTCAATGATATTGAAAACTTTTAAAGGATAAATCAAAGATATGGAATAAGTCAATTTTCTCCTTTTGATATGGAAAACAAAAGAGAAGGTTTCATAGGGAAGTCAAGTTAATCATCTCTCTCTGATACCATCAAGCTTATCCAATCATCATTTGCCAATCATATCTTTATCTCATAAGTCCAAATATGAAATCAACCTTTATATGACTACCACCAAGAATCTGTACCCTTTTGTTATGAAGATTGGACCTTGTCATGATCATCATAGGCTCAATTCCTAGATTCCAAAACATTACTCATGAAGCATACCCTTTTATTTATTAGCACTCCATACTAACCACTTAATCATCTTTAAATCTAAATTCTTCCACCTTGTCTTAAATTAGATCTGAAACCTCTAAATCAAGTTTTATGAAATCCTTGAACTTGTTCAAATTACTCTCCTCGTGTTATTCAATCTAAAACTGCTAGGCCTTACAAATTTTACTCCATTATAAAATCAACCTTCATATTTCCTTCAACGTATACCCTCAAATATTATTCTCCTTAAATTTAAAATTTTCTCAAAAATCTCTAGATTTTCTATAACTCAAAAATCCTTGTGTACTTTCTGTTCTTAACTATTTTTTTTGCAATATCTTATTCAATTTTGTATTGCCATCGAATACAGTTAAAATCTCTTCTCCATTACTAACTCCCTAAATTTAACATCATAGCCTTAAAGTGAAACATCTCAAGAATCAATAACCAAAATTTTTTCCAAGTCCTCAAAACTAAGTTGACCTTAAATATCCTCATCAGTTAGAAAATACATCTATGAATTATTTACATCCAAAATATTTCTCTATATGTAATCGTTTCTAATTGATAATATTGATCTCTTGATTTCATTCCCAATCTTTATCACATCTCTATCTCAAAATTCTATATCAAGGTCCATCATATTATATTTTTACCTAAATTATCATGATATAACAAATTATGTTCTTTCCGAGCTATATGATTTACGTCACTTCCTCGACCTTTCCAAGGTAAAAAGGTATGAAGATTCAAAGTTTTCAAAGTATAGATGACAGAATTAGATACGAGATAGGTGATTGATGTAATTGGGACAGAGTTAACTAAGATAAGGAAAATGGTAATACAAAAAATAATGGCAAGAACGAAATAATGATAAAATCTGTTCTGGCTCATCTGTTCAAAAGGAATGAACCAATTTTAAGATATAATCTGATAACCATACACGTCTTCCTGAAATCATGTTGCTAGAATTTTGCCACGCCAGTAAGCATAGCTGCAATAAACAATATAGTCCATAACTAAGATATACATCCTATAATCATGTTATTTAGAATTCTTACCACGCCAACCGGTACGGCTGCAAGAAAATCTAAATTCTATAACTAGGATAGTACATCTAAAATCAGGCTCTATGTCCTTGTCATGCTATGTCACGCCCCTCTCCCGTAGGAGCGATCGTCCTCGCTAAGGCGTGATGCCGCACGAGCCTAGATTGTGCTCGTGCAAGGCAGGTTCCATAACGGTCGATTACAGCGGCGGCGACGGGGTCGTCGCACAGAAGTCCCAAGCAGATACATTGAATATGCAGCAGAAATTTGAAACAAGAACACATGAACACAAGTCATTCAAAAAGAAACTCTTTTATTGATATTGAATACAAGATTACATTTGTGGGCGCAAGGCCAAATTACAAGTCTCTCGTGCTCACTTTCCTCTCATTTACAAGTCACTATGCTCTCTCTCATCTCTCGGTTACAATGCTTGAGCCAGGGAAAGCTTCGGAAGGCGATGTC
Source organism: Iris pallida (assembly GCA_029216955.1). Lineage (NCBI taxonomy): Eukaryota > Viridiplantae > Streptophyta > Magnoliopsida > Asparagales > Iridaceae > Iris > Iris pallida. The sequence continues at coordinate 487,193 of JANAVB010009596.1, forward strand.
CATACATTATGTCCTGTATAAGTCTTCAATCAACACGGCCGCACGCTTCGAATCGCCAAGGAACTCCGTGCCTCGACGCATCCAAGTGAGCTCCACGCCACGAGCTTCTACCTGTGCCTGTACATAAACACGGTGTGGGTGTCAGTACTCAACTGTACTGGTGGAGTGAGCTTCTCACCGACCCATACAAAACCGACACGATCATTTACTTTGTGCAGCTTAAGTCCCTTTCGATTGTCTTTCTAGTCTTTCCTTAGGATCAGTTTTAAGACTTGACATCTAACCAACTCGACATGCAACGACAAGGTCGTGCTATAATTCTACGTGTATTTCGATCGAGGCAGTACCTCATCGTACATGTACTTGACCAAACTTGAACTCGGGACGGCAGGGTCGTGCCATACTCTATTCGGGACCTTAACGTATTCAAGACTGTGTTTTGTCGATGAGCAACTTATGTAGACTCGGCCGTGCCAAGACTTTCACTTAAACTCAAGTTCACTAGACCAATCCTTGTGCCAACGATTCAAATGCCAAGGACGACAACGGGACGACTCGTGCAGGTCGTGTCTCTAGACCTTGCTTAGACTTGTTCGTGCTTCAAGATTGAGGCCGCACCTCGCAACATATCAAGACTTATTATGCTACCGCCTTGCGGCCTTCCTGATCGAATCATTTGCTAACTTAGACAAGACTTGTGAAATAGAGTGTTGATTCTATGAATATCCCGATGCCATATATCGTGCCAAGCACGGTGCCTATGCTGCAGCCCATTCTTAGGCCCAGACCTTGTGTTACCGACTAGACCTGTATTCAAACTCTAGACCCAAATCCAAAGGCATATACGTGGTGTGCCGCTATCTGCCGACACATCTGCATGAGTGGTCACTAGCAATTTCAAGCTATCTTGAACATAGCTCGTGGGATATCGGCATGTACCTACACGGGTAGCTAGCCCGGTGGGGCCGAACTCTCCCATGCGGTCATCCAGCATCCTACTTTGAGCCACACTCGCTTCCTCCGGGCCGAATGATCACGGCGCCCCGGTGATCACCCGAGAAGACTACACCTTGTCGACAAGTTGCCCAATGACCATACATACTCGATCTATCCAGTCTATCCAGTCCTTTCTCAATATGACCATGCATTCCTTCTTTTTATCGAGACTTAACGAGACTCCCAAGCCGCAGGACCGATCTCGTGTGCAGGACATATCAAGACTTAGCGAGACTCCCAAGCCAGAGGACCGATCTCGTGTGCGGGACATATCAAGACTTAGTGAGACTCCCAAGCCAGGGGACAGATCTCGTGTGCGGGACATATCAAGACTTAGCGAGACTCCCAAGTAGCGGGACCGATCTCGGCGACAACCAGTCGTGTGGACTTCCTTTGTTCGTGGCAATATTTTCACTAAATCGACTGTAACTCGTGCCTTAGACAGACCCGATTCTCTAGGCGACGCTAACGCTCAAGTCATATACTTTACACGATGAGCCTTGTTCTCAAGGGACTACGCGACTTGACAACCGCAGCTAGAGCGGGACAGTGCTAGAAATGGCTTCGATAGCCCAGCACAACTCTTGTCTAACTTATTCGGGCAACGACTCGACGAGCAAAGGCTACGCCGAGCTTCGCATCGAGGGAACGTGCTAGGCACGGGGTCGACTTGGATAATCAACTTTTCGGGTGCCTAGACTTAAGCCAACGAGCCGTGCGAGACGACTTAACTTGCGGAACGTGCGAAGGCTATGCCAAGCCTTGCGGGACAGGACCGTGCATGCTTTATTAAGCATTCATGCGGGCGACGCCTATGACTTAGGCTAATTTGAGTGTCGGGACAAATCGACGGGATCGTGTATGCTTTAACAAGCATTCACGCAGGCGACGCCTAAGGCTTAGGCTACTTTGAGTGTCGAGACAACTTAGCAACTTGAGCCAACTTTCTTCTTCCAAGCCACGGGAACGAAGGATCGAGTGTCATTTGGAAGCACGCTGAGCCGACTTCTATGAAGACCGTGGGACCATTTTCCATGTTCTAAGACATTCCAACGGGTTGGGATTATTCCCTTAGCTATGTGCGTTCGTAGCTTTTAGATTAGCCTACTTGTGCAAGTTGAAAACATTGCGAGTTATTAAGTGAAGGCTAAGATAAAGCGAGTTCACCAAAACTCCCCCACCTGAGCGTGGAGTTGCCTCGGACGAGCGAGCCTTCGAGCAGCCGTTGCAAGGCTAAGTTCCAATGCCGTCGGCATTTCGATTTCTTCGATTGACTTTGCGGGACGGGGCACTACAACATACACCACTCAGAACAAGTCTCGTCCTCGAGACTTTCCTGAAGGCAAGCCATCCTACTATTTCTATGGCCAAGACTTAATCGAGCCTAGACACGGGACTATAACAGTCGAGCGAGATACGCCTACGCGTTTCCTTGAGTCCGAGCCACGCTCGCACTATTATCATTCTTTCCTTCTACACGATTTTGAATTTTCTACTTTCCCGTTCCTCAAGTCTAATTTGTATTCACGTATCATTTGGTTGGATCATGTACGCATTCCAGGCGTCCCTAAAATACATGCATTCAGCCAAGCCGCATGATAGAGCATTCGTCATTCTCACTCGAGTCGTATCGTGCACATACTCCGGCGTTCCTGAAATATATGCATGTCAGCCGAATCTCGTGAGGGGTTTTTCCTATATTTATGATTCACACTATCCATCCATGCCAATCCTCAAGATCAATCCTTCGAATGATAACTCATGAAATAGGGCGTCTCGCCTAACCGCTAAGCCAATCTTTGCGAGGCTAAGTCAATGTCAGGATTGGAATCATAGTTCCCCAACAATAATGCCAATACTGACCCCAATCCTAGGGTCAAACCAGGTTCGGTAATACGGGGTTTTCTACCCAAGCTCGCGTCCCTCAGATTTCTAAACATCGAGCACGATTACCTATTCGCATCAATACATGCTTTGCACATATTCGATTTTATCCAAATCACCAACTCTAACCAATTCGTGCATTCGATCACGAGGTCATCTAATTCGACAATACGTTGTGCCCCAATCTCATATCAGTCCGATTATCTATGGTGGTTCATGAATCACCATGCAACGCACCCGTAGAATAATCATCCTCATCGGGGCGTAACTCTTGTTTGAGTTTAGACTAACTCATTTTCGATACGCGGATTGGACCTACTCAATCCTCAAGTTCAATTCTTCAAGCACACAAATCCATTCTCGAGTCACCTTCGTGTCAAACCACAAATCGAAGCACAAAAATTTTCATGCCAAGCTAGGTCAATCACCCCTGCTGTATGAATTACCATACCAGCGCTCACGCGGAGTGATAGTCTCAAATCGGTGAGACACATGTGCGAGACTGGAGTTGCGCTCGCATAAGACAAGAATGTCGAAGTTGTGGTTATCGACGAAGCAAATCCAAACCTTTCATTTTCATCCAAGCCAAGATTTCAATTTGATAGTCCGACCGTCATTCATTCAACCAGAAAATCCTCGAGCCAAGTTTTAACCTTTCTTCGACACATTTCGATATCCCGAGTATAGCATCCGTCGGAGCAATAACATTTGCACGATCGTTATTAGCCGAGTCAGAGTACCCCCGAGTTATCGCATATCGATCTTTGATACGCCTCAATACCATCGACGATATGCGTAACTTGACGATCTTCCTTTGCAACCAATTTCGAGTCGTACGTTGATGCTGTTGTCCGAGTTGGATATTCCATAATTTTCTCGATATCCAAGATCAAGTTCGATCGCTATTCCTCAAGCTCGTTTCAAGATCGTCGTTCAAAACTTAAATTACCTTCCATTTGAAATAATCCGAAATCGTACACGCAATCCTCTAAGTTTCCTCGATCAAGACCATTCATTTTCATTCATCGTTCCGAATTATTTTCTAACTTGCGTTGCCTATTCACAAGTTGTCTGAACGACATCTCGTTCGGGACATTCGAAGTCACGACCAACTAAGCGTGACGCGTTCTAAGGCATTGCGCAATCGTATCGCCTCGTCGACATACTCGTTATTATTTCTACTCCTCAATCTTGCTCGAATGATTTCCAAGACAAACCATACAACACTCGGATTCGAGCCATCCGATCAAGCCTACAATCACATTTGCGTCATTCGCTAAGACGTCCTTCGGATTCGTTCGACGAATCTCTAGCGTAATCGCTTACGTCGTATCGACGTACTAAGTTGTTCGCACTATTTCCTCGAAATCCAAGTCAATCCTCCGTGTACGCCTAAGCGTTAACTCGATAAAGTTCCTATCGATAGACACTCTAAGTGCAGCTTCATTCCCGACCGAGCGATACTTGATATCACTCGCAATTCGTTTGCACCAATAAGTTGAGGTGCGCGATACGCGACGCAACTTAGCCAAAAGGCCGTGCGCATGGCTATCCCATGTGGACTATATTCGAGTTTGCACGCTCAATTGCTAGGGTCAACGCATGACTAGTTAGGCACGCACGCGACTTTGCTAACTTAGCATGTGTTCTCTATCGAGTCATGTTTAACATCGTTCGACACAAAGGCCGTTGCCTATCGATGCGTTCGATTGAATGCTTGTACGAGCTTTTGAAAATATTTAGACTTATTGTATGGATATGCCGAAGGACAATCGAGAGAGTGCACACACTTCTTTTCCCAATGACGAGCTTTCAAAACTGAGAATTTCGACGTGAAGTCCAAGGACGTAAAGCCGTGCTCTGATACCATTATGTCACGCCCCGCTCCCATAGGAGTGATCGTCCTCGCTAAGGCGTGATGCCGCACGAGCCTAGATTGTGCTCGTGTAAGGCAGGTTCCATAACGACCGATTACAGCGGCGGCGACGGGGTCGTCGCACAGAAGTCCCAAGCAGATATATTGAATATGCAGCAGAAATTTGAAACAAGAACACATGAACACAAGTCATTCAAAAAGAAACTCTTTTATTGATATTGAATACAAGATTACATTTGTGGACGCAAGGCCAAATTACAAGTCTCTCGTGCTCACTTTCCTCTCATTTATGAGTCACTCTGCTCTCTCTCATCTCTCGGTTACAATGCTTGAGCCAGCGGAAGCTTCGGAAGGCGATGTCCATACATTATGTCCTGTATAAGTCTTCAATCAACACGGCCGCACGCTTCGAATCGCCAAGGAACTCCGTGCCTCGACGCATCCAAGCGAGCTCCACGCCACGAGCTTCTACCTGTGCCTGTACGTGAACACTGTGTGGGTGTCAGTACTCAACTGTACTGGTGGAGTGAGCTCCTCGCCCACCCATACAAAACCGACACGTTCATTTACTTTGTGCAGCTTAAGTCCCTTTCGATTGTCTTTCTAGTCTTGCCTTAGGATCAATTTTAAGACTTGACGTCTAACCAACTCGACATGCAACGACAAGGTCGTGCTATAATTCTACGTGTGTTTCGATCGAGGCAGTACCTCATCGTGCATGTACTTGACCAAACTTGAACTCGGGATGGCAGGGTCGTGCCATACTCTATTCGGGACCTTAACGTATTCAAGACTGTGTTTTGCCGATAAGCAACTTATGTAGACTCGACCGTGCCAAGACTTTCACTTAAACTCAAGTTCACTAGACCAATCCTTGTGCCAACGATTCAAATGCCAAAGACAACAACGGGACGACTCGTGCAGGTAGTGCCTCTAGACCTTGCTTAGACTTGTTCGTGCTTCAAGATTGAGGTCGCGCCTCGCAACATATCAAGACTTATCATGCTACCGCCTTGCGGCCTTCCTGATCGACTCATTTGCTAACTTAGACAAGACTTGTGAAACATAGTGTTGATTCTATGAATATCCCGATGCCATCTATCGTGCCAAGCACGGTGCCTATGCTGCAGTCCATTCTTAGGCCCAGACCTTGTGTTACCGACTAGACCTGCATTCAAACTCTAGACCCAAATCCAAAGGCATTCACGCGATGTGCCGCTATCTGCCGACACATCTACATGAGTGGTCACTAGCAATTTCAAGCTATCTTGAACATGGCTCGTAGGATATCGGCATGTACCTACACGGGTAGCTAGCCTGGTGGGGCCGAACTCTCCCATGCGGTCATCCAGCATCCTACTTTGAGCCACACTCGCTTCCTCCGGGCCGAATGATCCCGGCGCCCCGGTGATCACTCGAAAAGACTACACCTTGCCAACAAGTTGCCCAATGACCATGCATACTCGATCTATCCAGTCTATCCAGTCCTTTCTCAACATGACCACGCATTCCTTCTTTCTATCGAGACTTAACGAGACTCCCAAACCGCGGGACCGATCTCGTGTGCGGGACATATCAAGACTTAGCGAGACTCCCAAGCCAGGGGACCGATCTCGTGTGCGGGACATATCAAGACTTAGCGAGACTCCCAAGCTAGGGGACCGATCTCGTGTGTGGGACATCTCAAGACTTAGCGAGACTCCCAAGTAGCGGGACCGATCTCGGCGACTACCAGTCGCGTGGACTTTCTTTGTTCATGGCAAGCTTTTCACTAAACCGACTGTAACTCGTGCCTTAGATAGACCCAATTCTCTAGGCGACGCTAACGCTCAAGTCATATACTTTACAGGACGAGCCTTGTTCTCAAGGGACTACGCGACTTGACAACCGCAGCTAGAGCGGGACAGTGCTAGAAATGGCTTCGATAGCCCAGCACAACTCTTGTCTAACTTATTCGGGCAACGACTCGACGAGCAAAGGCTAATCCGAGCTTTGTATCGAGGGAACGTGCTAGGCACGGGGTCGACTTGGACAATCAACTTTTCGGGTGCCTAGACTTAAGCCAACGAGCCGTGCGAGACGACTTAACTTGCGGGACGTGTGAAGGCTATGCCAAGCCTTACGGGACAGGACCGTGCATGCTTTATTAAGCATTCATGCGGGTGACGCCTATGACTTAGGCTAATTCGAGTGTCGGGACAAATCGACGGGACCGTGCATGCTTTAACAAGCATTCACGCAGGCGACGCCTAAGGCTTAGGCTACTTTGAGTGTCGGGACAACTTAGCAACTTGAGCCAACTTCCTTCTCCCAAGCCACGGAAACGAAGGATCGAGTGTCATTTGGAAGCACGCTGAGCCGACTTCTATGAAGACCGTAGGACCATTTTCCATGTTCTAAGACATTCCAACGGGTCAGGATTATTCCCTTAGCCATGTGCGCTCGTAGCTTTTAGATTAGCCTACTTGTGCAAGTTGAAAACATTGCGAGTTATTAAGTGAAGGCTAAGATAAAGCGAGTTCACCGAAACTCCCCCACCTGAGCGAGGAGTCGCCTCGGACGAGCGAGCCTTCGAGCAGCCGTTGCAAGGCTAAGTTCCAACGCCGTCGGCGTTTCGATTTCTTCGATTGACTTTGCGGGACGGGGCACTACATGCTAGCCAATATGACTACGATAAATTCTAATTCCACAAATAAAGTAGACATTTACCTTTCTCACTATCCTTATCAAGTATGTTATCAGGTTATACCCTAAATTCCAAAATAAAATAAAGATAAATATATATATTTAAATACAAACTCAAAGTTAACAACTAATTATCCAAATTCAAAATTCAACAATTAATCCATCAAAAATCAAATTCAATAACAAGGAGTAATGGGTGAATCGAATGAGTAATGGGTGAATCAAATCAAGGAAAAAGATTTCAAATCGAAGTTAAAATAAGATTTTCAAGGGTCGTCCCAGGAATCTCTCAAGGAAACCTAATAGTGATTGAGTATCCTCTCATTCTAACACTTTACTTCCTATACTCTATAGCAGGCTCGTAGTAGTACAGCTAAGTCGCTGTACCACCATGACATTGCACTAATGCGAATCTGGACCTGCATGGACCACCACTAAAAATGTCTCACGATCCACACCTAGTGAAGGGCACGAGAAGTGGGTACGTCCAGCCTACGCCGCAGTGTCGACGGGAGAACGCTGTCCTAGGTCCAACATCTAACACAATCTAGAATATGCTCTGAATGGAGAACAACATAATAAGTAATCTCAATCACAAACTAAGATGAAAACGATAAAAAGATAATCTCAATAGAGAGAGAGAGTCACAAATATAAATAATAAGTCTCGGTACAAAACTCCTTAAATAATATCTCAATACAATCATAATGTCTCAAGAACTAGATAATAAAAAAGTCTAGACTAAGCTAATGGCAAGTCCTCAGCGACTATTGGATCCTACTGAGGGTCCAGGTCACATGTGTCAACTAGGCCTGTTCCATAATAAGTATCACAGCAATCCTCATCATCTGTAATATTTTCAACAGGTCCAGTCTGGACAAGAACGAATACATATCTCTCACACAGATCATAACAAGAAAGGAAATATGAAACAAGCTATATAATAATATACATGAACTGCTGTAAAGAAATAGTAGAGAGACTGTAAAAAGAAGAACATAATATAGTGGAAATAGATATACATGATATAGATAAGAAAACTGAACTATCTATGTGATTTAGAGCACATGTTTGGCTATGTAAATAGGCTTAGGTTATATATGACTTAAATCTAATTTAGAGTTGTACATGATAATGGTGTAGATCACATAACCAAATAAATACTCCCCTGCCCCAATCAGTACATAAGGATCTGTCCAGGTTACGTTATTGTACATGAAAGTAGTGTGTCACATGGTTAGCTAGTCCACATGAACACTGGGTTATACATGAAGGCTCACATGATCATGAGTGTACATGAATGTCATATAAGTATACATGAATAAATTCGAATACAAGAGTAGACGATGCACATGATAAAGTATATGTGTCACGACCCGCACCCACTGTGAGGGTACAAGAACGTAACAACGCCCAGCCTACGCCGCAGTGTCGGCGGTAGACCGCTGTCCTAGGTCAACATACATCTAACAATATCTATCTAAACAGTTTATACTCCCCGAATAGGGGTGACATAGCAGTAATAAACTCAATCACAACTAAGGAAGAGATAGCACGATATGAAATAGAACTCGAAAAAATAAATAGATGAAGAGTAGTCTAAGATAATCCCAGCAAATATCCAGAATTACATGGTCTCAGATACAGAATAAAGAAAATATATACAACTCTGAACTCCAAATATAGTCTAGCTAAAACATGTCTCATGACTACATAAAAGAAGATAAACCTAACTAATCTAGACTAGGCAATCTGGGTGATATCCTCAGCTAGAGCTGGGTCCTCCTGAGGGTCCAGCTCATAGGTGTCATCTAAGGCTGTCCCGTAGTAAGTATCCAGACCAGCCTCCTCCTCGTCCTCTGTAATATTTTCAACAGGTCCAGTCAGGACAGGAGCAAGCACAATACATCTCATGCAGTTCATATCATGTCAGGAAATATAAAGCAGGCAATAGAGTAAGATACATGAAACGCTGTAAGAAGATGTACATGAAAACAGGAGAGATATTTGATAACTGGAAATATATACATGATAAGTAAGAACTGTAAGTGACTAGTGATTTAGAGTACGAGATGACATGTAATTGGCTTAGGTTGTACATGATAAAACATGGAAGTAACAGAGTGTACATGATGGGTAAATCACATGACCATTTATACTCACCCCTACCCACAATCAATACACAAGGATCTATTCAAGTTACGTTACGGACATGATGTTTTGGTTATACAAGAGACATATGGGCAAATCATGAGCGTACATGAAAGAACATGAGAGTACATGGACGTACATGTAAGAACATGAGAGAACATGAGTGTACATGAATAACGCAGAAGCAAGAAATACATGATGTACATGAAACACATGTCATAAAGTATCCGATGCGCCCGCTAAGGGGGATAACATCCCAAGAAGAGATCCATATAGTACCAATCCGTGATGATAACGTGACAGCATCATGTAAAAGTAATCTAGAGCGAGAATATAAATTGTGACAAGTATGAAACGATCAGAGAATGTACTCGCCTGGTATCTGAGTGTCTGATATGAAAGTACTGTCCGAGGAGTGGTGTCTGGCTCCTAATCAGAACAGCACAAGTCACAACAAGTCCAGAATAGTATAATGAAGTCCTACTATGCATTCTACATGATTCTAGGTCAATCTAGGCCAAAGTCAACTCTTGGTCAACTCTGGTCAACCCTAAAAGTCAAACTAGGTCAACTATAGTCAATCTAGGTCTAACAAGTCTATTCTAGGTTTAACAAGACTACACAAGTCAAATCTAGGCTAACTAGCTAAGCAAACACAACCATAGGCTAAGAGACTAGGCCATAGGCCAAGGCAATACCATGCCTAAACATCCCACAAAACATCCATACATATGACACATATATATATATATATCTAATATATAATACACATGGATATAATTATATTCTCTAACATAGGAATACATATATATGCATATAGGCTCTCACTCAAAAGGTTTACAACCACACACAAACACAGGTGTTTTCATACCATACACATAGGCAATGAGCCATATAGTCTACATCACCCATAATTCATACATGCATATCATAAAAGAGAATCAACTAACCTATGTAAACCTACACACATGCATTACATTTATGCATATTGAGGCATACACTAGGTACCACCTTATCATTAAGCATACATTGTATGTCACTCTATATCACATTATATATATTACATGCATTGTATTATACATTATATGTATTATATTCATTTTCTATTCCTACATTCATTCACACATTGTATTGTTCATGAACACATACTTTACATTCATTCATGCATATTGTTCTTGATAACATTACATTCATTCATGAATATTTACCTACATACATATATACATATATACATAGAGATATAGAGAGAGGGCTAAGGGTATACATGTGTGGGTATGTGGTGAGAGGGTTAATGTGTGAGAGAAGGGTGATATGACATGGGGGTATGTGTGTTCTCAAGTCTTGTGTGTTATCAAGCATAGTGAATCCCAGTTTTCAGGTTTGTAATGAGAACCAAATTTCAGTGTTAGGTTCACATATGCATAACCCCTCTAAACCCAATTCAAATTCAGTAATCCTATTTGAAACTCAGGTAGGTATATATGTATAGGATACAACAGTAGATATGTGTCAATGTGGCAAAAACAGTGGTGTGCATTTGTGTTCTTGTGCCAAGAGAAAGAAATCAGTGAAGTGTTCATGTGTCCTTGTGTGTATCATGTAGAAACAGTGAGTAACATGTTAGTGTCAAATAGGAAGCAGGAAATACATTTGGGTGTGGGATAAAATCTGGAAACCTATTGCCAAAACAGTTAGCTAAAACCCAACTCTCTGAACATTTAAACAGGCATTCACATTCATTCTCAGGTTTAGGTTAATGGTTCTCAGATTTGTGAATTTAGTTAGAGTGTACAAAACAGTTAAGAAACTGAACCCCATTCTCAGTTTTTATTACACAAGGAAATCTCAGTTTTTACCCAATATACAACCCAATTCTCAGTTAAGTTATATATACACAGGTTAACAGTTAAGTGAAATGAACCCAGGTTAACTTTTCAACACAAACTCAGGTTTTGATCTCCTGTTTTGGATTGGACATTGAACTCAGCTTACATCAAAACCATTTTACCCCCTTAACACCCAAAATCTCAGTTTCCATTTCGAAAATCTCAGTTTTCTTACATCCAACCATAGGTACAGAACATATGAACCCCATTTCGATTTTATAGCAACCCAAACATGCATACATATGAACCTATCTATTTAAACTCATAACTCAAACATGTTTATCATGTATTTACATCATAATTAATATTTAATCAACAATTTAAACATCATTTGAACTCTGAAAACTGAAGAATTAAATAGAGTATCAGAAAAGATGGAAGTTAAAAACCCAATCCACATTCGAACACCACAACAATTCAAAACCACAAATCAGTCATGTACTGAGGTGTCCAACATGTGTGTGCACATGTGGAGGGTGTCCACGTGTCCTGAAATTAGGACACAAAGTGTCAGAAACAGAAGAAGTATTAATATCAGTAAACTACACAGCAATCCTCGTGCACGGGTGTCAGTCGACCCAGGACACGACACACGACACCAGTGTCCTCGTGCACGTGTCCCTGTGTTCGCCCAGAGTAGGGCTACACACTCAAGTGCCTGAGACGTGTCCAAGTGAGTCGTGTCGAGAGAAATCACAGCGTATCAGTACAGATTTTCCCGTGTGTACAGTCTGTACAAAAACAGTGCGCGCGTGTTTCCTCCCTCGATACGACACGACACCACCCCAAATTTTGTGGGCACAGTGTCAGTCATGTCTCCGACCTACACCCTAAGTTTCGTGTCCAAATGTGTCGTGTGCAGCGCACACGACGTGTCCAGTAGCAGGACAGTGCACGTGATCTCGTGCAGTACGGAAACGTGTGTGTCGCGTGTCCAAATCAACCCGACACAACACAATAATCAGCTCAGCCAACCACAATCCAATAAACAATAACAAAACCTAATTTCCTATTTAAAAACTTTCCAAAAATCAGATCGAAATCCCCTCTTGGGCATTTCGACAAACACCTAGGCCACACCCTTGATACGTGTCCAAATGGACACGAAACTCACGAAACCTGACACGACACCAATGCATACACTTAGGGGACCCTTAGGGCTTCCTAATGATGAAGACAAAATGAAATTTCATTAAGGAATGAGGAAGTTACCTATACTTAAAATTTCAAGAAAACCCCCTTCTCTAGAGCTTTTCTCCTTGATGTCCCAATCCAACAAATCCACAACAAACTGAGATGAAACTTCAATGACAGCAAGAATAGAGGTATTAGAACCTATTGGAAGAGATTTAGAATGAAAAGGAAGAGAAATGGAGTTCTAGGGATTAATTAAAATAGGAAACAAACCTTTCCTTCTAGACTTGAGCTTTCCTAAGAAAGAGGCAACCCTAAACTAAGAGAGTATTTATAGGGTGGTGTTTCCAATGATGATATGGTGGCTGGCCACTTAGTCTAGGGCTTAGGGTTTTGGAATTTGTCTTGGGCTTTGGGCCCAACCACAAGGCTATGAGCTAAAAGATTTAATAAAGGTTCTAAATCACAAACCATGACTTATGACTTTCTAATTCTTATTGCTAACTAGAGTCTAATGACCAAACCAAGGATTAACTTAGGTTAGACTAGAGTCATATAACCTAACCAAGTCCATACTAACTAGGGTTAGCTTCTAGGTTGGTCTACACGGGTCAAAACTAGTCAAAGTCAACCCAGTCCAAACAAATCCAAAATAATTCCTAAAAATTCTCATAAATTGAAATAAATTCTATTAAATCTCAATAATAATTAATAATCCCAAATAATTCTTAAAATTACAAAAATGACTAAAATATCCCTCAGTCTGGAAATGAACACTAGCAAGACACCAAATCATAAGTCATGAATTTAAATAGTTTAAAAATAATTAAAAATTACTAAAAAATCATAACATGAAATAAATACCATTAAATAATAATTATAATTTCAAAATTTCAAAATTACCCTCTTCTGGAAAACTGGGTGTTACAATCCTACCCACCTTATAAAAATTTCGTCCTCGAAATTAAAATGGTAGTAGTCCTTCTAGGTCAAACACCCCACAATCAGAGTCTCAAACATACCGTCAGATAATCATATGCGTCTGTCCAAAACCATGATTCTCAGAATCTCTGTCATGCCAGTGAGCAAGGCTACGATAATCACAGAGTCCTCAACTATGGTACATACCTCTAGAACTATGGTATTTAAAATTTTTGCATTGCCGCGCGCTTGGCAGCAAAAACCTTAAATTCCCACACCCGAGAAATACGTCCATAATCCGACTATATGTCCTCACTATGCCTGCTAGCATGATCCTAGAGGATTCTAAAATCTCATAATCGAGGTGACCTAGCCCATACAATTTATCTCAGAAGAAAAATTAAATTATAATGAAACACCAGATCAAACTTATCAACAATGAGGAGACAGATAGGAATAGATAGAACTGAATTTCAAGATAGGTATAATGAGATAAGGTGGAAATAGAATCGAAAAGATCAGAACCTGCAAGCACCCCTCCTACTGCCTGAGCATCCTCAAGTGTCATGGCGTAAGCTCGCCCTTGCTGGCCTCCCCTGGCCTGCTGCTGATACTGTATGAACCTCTGTTGCTGAGTCTGCAATGCTGGTCCTCTCTGTTGTCCTACCGGAGCCCTAGCTCCTGCTCCCTGAGCTGTCCGTCCCGCAGACTTGGGACACTCTCTCAACTGATGATCTGACGATCCGCAGAGTAGGCACTTGCCTAGCCTCAGCCGGCATTCAACCCAATCGTGCCCTAGTTTCTTACAAAAGGGGCAAAAGATAACATGCTGCTGCTGTCTCTGCTGGAACGGCTGCGGCTAGAACTGCCTTGGCTGCTGGTGCTGAGGGTGAGGCCTCTTGGCCTGGCCTCCGCTGCTGCTGCCCCCAACTGGGTCTCGCCCCCTCTTGAGCCTAAGCTCAAGATCATCCTCTGCCAATAAGGCTCCCGTCAAGATCTCCTCGAATGTGGCATCCCGGTTGCCCTTGGTCAAGGACTTGACCTCCTTGACTAGACCCTTCCGAAACCTCTGGGCCTTCGCCGTCTCGCTCAAGCCCTCTACGAACCTCCCGAGGCGGCCAAACTCCCCCGCATACTCCTCTACTGAAAGACTCCCCTGGACTAGGCTCTCGAACTGCGTCTCCAAGGCTCTGAGTGCTGAATCTGGGAAAAACTTCTTCTTGAAGAAGCCTTTGAACTGCTCCCACGTCTGCCCAGCTACCCCCACCCTGGGGTCAGACTGATACCAAGTGCGAGCAAGATCTCGCATCCGACTAGCTGCGGCCTCGATCTGAAGATCTGCTGGTATCCTGGCCAGGCGGAAGATCTCCTCTATATGCTCGATCCACTCGTCAGCGTATATAATCCCCTCCGTCCCCAGGAAATCTCTGGGGCTCATCTTCTGGAACTGCTCTATCCCAGGTGTCTTCGGCTGCTGCACCACTGGTCGAGCTGCGGCTGTCGTGACGGCCAACTCCATGCCTCTTGTCCTGTCGAGCCTGTTGTCGGTCCATGAACTGCTGGAAATATGCGAACATCTGAGCTGCGTCCACATATCCTGGAGGCGGCTGCTGGAAGGGATCCTCTGGAATGACCGGGTCCTACCTCCGATCTGGTGGAGGTATACCCCCTGCTGCTGGTGGAAGGGCTCCTCCGATCGCAGCTGAAACGTCTACCCCAGCCAGCATGAGTGGGGCTGCGGTACCAGGGGCTAGCTGCTGGGTATGAGAGGTGGCAGTCCTCCCATCGATGTCCTCCTGGCCCTGGCGAGGTGATCCTATCTCAACCATCCTGGAGACAGATCAAAAGAAACAATTGCTGAGAACGAGTCGAAATAGCAAATGAGGACAGTTATATTCAAAGGAAACAATATCAGCAAGAACTGAGATGGTATGAATTAGATAAGAGTTTTTCCTAATGTGATTGAGTACCTCAAAAAAAAATATCCTAATCCTACTGCAGGCTGTAGTGATACTCTAGTTCGAATACCACTACAAAAACTCGACCTGCATGGGCCACCACTAAAAACGCACTACACCAAAACGTACATTTTTCGACAGACCAAAACCGTCGTATATCACGATAAACGACAGTTTTGATCTGTCAGAGCATCCGTCGTTGATAGCGCGTCCCAAAATATAAACAACACTTTTGGACTGTCGTTTCCTGACTGAAAAAAATGACAGTTATTGTCTGTCAAATAAAAACAACATACTCACTCTGTCAAATAATCTGTTAATTGGTCGGTCATTGTTTTTTTTTATTTTCAACAGTTAAGGTCTGTCATTTTTCTGGAAACAAAATTCAAAAAAAAATCTCAATTCATCTAAATCAAAGTTATCTAAGCATGTTCATCCTCTATATAATTCTGAAATACATCTGAAAATATAATTTCATATAAACATCAACAATTATCAACAATGAAAAAAATTCAATCAATATTGTATTAACTTTTGAATGTATCAACTTTACATAGCAATATTCCATCAAAAACAAAATGAAACCCCAATGTTTCTAACTTACAATGACTTAGTTCTCATGATGAACAAAAAAAGAGAATGTTATTGCTCGCTTACAATCTCAAGTGCAGTAGAAAAAAAATTAAAACCTCACAAACGGAACTGAATATTTTGGCCAATTAATCATTTCCCCAACCGTAATATCTTCAAACTTTCTGTTTCTGTCGGACAACATCTCATTGCTGTCAAAAAAATTATCGACAATGATATTATAAACTTCATATTAACATTTATGTTAAAGTCAAAAACAACAAAAGAAATAACATTACCAGTAAGGCATAATGGCAGGCGGGTCGACTATGCTTCTCAAAACCTCCAAATGAAGGGGAAAGGTATAGTATCTTCAAAGAATCAACAAACATCAAAGTAGAGCTCAAGACTCTGTTTAACTGCATAATACATTGCAACCCACAAGAGTATAATTTTTAAAATATTGTGTATCAACAATGGTGTAACAAAACATTGCAGCTTGGAACATTTCTTCTTCAATATCATTGTTAAATTCAGTCATATTAACTGATGGTGTAACAAAACACTTCAACAAGAAAATGTCAATGTCAGTTCCTTGGAAAATGCAACTCCCGGTAACAAAACACTTCATTTTTTCACCTTATTTGACTACTCTATTAAGTCTAAAAACTAGCAAGTGCCCTGCATAGTGTCGCTTCTTTCCACTTTTTGGGTAACAAAGAGTCATGGACATCAGCTTGAGTATTTGAGTGATATTTATAATCATATAGATATTTGCTACAAGGGAAGTACAAATACCATAATACCTATTTGCTTTTGTTTCCATCTACCACAAAAAAAGTCCATTCAAGTTGTTTGCATTCCTGTAGTTTGAGATCATTACAACAAAGTACACAATTGAGGTTTTGAATTCCAGTTTACTAGGCAAATCCAATATTGGTTCATATACTTCTTATTACTCTAATCCTCCATTTTAATTGATTGTACAATGATGACTAGCATAATAGCCAATATACATGCAAGAATAGTCCTTGAAGACCTTAAATTGCATCATATTTGTCAAAATGCCATTGGTTATTATAAGGATACAACTTACTTCCAACTCTGCAAAAAATCTCAACCTATGTTTCAAACTGACTCCTATAACTAAATCCTACTCTTAAGTAGAACTAGAAAAAATTCACTGCCCAAAATACCATAAAAGAAAATAAATAATCAAGAGAGGAAAATCAACTGACAAGGAGCATTAGTATCAAGTACCAACATTCAATTTATGGACTTTGGTAGTAATGTCGACTTTGGATATCCAATTAGCCACATACACTTTGACAAGGGGGTATAACTTGAAACTGGATAATAAATCAGATAAATCAGCCAAATCCTTTGTTTTCACCATAGAAGAGGTCAAAGTTGAAGATTTCTTAGGAAGAGAATGATAAGTTAATATTAAATTCACCATATACCATATTTATATCGAGTACTTATCAAGTTCCTTGTTTACTTGTTAACTTCATCCTCTCAAGTACAATTGACTAAAAACAAAAATGAGAATAACAATGACAGGCTAAAAGTTAAAGTTTCAATCCTACAAATATATCACAATTTCAGAAACAATATTGACAGAGAAAAAGAATAATGAAGTTTATCAACTAAGAAAAACACATTACAGTTTCAAGAACAAATAATAAATGACTAGATAAAAGCTGAACCTCATCTGACGTCAGAAGAAGTACATTGCTAACCTTAGAAACATTTCCAATACCCTTTGCTGACCTGAAGTCCCATTAAGAAGAGTTCTACCCCGAGGGCCAGGATCAAAAAATACTGTTGTCCCAGCATCAATAGCACAATGAAGTGCAGAATTGATTAAATCGAGTGGAAGTTCATCAAATACATAGCCATTGCAGAAAAGAATCTTCGATTCTTGGATCGCCATTTTAATGGATTATGATAATCTAGTCATCCAATTGAATGCAGGTTCATCGCTAAAATCAGCACGACTGATGTCATAGTGGAGACAAGTTAGATTTCATACTTTGAAAAACAAACTCTCACTTGAAATGGGTCTAAAAAGAGATTTACTACATGTGATCTTTTAAATAATAACAAAAATATGCATCAATGAAAGTCTTTTACCTGCAAAATCTATGATTCTGAAATGGGTCCACTAAAACCCAGCATAGCAGTGTTTCATAGGATGCACCATAACTCGCAGCTTCAGAGTTCTCCATTCATTCCGACCATTTTAATGCCCTCATCTTGAAGGACATCAAGGAAATGCCCGTAGATATCATTTCCTACATGACCAAGGGTGATAACACAAAGCCCCAGCCTTGATGCAGCAATAACCAAGTTGCAGTTACCATCATCTTCCCAAATTTTCTACACATGAGATAGAAATGGAGTTCAAGTAGTAAAGATATGAAAATATCATAAGGCTATAATTTACTAAGATGAAATGTTGGATTGGAAAAACATGACATTTGCAACTAGAACACTAAAAGAACTACTATTATTTCTAGGGATCCACAATCAGATCACTAGAAAATTTTCTAGCTGAACTAACTGGTAGTCTTTTTTGTTTATGGGATCATATCACAATCATGACAAAGAACATTGTTAGACTGTTAGTTCACCACAACCTTCACAGCTGGAATCAGAACATAAATCAACTAAGACATTTATAATGCTAATGGATTTTTTTTAGAGAGAACATGAATTACAATTTGGAATGATGAGCAACCGAAATGTAAACTAGAGTAACTGGATTATATATAGTTTCATGAACATTACACATTTGGTCAAGGAAATATTAATTAAATTATGTTGTTGTTAACGTGCAAAGTTTGCCACTCAAACCAAACAAGTAATATGACTACAGTAGGCAGAAAAAACCTTACCTCTTTCATCTTCATGTAACCAACTTTAGCAGTAATGTTCTTGCACATCCTCTGCAGATCCCTGCTTGTCGTATCAGTATAAATTCTCCAAAATGTTTCAAAAAAAAGCATTAGATAAATCTTAAAGCTCATGTCATTGAATATATGATAAATAATAATGCATGATTTGAATGGTGCACAACAGAACAAAGGGCAGCAGGTTTTTCTTGAAAGCTGAATGAGAGAGAGAGAGAGAGATAGTAAGAAGAAGTATTTCACACTAAATACATGAAAAGTAAAAGAAAGCAAAAGGAACCTTAAAATAGCCCTACATCATAGAACAAAGTTTTACACACCCATAAGACAAACTACTATTCTACTCAAATGTTGCAAAAATAAGGAAGCCCGCTAGGAAACTAAGAAACAAAAAAATAGAGAAGTCTGGTTAACCTGTCCTAACTTCATGAGAATCAAGGCACAAACTCTATTCATAATCTTACAAGGACGTGAAGGGATGGCCACGTCCCTTATAACCTTCTGGTAGATGGTATTGCTATAAAATGATTTTGTACTAATAAATAGTCATCAACAGGTTTTCAGAACTTTCATAGCTTAGGGTTATCAAGGTCCCTATCATAATGCCTTTTTGATTTTAGTATAATTTTAGCTTCTTCGTAGGAAGAGTTCCCATCCGGCACATCAATTAGAAGGAGACACTAAGGAAGCAGAGCTCTTTTTTTTCATTATCATAACCATGAAGCTTCTTTGAGCTACTCGATTTCACCCCCACAAGCCATATTAGTCAAACCAACTTTCTCGTTGTCAATACATTTCTATGAAATGGAAATGTTATCTTTGTCAAAATCATCTCTATCACCTTAAAAGTGCTTGATGTATCATCTATTGCAAAACACTTTGTTTCTCTCTCTTCATCTACATAAACCTGTAATATATATTGTCCATTTTCAGACAAAATCAGAGTGTCAGAATCATTTTCTTCATTCATCTTCATGGTTATGGTATCAATATGGTTATAAACTGCAAAACATGTATTTATCTTATAAAGTCTATGGTTACATAAGCTGCACTATGGGTTTCCAACAAAAGATAGACTGTACAAAGTCAATGAAGTCTGGGAATGTGATCATGCTCCCTGACATAACAAAAAGTGCAAATATACGAATGAGACAAGGATCTCGGTATCAGATGTGGGGCTTGCATATTATGGAGGCAGTTAAAACTGTAAACATTGGCAATCTTAGTCATATTAAACTAACCAATTGTTCACCATAATTTGAGTTTTACTGAGGCTAACACTGAGCTAAGAATACAGGACTTGGAAAATTCCAATTAATAGTTGTTTAATCAATTATAATAAAAAAATTGTTAGTTCAAAGCTGAATTCAAGCAGGTATATTGATTGCCGCCTTGATAGTCCTCGCCCAAGTATGCATGTTAGTGTCACGATATTATAAAGTAAGAAAGATTAACAGAAGGAACAATGCAAAGAAATTTTGATACAGAACATTAAAGTACCTCCCACTCTTCTTGGCTCTGTATTCCCTCATATGCCATCAAGAATGGTTTCGTTTTATGCAGTGCTTCTTCTAGAGATATTGGAGGCTTCTCATCTATATCCTGGTTCTTATCAAACTCCACGTGATACTCGGGCTTGTATTCGATTTACATATACCAGCAAGTTTCAAATATAAAAGGAAGGGAGTACGGTTGCAAAGTTATTATACAACCAGTCAAAAAACCAAGAGAACAAAAATTAATTATCGTAAGTTGGAGAAAATTTCCAAGAAGTTCATCAACGGTGTACCTTTAAGGAGGTGAATGATCATGTCGTTAAGATAAATAAACAAGAAGTTCATCAATGGCATACCAAACCCAATATTAGATAACATTACTATAATCAACCAATATCCATTCGAGAATCCTAAAATACACTAACTTCAAGGCATTCTTAAGTAATTGACACTTTCAGTAACATCAATCTAAAGCAAAAGAAAAGGCACAAACTTGTCAAGTAACAAATAAAATCAAACTAGAAAGAAAGGGCTTACATGGTGTCACTAAAATCTAGCAAATCCTATATGTTGTCTCCTTACTAGATGGGCTGGATTATATTTGCTTTCAGACTTTTTGATAGAATTGATGATAGATAAAAACCTAAGTCAAACATGGAGAAGGACAATAATGACAGAATCCTGAGATCCAGCAGCTAGATCTAATAAAAGAAAACAGATAATATAGTGATATAATGGTTAAGTACTTAGAAACATAAGCGTATAAACTAAGGCGGTCTTTTGGCTTTCCTTAATTATTTAAACTCAATTGTATATGAAAGGGCAACCTGCCTGAATAAGAAGAGCATAACATAGCATAACATAACATAATTTTCCTGTTAGGAGTCAGAATAGATGAAAACATAATTGGTTACAAGTGAGTAAAAATAATAGACATTAAAACAACTTAGTCTTTAAATCAACAGAGAGAGAAAATGGTAACAACACAGCTTACTTGATCCCATTGACATTGTAAAAGATGAATGGCACATGGATACCTGAATTCAAGAGTTTAGTTTTAGACAACTGTGGTTACAAGTATATGAGAAGTCGACTTCCCTATTGAACTTCCTTATTCCTTTCGAATTACCAACCTCCAACAACCTCCACTATACCATGACTGTCAAATAAGTAGGCATCCACTTGTTATAGAACAAGGTTAATTGACCTATCCAGTCATGGTGTATTTCTCTCATGTTTTGGGATGTTTGCAACCAGATGAGTAGGATGCACAATGTAATAAACGAGAAGGGGTCAATTAACCTTCCCCTAGGAGGATGGTGACCTAGTTACTATCAGATGAATGTAAAGGGGTTAATTAACGGTAGCTTCGGCTCAAATTTTCATAGCCCTAACACCAATCATAAAGAAAGTTGAGTTCACAAATACATACATTTAAAATTGAATATTGCATTTTTTTTCTTGCTAATGAGATTTTAAACATACTTAGGTCAATTTCCTGCCATTCTACGCTTTCAATCAGAGTTTATAAATTTTAAAGTCATCACATTGCTAAAACCTATTTAAGTACTCACCTAGCATGCACAAATACACAATATAAATGCTTGTACACATTTTTTTTGCGGTGGTTCTAGTGGTAATATGGTTCTTCTCTACTTTTGGTTTATTGAATTCATAATTCAAAAAGTCATGCTAAAATAACATTACAAACTCATTTATACGTTGAGCAACTTTATCATATATGGATGTTTAAAGAACTGATAGGCATCTAACATTACACACATGTTGACAAGATTTCAGTTGGCATTCGTGTGCCTAGTTCCAGAACACACCCAATACGTGATTAAAAAAAGTTGGTACAACTTGCAGTTAGTCGATACATGGCCAGCACAGATTGATATAAATAGCTGACATAGAGCAGGTTTAGCCAAATTTGGTAGGAACATACTAAAATTTGGCCAAAACTTGTGAAAATGTTGTTATGGCTGATAGACACGGACGTGGACTGAATCGGACAAAAAAATCACTAAAAAGCAAAAAATTGGTTAGAAGTTGCTAATATAGATGATACATGGCTAACAGTCCAATACTAACCATTTTTTTAATGCATAGTAGACAAGCTTGGATTTCTAGTCCGCTAGCCGGTCAAAGAGTCGGTCGATTAGCAGGTCGTTAAGTCGATTGACAGGCAAAAAAGTACAGCCTATATTTTCTACAGATCGCGATCGAATGGTGGTTGACAATGACAATGGCGGTTGACAACGACAATCTCAAAGATGTTGATGGTGATGATGCTAGAAGCATAATTGAAGAGAATGGTGTGTTGTGTCGGATCTTGATGTCCGGGGGTTTTGCACTTGAAATCCAACTTGATGTCGACAAAATCAACGTTGATGGTGATGATCCCAAATTATAATATTTGGAAGAGAGTGAATATGAAAAAATTAGGGTTAGAAACTCTTTTCCAAATTAATTTCAAGTCAGTCTCTCTTTATTTTTTTTATGTCCAAAATAAAGCATAATTCATAGGCTTCTCTTCTCTAAGTCTCAATGGATAAACTAAAAAGAAATTACAACTTCTACCATGGATTTTGATTCATTTGGTATGTCAAATTATGATAGAGAAGTAACAAAATTGGATATTATACCTATTGTTGCGCTCCAAGAACAGAACAATCAACGGGCTCGGATGGAAAGAGAAGCTATCCAACTCCAAGCAGTTGATATCCTTCACACACCCTTCCTCCATCTCCCCCTCCATGTCGATCTCCATTCCATTCTTCGCCACCACATTCCATATTGGATGTCGCTTGAAGTACTCCGACGCCCCCACGCCCCACCCAATGTTCGCGTCCACCGGCCACTCTGGGTCCTCCTCCACTACCGCCCCTGCCTCCTCTTCCTCTTCCTCATTCTCCTACCCCTCTTCCTCCTCCTCATTCTCCTAATCAAATCGATATCTAAGAGAAGGAGAAGAAGAATCTCAAACCCTAAAACCCTAATCAAACCAAACTCAAAGAAAAATGTACCCGATGGAGGACTTCTCGCCTTTTGGTCGCTTTGCCGGTGATGAAGGAGTGCCGGTCATGGCGGGCGGCCACATCCATGTGTTCCTTTGTGAAGTGAAAAAGGCTATGGGGACAGGAATAGGAGGGAATCGTGAATGTGAGAGGAGGGAATAGTGAAAGTGAAAATTGAGTGCGCCAATTAAAAA
The DNA here is from genome assembly GCA_029216955.1 of Iris pallida. Taxonomy (NCBI): domain Eukaryota; kingdom Viridiplantae; phylum Streptophyta; class Magnoliopsida; order Asparagales; family Iridaceae; genus Iris; species Iris pallida. Next base: position 510,879 of record JANAVB010009596.1, read on the forward strand.
AATTTCAAATGAATTTTAACCTAAACAACTATTTTAGTCCGTCAAATTCAAATTTACTATTTTGGTAAAATAGATTTTGATGTTAAACAACGGTTTTAATCCGTCAAAAATACAACGACAGTTTTAGTATGTCATTGTTGGATAATTCTAATTGTCACAAATTGTCCATTTTGGTGTAGTGACGTGTCATGACCCGCACCCACTGTGAGGGTACGAGAACGTAACAACGCCCAGCCTACGCCGTAGTGTCGGCGGTAGAACGCTGTCCTAGGTCAACATACATCTAACAATATCTATCTAAACAGTTTATACTCCCCGAATGGGGGTGACATAGCAGTAATAAACTCAATCACAACTAAGGAAGAGATAGCACGATATGAAATAGAACTCGAGGAAATAAATAGATGAAGAGTAGTCTAAGATAATTCCAGCAAATATCCAGAAGTACATGGTCTCAGATACAGAATGAAGAAAATATATACAACTCTGAACTCCAAATATAGTCTAGCTAAAACATGTCTCATGACGACATAAAAGAAGATAAACCTAACTAATCTAGACTAGGCAATCTGGGTGATATCCTCAGCTAGAGCTAGGTCCTCCTGAGGGTCCAGCTCATAGGTGTCACCTAAGGCTGCCCCGTAGTAAGTATCCAGACCAGCCTCCTCCTCGTCCTCTGCAATATTTTCAACAGGTCCAGTCAGGACAGGAGCGAGCACAATACATCTCATGCAGTTCATATCATGTCAGGAAATATAAAGCAGGCAATAGAGTAAGATACATGAAACGCTGTAAGAAGATGTACATGAAAACAGGAGAGATATTTGATAACTGGAAATATATACATGATAAGTAAGAACTGTAAGTGACTAGTAATTTAGAGTACGAGATGGCATGTAATTGGCTTAGGTTGTACATGATAAAACATGGAAGTAACAGAGTGTACATAATGGGTAAATCACATGACCATTTATACTCACCCCTACCCACAATCAATACACAAGGATCTATTCAAGTTACGTTACGGACATGATGTTTTGGTTATACAAGAGACACATGGGCAAATCATGAGCGTACATGAAATAACATGAGAGTACATGGACGTACATGTAAGAACATGAGAGAACATAAGTGTATATGAATAACGCAGAAGCAAGGAATACATGATGTACATGAAACACATGTCATAAAGTATCCGATGCGCCCGCTAAGGGGGATAACATCCCAAGAAGAGATCCATATAGTACCAATCCGTGATGATAACGTGATAGCATCAAGTAAAAGTAATCTAGAGCGAGAATATAAATCGTGACAAGTATGAAACGATCAGAGAATGTACTCGCCTGGTATCTGAGTGTCTGATATGAAAGTACTGTCCGAGGAGTGGTGTCTGGCTCCTAATCAGAATAGCACAAGTCACAACAAGTCCAGAATAGTATAATGAAGTCCTACTATGCATTCTACATGATTCTAGGTTAATCTAGGCCAAAGTCAACTCTTGGTCAACTCTGGTCAACCCTAAAAGTCAAACTAGGTCAACTATAGTCAATCTAGGTCTAACAAGTCTATTCTAGGTTTAACAAGACTACACAAGTCAAATCTAGGCTCACTAGCTAAGCAAACACAACCATAGGCCAAGGCAATACCATGCCTAAACATCCCACAAAACATCCATACATATGACACACACACACACACACACACACACACACACACACACACACACACACACACATATATATATATATATAAAAAAAAAAAATATATATATATATATATATATATATATATAAAATATAATACACATGGATATAATTATATTCTCTAACATAGGAATACATATATATGCATATAGGCTCTCACTCAAAAGGTTTACAACCACACACAAACACAGGTGTTTTCATGCCATACACATAGGCAATGAGCCATATAGTCTACATCACCCATAATTCATACATGCATATCATAAAAGAGAATCAACTAACCTATGTAAACCTACACACATGCATTACATTTATGCATATTGAGGCATACACTAGGTACCACCTTATCATTAAGCATACATTGTATGTCACTCTATATCACATTATATATATTACATGCATTGTATTATACATTATATGCATTATATTCATTTTCTATTCCTACATTCATTCACACATTGTATTGTTCATGAACACATACTTTACATTCATTCATGCATATTGTTCTTGATAACATTACATTCATTCATGCATATTTACCTACATACATATATACATATATACATAGAGATATAGAGAGAGGGCTAAGGGTATACATGTGTGGGTATGTGGTGAGAGGGTTAATGTGTGAGATAAGGGTGATATGACATGGGGGTGTGTGTGTTCTCAAGTCTTGTGTGTTATCAAGCATAGTGAATCCCAGTTTTCAGGCTTGTAATGAGAACCAAATTTCAGTGTTAGGTTCACATATGCATAACCCCTCTAAACCCAATTCAAATTCAGTAATCCTATTTGAAACTCAGGTAGGTATATATGTATAGGATACAACAGTGGATATGTGTCAATGTGGCAAAAACAGTGGTGTGCATTTGTGTTCTTGTGCCAAGAGAAAGAAATCAGTGAAGTGTTTATGTGTCCTTGTGTGTATCATGTAGAAACAGTGAGTAACATGTTAGTGTCAAATAGGAAGCAGGAAATACATTTGGGTGTGGGATAAAATCTGGAAACCTATTGCCAAAACAGTTAGCTAAAACCCAACTCTCTGAACATTTAAACAGGCATTCACATTCATTCTCAGGTTTAGGTTAAGGGTTCTCAGATTTGTGAATTTAGTTAGAGTGTACAAAACAGTCAAGAAACTGAACCCCATTCTCAGTTTTCATTACATAAGGAAATCTCAGTTTTTACCCAACATACAACCCAATTCTCAGTTAAGTTATATATACACAGGTTAACAGTTAAGTGAAATGAACCCAGGTTAACTTTTCAACACAAACTCAGGTTTTGATCTCCTGTTTTGGATTGGACATTGAACTCAGCTTACATCAAAACCATTTTACCCCCTTAACACCCAAAATCTCAGTTTCCATTTCGAAAATCTCAGTTTTCTTACATCCAACCACAGGTACAGAACATATGAACCCCATTTCGATTTCATAGCAACCCAAACATGCATACATATGAACCTATCTATTTAAACTCATAACTCAAACATGTTTATCATGTATTTACATCATAATTAATATTTAATCAGCAATTTAAACATCATTTGAACTCTGAAAACTGAAGAATTAAATAGAGTATCAGAAAAGATGGAAGTTAAAAACCCAATCCACATTCGAACACCACAACAATTCAAAACCACAAATCAGTCGTGTACTGAGGTATCCAACATGTGTGTGCACATGTGGAGGGTGTCCACGTGTCCTGAAATTAGGACACGAAGTGTCAGAAACAGAAGAAGTATTAATATCAGTAAACTACACAACACAATAATCAGCTCAGTCAACCAGAATCCAATAAATAATAACAAAACCAAATTTCCTATTTAAAAACTTTCCAAAAATCAGATCAAAATCCCCTCTTGGGCATTTCGACAAACACCTAGGCCACACCCGTGATACGTGTCCAAATGGACACGAAACTCATGAAACCTGACACGACACCAATGTATACACTTAGGGGACCCCTAGGGCTTCCTAATGATGAAGACAAAACGAATTTTCATTAAGGAATGAGGAAGTTACCTATACTTGAAATTTTAAGAAAAACCCCCTTCTCTAGAGCTTTTCTCCTTGATGTCCCAATCCAACAAATCCACAACAAACTGAGATGAAACTTCAATGACAGCAAGAATAGAGGTATTAGAACCTATTGGAAGAGATTTAGAATGAAAAAGAAGAGAAATAGAGTTCTAGGGATTAATTAAAATAGGAAACAAACCTTTCCTTCTAGACTTGAGCTTTCTTAAGAAAGAGGCAACCCTAAACTAAGAGAGTATTTATAGGGTGGTGTTCCCAATGATGATATGGTGGCTGGCCACTTAGTGTAGGGCTTAGGGTTTTAGAATTTGTCTTGGGCTTTGGGCCAACCACAAGGCTATGAGCTAAAAGATTTAATAAAGGTTCTAAATCACCAACCATGACTTATGACTTTCTAATTCTTATTGCTAACTAGAGTCTAATGACCAAACCAAGGATTAACTTAGGTTAGACTAGAGTCATATAACCTAACCAAGTCCATACTAACTAGGGTTAGCTTCTAGGTTGGTCTACAAGGGTCAAAACTAGTCAAAGTCAACCCAGTCCAAACAAATCCAAAATAATTCCTAAAAATTCTCATAAATTGAAATAAATTCTATTAAATCTCAATAATAATTAATAATCCCAAATAATTCTTAAAATTACAAAAATGACTAAAATACCCCTCAGTCTGAAAATGAACACTAACAAGACACCAAATCATAAGTCATGAATTTAAATAGTTTAAAAATAATTAAAAATTACTAAAAAATCATAACATGAAATAAATACTATTAAATAATAATTATAATTTCAAATTTTCAAAATTACCCTCTTCTGAAAAACTGGGTGTTACAATCCTACCCACCTTATAAAAATTTCGTCCTCGAAATTAAAATGGTAGCAGTCCTTCTAGGTCAAACACCCGACAATCAGAGTCTCAAACATACCGTCAGATAATCATATGCGTCTGTCCAAAACCATGATTCTCAGAATCTCTGTCAAGCCAGTGAGCAAGGCTACGATAATCACAGAGTCCTCAACTATGGTACATACCTCTAGAACTATGGTATTTAAAATTTTCGCATTAACGCACGCTTGGCAGCGAAAACCTTAAATTCCTACACCCAAGAAATACGTCCATAATCCGACTATATGTCCTCACTATGCCTGCTAGCATGACCCTAGAGGATTCTAAAATCTCATAATCGAGGCGACCTAGCCCATACAATTTATCTCAGAAGAAAAATTAAATTATAATGAAACACAAGATCAAACTTATCAACAATGAGGATACAGATAGGAATAGATAGAACTGAATTTCAAGATAGGTATAATGAGATAAGGTGGAAATAGAATCGAGAAGATCAGAACCTGCAAGCACCCCTCCTACTGCCTGAGCATCCTCAAGTGTCATGGCGTAAGCTCGCCCTTGCTGGCCTCCCCTGGCCTGCTGCTGATACTGCATGAACCTCTGTTGCTGAGTCTGCAATGCTGGTCCTCTCTGTTGTCCTGCCGGAGCCCTAGCTCCTGCTCCCTGAGCTGTCCGTCCCGCAGACTTGGAACACTCTCTCAACTGATGATCTGACGATCCGCAGAGTAGACACTTGCCTAGCCTCAGCCGGCATTCACCCCAATTGTGCCCTGGTTTCTTACAGAAGGGGCAAAAGATAACATGCTGTTGCTGCTGCTGTCTCTGCTAGAACGGCTGCGGCTGGAACTGCCTTGGCTGCTGGTGCTGAGGGTGAGGCCTCTTGGCCTGGCCTCCGCTGCTGCTGCCCCCAACTGGGTCTCGTCCCCTCTTGAGCCTAAGCTCAAGATCATCCTCTGCCAATAAGGCTCCTGTCAAGATCTCCTCGAATGTGGCATCCCGGTTGCCCTTGGTCAAGGACTTGACCTCCTTGACTAGACCCTTCCGAAACCTCTGGGCCTTTGCCGTCTGGCTCAAGCCCTCTACGAACCTCCCGAGGCGGCCAAACTCCTCCGCATACTCCTCTACTGAAAGACTCCCCTGGACTAGGCTCTCGAACTGCGTCTCCAAGGCTCTGAGTGCTGAATCTGGGAAAAACTTCTTCTTGAAGAAGCCTTTGAACTGCTCCAAGTCTGCCCAGCTACCCCCACCCTGGGGTCTGACTGATACCAGGTACGAGCAAGATCTCGCATCCGACTAGCTGCGGCCTCGATCTGAAGATCTGCTGGTATCCTGGGCAGGCGAAAGATCTCCTCTATATGCTCGATCCACTCGTCAGCGTATATAATCCCCTCCGTCCCCAGGAAATCTCTGGGGCTCATCTTCTGGAACTGCTCTATCCCAGGTGTCTTCGGCTGCTGCACCACTGGTCGAGCTGCGGCTGTCGTGATGGCCAACTCCATGCCTCTGTCATGTCGAGCCTGTTGTCGGTCCATGAACTGCTGGAAATACGCGAACATCTGAGCTGCGTCCACGTATCCTGGAGGCGGCTGCTGGAAGGGATCCTCTGGAATGACCGGGTCCTGCCTCCGATCTGGTGGAGGTATACCCCCTGCTGCTGGTGGAAGGGCTCCTCCGATCGCAGCTGAAACGTCTACCCCAGCCAGCATGAGTGGGGCTGCGGTACCAGGGGCTAGCTGCTGGGTATGAGAGGTGGCAGTCCTCCCATCGATGTCCCCCTGGCCCTGGCGAGGTGATCCTATCTCAACCATCCTGGAGACAGATCAAAAGAAACAATTGCTGAGAACGAGTCGAAATAGCAAAGGAGGACAGTTATATTCAAAGGAAACAATATCAGCAAGAACTGAGATGGTATGAATTAGATAAGAGTTTTTCCTAATGTGATTGAGTACCTCAAAACAAAATATCCTAATCCTACTGCAGGCTGTAGTGATACTCTAGTTCGAATACCACTACAAAAACTCGACCTGCATGGGCTACCACTAAAAACGTGTCACGACCCGCACCCACTGTGAGGGTACGAGAACGTAACAACGCCCAGCCTACGCCGCAGTGTCGGCGGTAGAACGCTGTCCTAGGTCAACATACATCTAACAATATCTATCTAAACAGTTTATACTCCCCGAATGGGGGTGACATAGCAGTAATAAACTCAATCACAACTAAGGAAGAGATAGCACGATATGAAATAGAACTCGAGAAAATAAATAGATGAAGAGTAGTCTAAGATAATCCCAGCAAATATCCAGAAGTACATGGTCTCAGATACAGAATGAAAAAAATATATACAACTCTGAACTCCAAATATAGTCTAGCTAAAACATGTCTTATGACTACATAAAAGAAGATAAACCTAACTAATCTAGACTAGGCAATCTGGGTGATATCCTCAGCTAGAGCTGGGTCCTCCTGAGGGTCCAGCTCGTAGGTGTCATCTAAGGCTGCCCCGTAGTAAGTATCCAGACCAGCCTCCTCCTCGTCCTCTGTAATATTTTCAACAGGTCCAGTCAGGACAGGAGCGAGCACAATACATCTCATGCAGTTCATATCATGTCAGAAAATATAAAGCAGGCAATAGAGTAAGATACATGAAAAGCTGTAAGAAGATGTACATGAAAACAGGAAAGATATTTGATAACTGGAAATATATACATGATAAGTAAGAACTGTAAGTGACTAGTGATTTAGAGTACGAGATGGCATGTAATTGGCTTAGGTTGTACATGATAAAACATGGAAGTAACATAGTGTACATGATGGGTAAATCACATGACCATTTATACTCACCCCTACCCACAATTAATACACAAGGATCTATTCAAGTTACGTTACGGACATGATGTTTTGGTTATACAAGAGATACATGGGCAAATCATGAGCGTACATGGAAGAACATGAGAGTACATGGACGTACATATAAGAACATGAGAGAACATGAGTGTACATGAATAACGCAGAAGCAAGGAATACATGATGTACATGAAACACATGTCATAAAGTATCCGATGCGCCCGCTAAGGGGATAACATCCCAAGAATAGATCCATATAGTACCAATCCGTGATGATAACGTGACAGCATAAAGTAAAAGTAATCTAGAGCGAGAATATAAATCGTGACAAGTATGAAACGATCAGAGAATGTACTCGCCTGGTATCTGAGTGTCTGATATGAAAGTACTGTCCGAGGAGTGGTGTCTGGCTCCTAATCAGAACAGCACAAGTCACAACAAGTCCAGAATAGTATAATGAAGTCCTACTATGCATTCTACATGATTCTAGGTCAATCTAGGCCAAAGTCAACTCTTGGTCAACTCTGGTCAACCCTAAAAGTCAAACTAGGTCAACTATAGTCAATCTAGGTCTAACAAGTCTATTCTAGGTTTAACAAGACTACACAAGTCAAATCTAGGCTCACTAGCTAAGCAAACACAACCATAGGCTAAGAGACTAGGCCATAGGCCAAGGCAATACCATGCCTAAACATCCCACAAAACATCCATACATATGACACACACACACACACACACACACACACACACACACACACACACACACACATATATATATATATATATATATATATATATATATATATATATATATATATATATATATATATATATATAATACACGTGGATATAATTATATTCTCTAACATAGGAATACATATATATGCATATAGGCTCTCACTCAAAAGGTTTACAACCACACACAAACACAGGTGTTTTCATGCCATACACATAGGCAATGAGCCATATAGTCTACATCACCCATAATTCATACATGCATATCATAAAAGAGAATCAACTAACCTATGTAAACCTACACACATGCATTACATTTATGCATATTGAGGCATACACTAGGTACCACCTTATCATTAAGCATACATTGTATGTCACTCTATATCACATTTTATATATTACATGCATTGTATTATACATTATATGCATTATATTCATTTTCTATTCCTACATTCATTCACACATTGTATTGTTCATGAACACATACTTTACATTCATTCATGCATATTGTTCTTGATAACATTACATTCATTCATGCATATTTACCTACATACATATATACATATATACATAGAGATATAGAGAGAGGGCTAAGGGTATACATGTGTGGGTATGTGGTGAGAGGGTTAATGTGTGAGAGAAGGGTGATACGACATGGGGGTGTGTGTGTTTTCAAGTCTTGTGTGTTATCAAGCATAGTGAATCCCAGTTTTCAGGTTTGTAATGAGAACCAAATTTCAGTGCTAGGTTCACATATGCATAACCCCTCTAAACCCAATTCAAATTCAGTAATCCTATTTGAAACTCAGGTAGGTATATATGTATAGGATAGAACAGTGGATATGTGTCAATGTGGCAAAAACAGTGGTGTGCATTTGTGTTCTTGTGCCAAGAGAAAGAAATCAGTGAAGTGTTCATGTGTCCTTATGTGTATCATGTAGA
>JANAVB010009596.1:525000-894843 GCA_029216955.1 Iris pallida
GGGGCCGTGCTCGGGCCTCGTGCACGCGTGTCCGTGTCCTATTCGGACACTGAAATCGTGTCGATTTCAGTTCCGTCTTCACGAAAGTTGTTACAAATAATATTAGCAAGGACTACGTGAAAAAAATTAAAAAATTACACTTTTCAGTTCTAAGTGACATTTCATCGAACACGTGTTCCATAGGACCGACACGTGTCCGATACGGCTATCAAACGAACTCACAAACCTACCAAACTTTATGCACAGGTCTAGGGTACCTATATGGATTCTAAAATATAGAAATTTCAGAAGGAACAATGGTTGAACAAGGTTTACCTATTGAGAGTTGGAATCTCAATGAAAGTGAATCCTCGAGCGCTTTGACGACCAGTTTCTCCCTAGCGAACGTCTCCAACTCCTTGCTAGCAATGCTCCAGGAAGTTCTTCTCTTCACCACAGTCGCAACATAATTTTTTTGGCGCAAATCGGATGCTGGATGAGAAAGTTAGGGTTTAGTCATGGGCCAAGCACTCTTAAGTTGCTACAAAGGCCCAATGACAAAAGGCTTTAAAGGCTTATAAAAAACGACTTAAAAATTATTAAATAATTCTTAAAAATAGATTAAAAAATCTAAATTAATTCTAAAAAGCCAAAAATAAATCTAATTACAATATTATGCTTCTAAACAAGGTTGACTACGGTTATACCATCTAGGTCCTATCAAAACACAAATCCAAACCACACAACAATCAATTAAATTAATAATTTAAATAAATTCAAAAATAATGCACAATGACTACAATACCCTTAATTATAAAAATGAGTGTGACAGGTAATTAGGTTTCTAATGTCATGGTTAGTCTCTAATCATGGTTAGCTAAGGTTAAACCGACTACCAACACAACACAAATTAAAATTTTATAAATTAACCCAAAAAAATTACATAATTACCAAAATATTCTTATGTTAGAAAAGTGGTGGTTACACCTAAAATGTTGTTGCGGAGGTTCTACAAAGCTTTTCATAAGAGTTGTGCGTTATAGACCGACGGGGGATGTTTAGATGGATATAGGTGCGGTGAAGGTAGCATGAAACTATAGACCTTGGAACTGTGTAGCAAGTGTCTTTTCTCTGACACAAACTAGTTGTTATCCCCCATATTTTCAATCTTCATGTGCTTTCAAAAAATGGGAAAGGTGTGATAAAAGTGCTGGGGTGTGAGCGGCTTGACTTCTCTTTATCAGCCTCCGCCCCCTCCAACGCCTTCTCCATCTCCTCCACCCCAGGGAACATTACATCCAAACAAAAGGGAGGTTCAGGGCCTGGAAGACCCGGTCGACGGCCATGACGTCGACACAGTTGGAAGGGACGAAGGACCGGACGACGGAGACGTGGTCTGGGTGGACGACATAGAAGGATAGGTCAGAGAGAGTGGATGAGGTGGGTAAAGTTAATTGGCTGCAGTAGAAAGGAGGGGGCAGATGATGGGTCCGATGGAGAGGTGGGTGGTGAGATTGTGGGATGTAAGGGATCAAAGGCTGGAGACCATGGGAGCGAGTTCGGCGAGTCCGTGTTGGAAAGGGTGTAGTAGTAGGTGGGTCTAGGTCAGAAAAGGTAGAGTACCGGGTTTGGAAAGCCTTGCGATGCACATCATTGTCCGGACACCGTCGATGACCATTTGGGTCATCTTCATCTTCGAGAGGATGGATGGTCAGTTAGCTACCCTTCGGGTACAGTTTTCTTTGGTTGAAAGGATCAAGGACGTTCTACCTACAGATGCGAGATTCAGGAGACTCCGAGAGAGGACAGAGGCCGACATGCAGACAGGGCTACAGATTTATGGGATATTAAGGTGTGGAGATCGCCTATGCATTTCGAGTGGCGAGCTACGCCATGTATTGACGACTGAGATGCATAGCTTGATATATTTTATTCATCCCGGAGGTACGAAGATGTATAGGGATTTGCGGCAACATTACTGGTGGCATAGGATGAAGAGGGAGTGTTCAATTTGTAGTGATATGCTTGGTCTGTCAGCAGGTCAAGGCCGAGCAACAGACGTCTGTAGGACTATTATAGCCACTTTCCATTACTGAGTGGAAGTGGAACACATGATGCTGGACTTTGTTACTGGATTCTCGAGCATCCCCAGCGGGAAGGACGTAGTTCGGGTCATCGTGGACTGGCTCACCAAGTCGGCTCATATCTTCCCCTTTGGAGTTGGAAAATCAACAGAGGTTTTGAAGGATTTTTACATAAGACAGATATTGCGACTAGATGGAGTACCAGTAAGTATTGTGTCGTATTGAGATTCGAGGTTCACATCTCATTTCTATAGGAGTATGTAGGAGAGTTTGGGGACTCGCATCAAGTTCAGCACCGTTTACCACCTGTAGACCGATGGATAGTCAGAGCGTACGATCCAGACACTCAAGGATATGCTGAGAGCTTACATGTTAGATTTTGGAGGATCTTGGGAAGATTATCTGCATTTGGTAGAATTCTCATACAAGAATAGCTACCAAGCAAGCATACAGATGTCACCTTTCAAGGCACTATATGACAAAAGTGCTGGTCTCCAGTATGTTGGAGCGACGTTGGAGAGCGTTAGATACTCGGTCCAGAGTTAGTGACCCAGACAGTGGAGAAAGTGAAGCAGATCCAGAGCCACCTCAGAGCATCATTGGATAGGCAGAAGCATTGGGCTGATACGCACCATCAACCTATGGAGTTCAAGGAAGGCGATCACGTATTTTTTAGGATATCACCAACTCGGGGGACTATTTGATTTGGGAGCAGAGACAAGTTGAGTCCGAGGTACATCGGGACCTTCGACATTCTGGGGCGAGTTGGTAAGGTGACTTATCGTCTGGCATTATCCCCGTCACTTGAGGGTATGTATAACATTTTCCATGTGTCACAATTGAGAAGGTACGTGGTCGACCCTAGTCACGTGCTTGATTATTCAGAGACTGCAGTTGGGCCTAGCCTATCGTATGTGGAACACCCAGTTGAGATTCTCGACCGCAGCAAGAAGGTAATGAGAGGGCAGACTATTCGACTTGTCCAGGTTGCTTGGAAGCATCATTCCCTGGGCGAGACCACTTGGAAGCACGAGGACTATTCGAGAGAGCCTACACTTGTTCGAGGATGAGGTACAAATTTACATACTTTTCGAATACGTGATATTCCTTTAGATCTCATTATCCTAATCGTGCCATCACTTCAAATTTCGGGGATGAAATTTTCTAAGGGGGAGAGGATGTGAGGCCCCCTATTCTAATATATATATATATATATATATATATATATATATATATATATATATATATATATATATATATATATATATATATATATATATATATAATATTGACTACTATTATTATTATTATATATATTTTTTCTTTTCTCCTAATATAAACTTCCCTTAATTTCCAGCCTTGGGTGACTGAACCCTAATGATCCAGCTCTAATACGAAAACCCTACCCTTTACAAACCAATTTTCCCCCTATCATTAAAAGTTAGCCCATGAATGAGCCCCTGGCCTATTTTAACAACAACCTCACTTGGTTTCGGGCTAGCAGATCTATTCCAGAGCCGAGCCAAAATCCAAACCCTCTTGGCTCATTATAAGCAGCAGCAACTGTCATACCCCGATTCGAAGAATCGTTCATCCTCGCTTGGGCATGATGTAGTACAAGTCTGGTATTGCACTTTTACAAGGCAAATACGGTACATAATTGATTATCTTCAAATAGAAACACATCGCAGCGGCATAAGCAGGCAAATTGAAGATAATGAGGACATTGTTTTTCATTGAATAGAACATATTATTGATTTGTAGCAGTGGAATTAAGCAGATAACTTGAAGTCGCACAGAGATATGTAGAAATAAGCTATCTTGATTGATAATAAAACAGAGTACAAAACTTGCAATAGAGTGCAAAGTTTATAACACATCTCACTGTACATTTGGTAGCCACTGAAACACATTGCCATTTAGGCTTACATTTGATACTTGATACCTTGACTTACAACTGGATATGCTGACTTGGCTTACAACTCACTGGTACAACTGATTACAATGTTTCATACATTATGCTCTTTATAAACAGAAGACATCATCTTGTGTAAGGAGCGCTTTTGTATGCCCAACAAATTTTCGATACCGCGGGACTGATCAAGCCGATCTCCGTGTACTGAACTTCCCAAGCATGAGCACCTAAAAAGAGTGCTCAAAATATGGGTCAGTACATCACCTATGTACTGGCGAGCCGAACCAGCCCACTCGCCTAAACCAATACTAGGTAGTCATCTAAGAAAACATTTATTTGAGTGATCTTTCTATTTGGGACCTAGCATCAATTTACAGTTCATAGGTAATATCATATTGAAGCATGCAAACATATGGTAGCTTTGTTCATGAAAGGGTAACAGTAACTCATAGGCAACATGTATTCTCATATTCTACTTGTATAGCAACTTGTTTAGCATGTATATCATATTTAAGCAGTGTTCATGGTGAGGCTTCGTTGTAGCATACTTGGTGTTATCATGTTAGACATCATTGAGGCACATTAGCATTAACATCTTAAACATGTTATGGCAATTCTTATGGAAAGACAATATTTTAGCATCATTCAATTAGCATGTTAAGCAGGCAAGTTGAACTAACAAGTATGATGATCATATCACATTTAAGTAATTTCTTACCGATAGCTGATTCTTTCGTACCTGCATCAAATACAGGTTAGATGATATACTTATTCTGCCTGCACAAGACATTCATTAGCGTGCATCCTGACAACATGACCATTGGTGTTAGTGCACCATTTAGGACTTGCAATATAGGACTTTGAAGGGTATACGACGCGCCATCCACCGAGTTGCGAGCCCGAATGAATATCCTGATACCTCATGCCACCAAAGCACGATAACATTTCCTCCTAGGCCGAATCGGTCCCCGGGGCCCTAGGAACCGTCCGAGGAAATAATACCTTGTATATAAGTTATCCATAACCATACGAATGTGTGTCCGACTCGATCGTGTTCGAAGTCGCATGGTAAAATATTGAAATAAGTAAAGACAACAATTCATCATCTCATCTTTCCAAGTCATTTTTACTGACTTGCTCATTCCAATCGTTACCTTTATTATATACTTGGTGATCTCGACGATCCCAAGCCTCATCATTCTCATTGTATTGATTCATTCATTTCTTATTGCATCAATTTATTTCCAACATTTCTTACCTCATTCTTTTTAATAAGGAAATAATAGCATTTTATTTATTTCAGAAGGGACATTTATCATTCATTCCATTTCTTATAAGAACGTAAGCAGTATTTTATATCTTTACAATAGTTAATACAGAGTGTACATGGTTCATGTGTTGTATTCATATCTTGGTGTCAATAATGTAGCCAGTTCATTTATCAGGTATCATTCACAAGGTATCTCATTATTCCAGTGTTTCACTTATTTTAGCAACGTTAAGCATAAGAGGCATTATCAATTCATTCTCAGGCATCAAGTCACATTAGCAGTTTAAGTGTTATTCATTCAGTAGTTTAATGCTCATGTGTTACTCATCTCAATATTAGCCAACATAAGCATCTATATTATTTTAGCAACTAAAGCATCACAGTTTAGGGGACAGAACATAGAAACACACTACTCTATTTATTAGGCATAAAGGAGTATGGGAGAAGGGATAGTTCCACCCGCTTATATGAAAGGTTCTTCTTGTTTCGGTCACATATATTTCCCACAAGATATTAGCTCCACCAGTGAGCCACGTTCCAATACTCATTTCATCCGGCCAGCTAAGAGAGACTGCGTCAGTCTCAAATCTCTTGATTTCCAACCCAAGTCACGGTCCAACATTCTGATTACATCAAACAAGACAACCAAATGCCTCGCGCAGAGCGAGGTATTACAGCAACTGAAGTTACGTGTAGGCAACTCTAGAGGGGGTAAATAGAATTTGTGTGAAAATAATCACCAATTAAAAATTCAACTCTATGCTAGTCCAGAATCAACTACCAACAGAATATATAATCAGAGTAGTAATGCAATATATATATATATATATATATATATATATATATATATATATATATATATATATATATATATATATATATATATATTCTCTCGTAGAGGACTAGTCCAGGCCTGAGAACTCTCGCTCAGGATTGAAATCCAATATTTGTGAAATAGGGTACACACACATGCCTTTACTCAGAAGAGCACGCCAACTTCTTACAACTTCGTAGAGGCGAAACTTGGAATTGTCCAAGTGACTTTTTTACAACTCTTGTACAGAACTTCTAGCTGAATTGCATTTGAGCACCTTGGAGCTTAGGAAGTTTTGTGGCTAGTAGATTGGAAGAGGAAGGCTTAGAATGTATTAGGCTTAGAAGATTAAGAGTGAGAGATGATTTGAAATGAGAGAAATCAAGCCCAATATATACTAGTCTGAGGAGGCAGAATTCGACCAGAATTCTGTCTCAAATATTCAAAAATTTGAATGTTAGACAGCCTAAATTAAGGTGTTCCTAAAAATTACCATCCTAAAATTTAGGGGGCCGAGTTTGGCCCGAATTCTGCCTAGAGCAGAGTTTGGCCCGAATTCTTATTCCTTTGGGCCAGAATGTTTATGTAGGCTAGAATGGTTTGGTTTGGTTCGGGGATTATCTTATTTTGTATGGTAGAGCTTGGAGAAGTAAGTCTAGGGTTGAGATGACTCAGTGCGACTCAATGTACATGTTCCTAGACTCAATAAAATAAAAAATTACAGACTCAGTACAACTATATTTGCCATGTAACAACTTGTCGATGACGTCTGTCTTGAATTTGATATGTTGTAGATGATGTTCTTGTCTTGAGTTCGATGTGTCGTCTTAGATCATATCAGATATCGTTTTGTTAATTCTCTAAATTAGGTTGACTGTGATCTAGTTTGGGTCAACAATCTCTTCCATTTTGATAATTGACAAAACGATATTTGTATGTCGCAACATTCATACTTGGACACATGTTGAAGGGAGTAAAGTAGTTTGTACATATGAAGTAGCTCCCCTACAAATAGATATATCGGCTCCTCCGTAAATAAATATTTCAGTTTTTGTTCTGAAACAAAATTCTTATCCAAGCACAACACAATTCATAATATCCAACAACATAAACAAGATCACAATAATCAAATATCTATTCTTTTCTCCCTTTGTTACTAAGCAAAATGAATCATAGCTTCCCCGTAAAGAAAAAAAAATAGGCAAAGTGAAGATAGCAATCACATAACTATAACCATAACCAACCATTGATAGAGACAACTAGCAGTTTTGATAATCCAAAATAAAGAAACTAGAAGTCATACATATGAAATGACAAACTAAAGTCATCAACTAAAACATAGTGGAACTAATGCTAAAAATATGAAATGAAAAAGCATAACTAAAAATGAACATCAGCAGCAGCTAGAAGACCACAACCATCACGGAGCATGAGAACGGGATAGACCGGCCGAATCAGATGGCTCGCTGGCAGAGCGACGAGGATCAACAAACATCGTATCAGGATCCAAATACCGCATGGCCCATGGGTCGTCAATCCGGTAGCCTTCGCGAGGAGGGTCCCGCCCGACCCGTAGGAAACGGCATAGTAGGATGTCGGGCCATATTGTACTGGATATCATGCAGGGTGTTGTTGATGGAGCTCATCTGTAGAGTGGTCCGATAGTCCAGCTGGGTGTAGCGATCGTCTTTCAAACGGAAGCGGTCGTACAACATGTCTCCAATGGAGTCGAGAGTGGCAGGAGACTCAGGCTTGTGGGGCATCTGAGTCAGAAGATTCCTCCTCAGTTGGAGCAGAAGGAACAGGAGCAGGGGCAGTCCTACGAGCCTTGGACAGAAAGACAAGAGCTGCTAAAAACTGACACTTATCCAAAGGGATATTGAAGGCACGAAAGATCATAGGAAGATAAGTCGCATAAACAAGCGATTTTGGTTTTTTCCTTGCACAAATCATCCAATCCATCATCGTGCGAGGAAAATTGAAGGGGATGGTGAAGTGTAGATAATAAAGGGCGGTAATCTCTGATAAGTAACCTCATCGGTAGATCCTGTTTTCGGCAGGATGGAAGAGAAAATGATGCGATGAAGTTCATAGAAATGATTGTTGAGATACTTGGCCTAAAGTTTACGAGGGCAGGTATTGGGTGCACACATCATATCCTTAAAGCCTTCGAGTGTGATATTACCAACAAATTAGAATTCATGAGCATCAACAATACACTCCCAAGAATTGGGGTCAGAGAGTTCAAGATATTCAGCTATGTCAAAGTCATCAAACATAATATCAATGTCGGCGACCCGAGAGTAGATTCCTCAATCGTCGTTGGTCATGTTGCAATAAAATATTTGAACTGCATCGAGGTAAATGAGTGACGACGTGGACACAAGTTCATTAAGACATAGATCCTTGAAATTAGGATCAAATTTAGAAAATATTATTATGAAATTAATGGGATGTTCCGGCACAACACTTCGTGAGCGAATATCGGAGTACCACTCGTTAGAGGCTTCTAACGAGACAAAAATATGCTCATTATAAGTATTGGCATTAGGAGGAGGAGGGTTGAACAATGGGTGAATGGGATTGACAATTGGAGGAGGAGAAGGAGGGTTTGATGATGAAGCTCCTTCGGTCCTAATCCTCTTTCCTCTATTACCAAGTCTATGAGCCATTGATAATAGTAAAAAATAAAGAACAACAGTGGAAGTGGAGATGGAGAACTAAGAGTTATACCTCAAAAATAATGAAGGAGAATGGAAGAGAATCGCCCACAACTTTAAAATCTTAAGTTTGAAGAGTGGAGAGCACCAACAAATAGATTTCTAGGGTTAGGGTTTTGGAAAAAACTTTGGAGAAAGGTTGAAGATGATGGCAATGAGGAGAGAGAAGGCAAATTCATAGGTTTAAGGAGTAGGGCCGGCTGCACGTGTTAAATTGTAGCCCTTAGATCAAATAGGATGGATGGCCAGGAGTGGCTGAGAGTTCTGGTACGCACTACACAGAGTTCGGCCCGAGTTCTGCCATAGGCAGAGTTCGGCCCGAGCTCTATTATGGTGGTTCCAGAACTCCAACAAGAAACAAAATGTTGATAGAAGAGATAAAAGATAGTCTTGAATTAAGAATAATGAATTATATAAGCCAGAAAATAAATTAAACCTTGCGACAAACTTTTTTAATCAATGATCAGTACAGGTGAATCACCTCAGGTTAGCTGTAGGGGCCGGATCCCAGCTAGCGGTAGTCCGAAGACTAGTACACCGTGTCGCTTAGGTTTTTACGCCTTGTTGTCAGAAGGGTCCTTTTGCCTTGTTGTCTGAAGACTATATGATCATTTCTTTCTCCTTTGGAGCCACTTCTTCAAAGTCTTTAAGATTGAGCTCATGCGTCATCAGCTTGCCCACTAAAGTTTCCATAGTCATGGTGGTGAGATCAATGCCTTTGATGATTATCGTAGTTTTGGGGTTCCAGTTCTTTGTTAGTCCCCTTAGCACCTTTCGTATCTTCTCATGGTTGGATTAGTCTTTATCAGGAAAGATAGAGGGTTAATAATGTCGAGGAATCTAGTGATCACTTGTTTGATCGTCTTATTGGGCTTCATCTTGAATATTTTGTACTCTTGTGTTAAACGACTGATTTTTGATTTTTTAGCCTATGAGGTTCCTTCATGGGTTACCTCCAGAAGCTTCCATACTTCGTATGAGATGGAGCATGTAGAGACCCTATTGAATTCAGTCATGTCTATAGCACAGAAGAGAGCATTAATGCCCCTAGCATCTAGACTAGCTTGTTTCTTTTCTTAGTCAGTATATTTGTCGTGGGGTTTATCTATGAGATTCCCCTCAACAACAATTCTAGAAGGCTTCTTGTAACCATCTGTGGCTATGGTCTATAAATCAAAGTCTAGAGACTTTAGGTAGAAACTCATTATGGTCTTCCAATAGGTGTAGTTGGTTCCATCAAATAGGGGTAGCCTATTTGTAGACTATCCTTCACCATAGTTGGTAAAGATAGGTTGTGTGCCATGGATCAGCTCTAGGATGTTAATACATTATCAAGAGAACAGAGCTCTGATACCAATTGAAGTAGGCAACTCTATAGGGGGGTGAATAGAGTTTATGTCAAAAATAATCACCAATTAAAAATTCAAATCTATGCTAGTCCAGAATCAACTACCAACAGAATATATAATCAGAGTAGTAATATGAAAATTTAAGAAAGGTCAGAAGAGCATACGCAAACATAGTAATTTATCCTGGTTTTCCTCGTGGATGACTAGTCCAGGCCTGAGAACTCTCGCTCAAGATTGAAATCCACTATTTGTTAAATAGAGTACACACACGTGCCTTTACTCAGAAGAGCACGCCAACTTCTTACAACTTCGTAGAGGCAAAACTTGGAATTGTCCAAGTGACTTATTTACAACTCTTGCACAGAACTTTTAGTTGAATTGTACTTGAGCACCTTGGAGCTTGGAAAGTTTTGTGGCTAGTAGATTGGAAGAGGAAGGCTTAGAATGTATTAGGCTTAGAAGATTGAAAGCGAGATATGATTTGAAATGAGAGAAATCAAGCCCTATATTTACTAGTCTGAGGAGGCAGAGCTTGGATAGAATTATGTCTCAAATATTCAAAAATTTGAGTGTTGGACGGCCTAGATCAAGGTCTTCCTAAAAATTAGCATTCTAAAATTTAGGAGGCAGAGTTTGGCCTGAATTATGCCTAGAACAGAGTTCGGCCCGAATTCTTATTCCCTTGGGCCAGAATGTTTATGTAGGCTAGAATGGTTTGGTTTAGTTCAGGGATTGTCTCATTTTGTATGGTGGAGCTTAGACAAATAAGTCTATGGTTGAGATGACTCAGTGCGACTCAACGTACATGTTCCTAGACTCAATAAAATGAAAACTTACAGATTCAGTACAAGTACATTTACCATATAACAACTTGTCGATGATGTCTGTCTTGAATTTGATATGTTGTAGATAATATTCTTGTCATGAGCTCGATGTGTCGTCTTGGACCATATCAGATATCATTTTGTTAATTCTCTAATTTAGGTTGACTGTGATCCAGTTTGGGTCAACAACAACTACTAACAATAGACCCGGGCAAGCGGGTCTTCCCAGCACCCAAACCCACTAACCTCTAGTCTTTTAAGCCTTTAATTTGGGGGTTGGGCAAGCGGATTTCAATCCAACCTGACCCGTTAACCTACAAATTTAAATTTTACTACTATTCTTCTTTTCTTCTCCCCCGCGTACACTTTTCTATACTTTGCAGACGAATACAGGCTAGCGCCCACGCCTGTATGGGCACGACATGGTCTCCACTCCCTCATCTCTCTCTTCCTATACATAACACATCATTCTCCAACGTTTGGCAAAACCCTAACACCCAACCTAGGCCTCAAAAAACCCTGCTTCCAGTTTCCTATCCACCCACTTCTCGAGCACCATCGAACGTAGGAACCAGCTTCTAGGCCCTTCTCTTTGCCACAGTTGGGAGTGGACAAGGGAATAGGCGAGCGGACGGCAGTGCCACCGCAAAGCTAGCACCCTTCCTACCGACCCGTACGTCGAGTACGTCACTATCAACATTTTCTTTCGGAACCTTCCTTCTTCCCTCTGGTCTCCTTGTGTTTATCAAGTACTTGGTTGTGGTCTTCCTTCTGATACAATAGTCTTAAATGTTTGAGAGTAGTATATTTTTGCAACTATTGTTTATTGTGTGTGTGTGTAGAGAATGAACTAATTTTTAGTTGTGTGTAGTTGGGGTTTTGTACCTAGGATCTATGTATATGGTGGCTGTTTAAGGTTTTGATTATGAATAGGGATTTCAACTAGCACATTTAGAGGAGACAGTGATATATATAACCGTATAAATATAATAGAGTGAAACCTTGTTCTCCATGTGTGTATGGGTTTTCCTAATACACTAGTGTTGAATGGAAGAAGGGGAAGGCAGTGGCAAGCATGTTCATGTATGATTTTTGGTGGTGGTGTTGTGTGAGGGACCTCTGTGTGAGTTAAAAATAATAGCGAATGTAATGGATTGTAAGCGTTTGTGTTGTGGTTGTAGGGGAATTAGCGAGTAACCAATACAAATAAATGTGTGTGTGTGTGTTTTCCTTATACAAGCTGAAAGGAAATGGGATTTAGGAAGAAAGGGTGTTTAATCTACCCTACTAGTGCATGGTAGGTTAGCTGCTACATTATGCAATCTTTTTCTTTCTTTCAAAAAAGGGACTTGAGTGATTTACTCTTTTTCTTTTATTATTGCCACTTATATACTGGACCTATGGTGAGCCATGCATTTCAATGATTCAACAATTAATATATAAAAAATATGTCTTAAATTGAGGGATAACTATATATGAGATCCTCACTATTAGGAGTGGACTATAGAAAATATAGGGTTGAATCGATTAATATAACATGAGATATAAGTGGCTAAAAGGAGATATATAAATAAGTGTGTGTGCCCTAGGGAGGAGTTGGGTCATAGATATGAGTACATAAAAAGAGAATAGCAACAAAGGTGTACATGTTGTGTAAGAAGTTGGCTCATTCCTAATATTAGTGCTTGGGTAAAAGTTATAAGTTATTAGATAGTTTGTAAACAAATAAAAATATTTAGCTTAAAATAAATAAATAATTAACTAGTTGAAAATATATTCCTCTAGGTGTTTTGGACTCTTCGGACTTTGGCATTGGACCAGTTCTTTCTCTCCAGCATCCGAAGCTAGAAAAGTGTACCTTGCCATTTTTGTACTTTAGTTTCCAAATTTTTTCTTAAATATTTGTCCTGTTTATAATATTTTCCACTATAGGGCCGTGTTCGGAACCTCGCGTCCGAATCACATTCGGATGCTGATGGATGTTAGCGTCTCGAGTATTGATATTAGATATTTATATTGCGTTTCTTTGACGAATCCTTGCTGGTACATCAGACCCTAGGACATGTTCATGTCATACTACATTACCGACGGAATCCGTACTTGATTATATCTTGGTATACAGAAGCTCGTGTTTGGTTCTAGGATGATGACTTGCTATACTACACAGTTACTATTATGACTCGATGTCCTAGCTAGGGGATCTGATCAAGCACCTCGTGGATATGATTTGCAAGGTCACATGGGAGGGAGAACATACGCCATGCGCTTGGGCTACTTTTCCATATAGTATGTCGCTGTCTCATTACAAGAGCTACGGGGATTTTTTAATTTGCCACAACTTCCTTACCGGAACTGTGGGGTATTTCATAGTTTGCTGGAGTGACTATAATGTCTCTGAGGTACACTGTGACAGTTAGCGTGTTCGAGTGATTTTCTCAAAATTTCAAATCATTTAGTTGGTTATGTTAGATTCACCCACATTGCACTATCATTCTTATTTTATATATTAGCACTGTTGTACTCTTGGCTCGCATATTATGTACCTTGTTATGTCCCGCTAAGGACATGGTTTTTTCTCCAAATTTAATTGAGGAGGAGTACATGGAGATTGAGGGATCCGGGGTTGATTCCGGAGCAAGACTAGCAGATGAGGACGAGGTTCTTCCATGAGACTACCCTTGACTCAGTGGTAGAGCTCTTTCATTGATCTGATACCATTATCTAGTTAGCCGGTCCCCAGATCTACTTATCTTACTACGTTTCTTTCATTCAGTATTGTACTAGCGGGATTGTTTTCGCAAGATATTCATTTCAGTTTTGTATTATGATTACATATAGACTATTTATTTTAGCACATTGGTGGACTTTTTTCTCTATATGTTCTTGATTTGATTATGTAGATGAGATTAGTTTTCTTGAAATTTTGGGCATTATTTATTATTATTGTACTTTATAGCTTAAGTGTTACCATAATGGTTCCATTAAATTGGATAACCATTGGAGTGGTACTCGCTGGCTATTGCCACGTTATTTGATTTCGTATTTTTGGAACTGGGGTATGACATAGTTTTTGTGGTGGCCCATACAGGTCAAAAAATTAAATCGTCTTGGTTCCCTAACTGTGCCAAGCGAGCCTACAATTAGGATTAGAAATTAGAATCTCATCTACTTGCTTGATTGCCTCTCTATAACATCTCCACATCGCCTTCATATATCAATTTACATTATTTTTGATTCCAAGTCGCTAAATTTTGCTTGTCTTCTTTCAGAGAAGGAACCTCCGAAGTGGACGCGTGACACAGCTGGACGGTATCCCCGGGACTCTGTATCATCTGAGGAATAGACTTTGAGGAAGGCCCTTATGTTGACTCCAGCACCCAGGGTCAGATTTCTAGGCTACTGAGGTGTTGCAGGACGAGCAGCGACACCCGCACCAGGCACAGCTGGGACAGCAGTAGACTCAGAGGCCAGTAGAGCTGCATCCACCACCACCTTCTCTACCTCCCCCGTAGATGCCCTATATGCCCTTTTCGCCACTGGAACAGCAGATAGATAGCCAACAGATGTACCAAATATTTTATGCCATGATGCAGGCGCAACAACAAGTCCAGTAGCAGGCTCAATAGCAGACCTAGCAGCATCAGGCAGATACTCTGAGGGAGAGTATTGTCACTGCACTAGAGCATGTGACGCCATAGGATCGACGACCAACGATAGGAACTATCAAAAAAATTTGTCATATAGTTCCTCTTCCATTTTCGGGTACTGAGGAACCGACTGACGTTCATGCTTGGCTCACCAGTATTGAGCACCAGTTGGAGGCCGTCGAGCTTCCCAGAAAGTGATGGATGACAACCATCAGGATGCAGCTGACGGGCAACGCGCACTACAGGTGGAAGGCCGAGGAGCATCGGCTAGGGCCCGACCGGGTCACTTGGGATAATTTTTCCAGGCTCTTCAAGGAGATGTTTATTCTAGCCACTACGCGTACGGAATTGCGAGACAAGTTTATGCATCTTGCCTATGGCAGTATGATGGTAGAGAAGTAAAACACTGAGTTTCTTCGCCTGAGCTGTTTTGCCCCTACCTGATCGAGACTGAGGAATAAAAGGCCGAGAATTTCTACAACGGCTTGAGTTTTGAGCTACAAAGGCAGGTAGGATTAGTCGATCCTACCTCTTATTCTATGATCCTGATAGCAGCCTGACATCAGAAACGCATAAACAAGAGAGAGGCCAGCATGAAGCACCCATATTCAGCAGCACCACCAGCTCGAGCACCACAGGAAGGACCGACGAAGCATCCTCAGATACATCAGACACATAGAGGAGCACCAGGGCTCCCTACCTGCCATCATTGTTGTAAGGTAGGCCATATCGTGAAGGATTGTCAGTGCAAACTGGAACTATGCCTGGTTTGTGGATCTTAGCAGCAACAAACCAGAGAGTGCACATAGCATCGAGGAGCAGCACCGATGGTACACCGACCATCACTTTCAGCACTGAGGCCATACTTTCAGGGTCCGAGAGCACCCCACATCGGAGTTAGAGTAATACGACAACCAGCACCATGAGGGTACCAGAAAGACCACCCTTGGCACCATTGGTAGCCCAATTCTAGTAGGCCAGACAGCAGGATATGGCATAGGGTCGTGGCCAAGTTTTTGCTATGACTGTAGAGGAGGGGAGGCAGAGACAACTAGAGAGGTGATCGCATGTACTATTTTAGTTGCTTCTTTACGAGTTGTAGAAGCATAGAAAATATAGGGTTCATGCGGGACACAACTGACTGCATGAGTACTTTGGAACAAATTGATCCGTATAAAGAAGTGTCGTATGACAGACTCAGCATGCCCCCTGCGGCCCATCTTCACCAGACTGATTTTTGAGCCGCAGAGAGAATAGTTACTTATGCGGTCAAGCTGATCAACCCTTCTAATAAAGCTGACAAACTTTGTCAAAACCGACAAGACTGACAGCTCTAACAACTCTGACACTCTAACAAAAAAAGATAAGATGTGATCAGACAAAATGTCACGTCATCAGACTGGACATGGCCATACAGCCAAAAGGACTGCGATCCGAGACACATGAACCTTATGCGGCTCAATCTATGTGTTTCATGCGGCCAAGAGTAACTACAATCTGAGCCGCATGAGCTTTATGCGGCCCAAAATACAGAATCTATGCGGCTCAAAAGTCTCCAAGCTACATGCGGACTAAGGAAGACTGCGACTCAAGCCGCATGAGTCTTATGCGGCCCAGCATGGCCGAATAGTGAAAGGCCTATACGGCTCAAAATAACTCAAGCAGACTGATCCTATCTTGCGATAGGACACATGGCAAGCTGACCAAGTCTCAACCACCCAGATTTGTTGTAACAAAATCTCAACAAGTCACCAGCTGGCGGCCAAAGAGCGGGTCTTTATGTGCTGTTGTAGCCACGTGGCGACCTATGCGGCTCAAAACATATATCACTATAAGTAGCAGGGTACTACACCCATGCAAAAGACTGGCAACCTACGAAGGGCAATTTCTTCAAGAGCAAGGACCGTGTCAGATAGTCCAAGGAGTAAGGCAGAGTTGCTACACTTTCCTGAGCCTCTATCATCACCCTCAGAATCAAAACTAAACAATTGTACTTAGATTATTTTCTAGAATTTCTTTCTAGGCTTTCTCTTATACAAGCGAGTTTGCAATCAAGTTCAACTTCTCTGTAATTTTGTTGTGCTTGATATTTAATGGCAAACACGATGGCGACTCTGCTGGGGACATTCTCCTCTTCTGATGAGAAGTTGGTGATGCAATCTGACGCGTCCAAGCTCGGCTCTACGCAGCAAATGCTCGTGGTTCGATTTGACCAATGAGCATTCGAAGAAATGCTCTCTGAAGGGAGCGCCAGCCTATCGCAGAAGCAAGCCAACCCAAAGAGAACCTGCATGATGTCGAAGCACAAAACTGTTGCCCCCGACTAGGTTCTCGAAGAAGCTACTTCTGCGGCCCAAGACGGTGATCAAGACTCTCCTGCGGCCTTGCTTCCGACCGCAGAGAACCTTACTGTCGCTAAATCTAGCAAAGAAAAATACTACGATGCTGAGTTTTTGGAGGCACAAGGGAAATCCATACGGACGAGGAAGAGACCGTATAAGAAAGATGGGCAGATGACTCATGCAGCAGCTGACTCTGACCGCAGGCAGATGGCCCATGCGGCAGCTAACTCTGGCCGCAGATAGATCACCCATGCGGCAGCCAACTCTGGCCGCAGGCAGATCATCCATGCGACAGCCAACTCCGGCCGCACAAAAATAGCCCATACGACAGCCAATCCTGGCCGTAGACAGAGTATCTCATGCGGTCCTGTCAGAAGGTCTGTGTTCGACCGTCTCTCATGCGGGCTCGACTCTATGCGGCCCATTGAGAATATGGCATATTCTAATCTGGACACTTCTTATTATGCGTCCTCAGGTGCTAAATTGAAGAAGTCTAGGGCAGTACAGGCCCAACAAGCCCAGTCAACTGTCCAAGTTGCTGACCGTCAGCGGGAACTGTTAACTATTATACGGGCCTCTGATGGAAAGTTGTACAGAACCACCCGCGTCCAGTCCCCCAGGGCTAACGGACAGGGTGGGTCTCAAAAGTCTCCCTCCAACGATCGAGTGCAAGTGCTTTTACTAGCCTCAGATCAGGGAGCAAACATGATACCTACACACCCGTGTGCTCGGGATACCCGAGTCCATAAATTGGATGCAAAGGTAGATCAGCCTGTAATCGACTTGCGAGAGGTGATTACTCACAAATGCAAGAAGAAAAAAGTAACCTTGACATGTGATAAGCCCCTCCCGGGACGTCGTTGCACCCAAGTCATCATCAACTGCTGTTGCGACAAGTCAGTAGCACCTGAAGATCGGCAGTCTATTTTCCAATGACTGCACCAGCCAGCACCTTTCCGACAACAACTGAAGAAACAGGTGCAAATTTTGGGAGACGAGGAATTTTCTTTCGCCTTCTGTAATTCAACTATGAAGGTTCTTCCCGACAAATGAGAAAAGAAGACAGGCTCTTCCAGCCCGGCAATCTCAGCCAGTACTACAAGGAGATTCTCATCTGGAGGATTGCCATTGACAGCCACAGGAGGTGTCTACCTAGGCACTCGATCCAGAAAGAAGCTCCCAACAACTGGGGTACATCCTTGACCTCCCTGGGGGTGGATGAGGCCGAGGATAGCAGTCCCCTCAAAGTATACGACAATCCGGTGTTCCAAGAGCATACACAGGGGGTAACGATCCACTAAAATTATGCAACAGACGTGGACGTCCCCGAGGATGACCGCCTTCGCCAAGACGATGCGGCTTTCTGCACAGGGGGTAGCACTCCTTCCGAGTCCGAGGAAGAAGACATTCTGATATTCTTCGACAATTTCTCGGTACGAGGGTACGCCACAGAGAGCACCTCTGCTACGATCCCTTCTATATCTACCCAAGTACGGACAGTCTTTATGGTCGATGATGATCATGAAGCACCTACTGACCGACAACATCTAGAAGTACTTGAAGCCATGCTCCTGTCCTTGGTCAAGTCAGTAGATGAAATCAAAGCCGCATTGTCGACCCAACCAGCAAGGACGCCAGGACAACAAGCTTGGGACCCAAAGTCAACGTAGATTCCAACACGACAGCTCCTCCTTTGGGTGATAATCCTCTAGGGGCATCCGCTCCTTCAGCTGCAGACGATGCCAGGGAGGCAAGAAAGGAGGTCCAAGAGCTTCGAGCAATATTCAATGCCCGAGACTCCTCCCAGGACCTCAGAATACGGCAGCCACATCCCGCTGCGTAGAGGGATGTTCCTTTTTCGCCATAGTACAAACCGTTTCATATTGATTCGTATGACGGAAAGACCTCTGCTGGTCGATATATGACTGATTTTGAGGTCACAACCGACCATTTGCCGCATAGCGATGCCATCCTCACACGATTATTTATCGGAGCATTGGAGGGAATCGCATTCGACTGGTACTGCAACCTTCCGGACAACTGCATCCAGTCTTTTGACGGCCTCAAGCATATGTTCCTAGAAAGATTCTACGAAGTGGGACATGATATGACAATGTCATCTCTCATATATGTCGTTTAGGGGGAGAGGGAGCTGACAAGGAACTATATCAAGCGGTTCCGCCAAACTGCAATAAGATTGCCCCAAGGCAATCCCGAAAGCTCCTTGATTGAAATCTGCCAGAAGAAGTTGCTCCCCGCAATCAGCATCTAGATGGGTGAATTCCAGTTCAGGGATTGGACGACCTTCATCATAAGCGCCACCAATGTAGAGGCAAAGTTAAAGAAGACTCGCTAGCTGGAATTACACATCCCGGATGGAGAGGTCAAAAACAAACGTCCTAGTACCACCTCCAATAACAATAACACTGACGGCACCTCCAATAACCGGGACAATAAAGGCAAACATGCTATGGTTGCCGGTACGACCAAGAAGCCTGAACAAAAGCAGACAGAAGCTCAGTGGCCCAAGGTGAATTACTCATTCGAAGATAGTCATGTCAAGCCTATCTTCGACATACTCTTGCAAGGGGACAGGATCCAACTCCCTCCACCAACGTACGAGCCTCGAGCGGCAAAGATGGAGGACCCAAAATACTGCCATTTCCACCGCTACGTTCATCATGCCACTCATGACTGCTTTCAACTGAAGCGGTACATCCAGAGTCTTATCGACTCCAAAGCTCTGTCGCTAGACTTTGAAGAGGTTACCGTGACGGTGAACATGGTGTCAATTTAGTTCGGCAACTTCCCTCCAACAAGTACTCAAGACGGGGTAATACCTATCCCCCGGGCAACGATGGAGGTTACTAATCTTCACCCCATTCGGGACCAGACGACTAGCTTGGTACCTCTCACCACGTCCCGAGGAGAGATCATGTGGGTGCACCCAGACTTAGTGCCCGAAGTTACCTAGGCTGTGTCATCTCCAGTCAACAAGAAGAAGGACAGGAAGTCTAGATCCTGCCATACAATTTCAACCGAAGCTGAGGAGGTGGCGGCTGTTGTTACCCGATCTGGGGCACAAGTCCAACCCACTCTGGGTAGTTCAGTCGAGGACCCTCAGTCGGCAACGCTACCTGCCATTGATGTTCCGGGGCCATCTCAGCCTCCATCGGCAGACAGGGCCAAGCCGAAAGAAACCCGTTTCGACAGGCCGCTCCGTAAAGACGCACATCAAGGGCTAGACAGACCTTACAACTTTGACATATTAGCACAATTGGCTAATATACCGACAAAGTTGTCATTATACGAGCTCATAAGGCTCTCCAAGGATCTTCGTGTCGCATTGAGCGAAGTACTCCAGAATCCTGACACTTACTTAGTCCAGGTCAAAACTACAGGGGAAGACTCATCGGTAGATCTCCAGGGTAGCAATTGTGCGGATGCAATGCCCAACATTGTATTCACCCCACAGGACATGTTGATCAAGACCAACTTGCATGATTGCCCCTTGTACTACACTGGATACATAGGCGACATCAAAGTAGATCGGATGTACGTCGATCCGGGCTCGTCGATAAGCATCATTTCAAAAATCATGCTTCAAGTCCTCGGCATCCCTATGCACCGGCTAGCAGCGACCAACAGTGCCATTAGCGGTTTTAACTCGAAAAGAAGCTATCCCTTAGGAAAGATTCGATTGAAATGTCAGATCAGCGACCTGAGGACAGAGGTTACCTGCTACGATATAGATACAGATACGTCCTATAATACACTTCTGGGGCGTCCGTGGATATATGACTACATGATCGTGCTATCCATACTCTACCAGTGCTTCAAGTATGTTAGTAAGCACGGCATCGTGAAGACTGAATTTGTCAACATCGATCCCTTCAAAGGGGTTGAGTCTTACTACTCTTCGGAGGCCTGTCTATCCGAAGAGTTCAAGAAGCACATAATTGACGAACTAGAGGTCATCACAGGGCCAGAAGAACTCTTGAGAATTCATCTCCAGGCCCGTAAACCGGATAAAGTCGCACCCCTTGTCACAACTTTGCATAAAGAAGTGCTCGGTTCTTTCGCCCTAGCTGTGCAGTCAGAATCAATGGTCATCCGACTCCCAAGGTCCAGCCAAGAGCCAAAGCCTGTCATAGGGCTGATGGTAATCCGATTGCCAAAATCCAATCAAAGGCGACCGGAAGATCCGAGACCCTCTGGGGAGCCGATGGTGATCCGATTGCCAAGATCCAGTCAAAAGCAATCGAAAGACACGAAGTCCTCTGCCGAGCCGATGGTTATCCGTCTTCCCAAGACGAGCCGGCAGCCAAGTTTTGATCCGAGACCCTCAGGAAAGCCAATGCCACAAGCTGAACCCTTGGTGGTCAAGCTGCTGAAGACAGCGTCTCAACCCCCGGTCACGTAGGGGGTAGCTGAAGAGGATGCAGAGCTCGTGAAGTACCTTATTGCAAAGGTGGATAGTCCCTCTCCTGATAATGTAATTCCTATGGACAAAATTTCTTATTTCATCAATAAGAGGCTGCCATTGAACTATCCTGAGTGTAATAAACTCAATCTGATGTATACTGTAGGGCACGGTCGGGATATTAACATGCACACATAGGTGACAACCGTCCATACCACAAACAGACTTACTCCCATTAGAGGTGCCTACTTCATAGTCCCAGACAGAAGAGAAGGGGATCACACGATCATCTTCGGCCGAAAAGAAGGTCTTCAACCTTTTATGCCACAAGAGTTTGATCTTGAACCCGATACTGGAAGATTACCACTCTACCTATATAGTCCTCAAGCCAAGTACTTCATGCAAAAGCAGGGGTACGATATGGAGGCTACCCCAGGTCTGAATTACGGCAATGGTCGGCGATCACCTCTGCAGCTGTCAACCCCGTCTGGGAAACCTCAGGATTATTACGGCAAATTCCTGAATAAATACTATGTCTAAGGATATGTTGGTACTTCCTCGAACCACCAAATCTCCCAGATCATCGAGTTATGTACACCAAGTACCTCTGAACTCATACTCTATTTTTCTTCGAGTAGATTCGCATCGCATCTCCCTGAGTGGCGAGTCATGTATGCTGATACCTCTGAACTCCCACTCTAATGCTTTATCACACAGGAGTCTGCCCAGTTTTTTATTATCTCTGAGCAAACTTCCTGGTCCTGATTATCGTGTGTCACGTCAATATTACCTCTGATACCGATAATCTCACGACTTAATACCTGTACCCAATCCGGGATAAAAGACATGGTGTTAAGACCACAAAACCTATCACTTCCATATTACCTCTGTTGGGTTTTGTCTCAAAATCTATTACTCGTACCACCAGTGCGCAGAAGAGTAATAGGTCCACAAAAAATTTTATGATCATCATGTATCACGTCCACATTACCTCTGATATCGATGGTCTCTTGACTTAACACCTGTACCCAATCTGGGATAAAAGACATGGTGTTAAGACCACAAAACCTATCACGTCTATATTACCTCTGTTAGGTTTCGTTTCAAATCTATTACCCGCACCACCAGTGCACAAAAGGGTAATAGATCTACAAAAATTATCCTAATCTATTACTCGCACCACCAGTGCACAAAAGAGTAATAGGTCCACAAAATATCATTCTAACATATTACTCGCACCACCAGTGCGCAAAAGGATAATAGGTCCACAGAAGTTATCCTCATCTATTACTCGCACCATCGGTGTACCAAAGAGTAGTAGGTCCACAAAATATCTTAAATCTATTTGCTCGTATTTCCAGATGCACAAAAGGACAATAGGTCCACAAAAAGTCCCCCAGTGGGATATCCTCTATCTAACACAAATGCTGTATTAGGCCCTCTAATACAAGCACCACAAATACCACAAACAAAGAATGGGGTGAATGTATTATGTTTATTCAAAATCAGTTACATTCGTTACATCTCCAAAAAAAACGAGAGGAAGAAAAGGCTAGTACTCATCAGCAACGCATAGTTTGGCAAGAATGTCTTCCAATTGTGCAGTTGAGCGCTTGATTCTCAGTCTGGCCCGGCGTTCAGCTTCCTGGGTTAGCTTTTCAGCATCAAGATGTACATGAGCCTGCCAATTTTCCTCTAATTTCTTCAGTGCACCCTCTAGAGCGGCAGAAGCTCGTGTGACCTCATCATTCTCCTTACAGATCTTCTCTCTCTCTTTCTCTCTTAACGAGTGGCTTGGAGCTCAGTCTCCAGAGATGTTAGCTTGGCCAGGAGCTGGAGGAGCTGCTCGTTAGTTTCGGTCATAGCATGAACGGTGGTCTCCTCACGAATCAAGCAGATCTCTTCCTCTCGGCTCAGCTTGTCATACTTGAGAGACAACTTATGAAGGTCCTTCTCCAAGGTGGGCTTGGTCGTCTCCTGTACAGCCTTTACCTTTTCTACGACTTTTATAGAGAAAGCACGCTCCTATTCCACTGTAGCAGACACATCGACTTGTCGCAGTTTTTGCAAATGGATTAGGCGCTGATCAGCTTCTGCCAGCTTGTGCTCCAGAAGAACGATCGTCCCCTCTCCACCCGGAAGCATTTTCAGTAAATCAATCTGGCCTTGGACGCAGTGACGGGCTACGGCAAATAAAGTCCCTCTCCTTGAAGTAGCTTCAACCCCTCATTTTAGATGACGGTAGAAGCTCTCGACTATATCCTTTGACGATTCATCTAAGTTCTCCAAAGAGGACGGCGTCGAAGGGATATCAGCCAAGGGAGCTGAAGATGTGTGAGAAGAGGGCATAGCGGAGCTGGACGACCCTGTCAGAAGGGAAATAAACTCCGAACGACGAGACTCCCGCACAGCAGCAATCTCCTCCTCCGTATCCCGAAGGAGCTGAAGACTAGGCATAGTGGAGAGTTCAATCTCCGGAGAAGAGACAGCCTCAATCGACCCTGTATCTACCGATGCTGGTATAGGAACCACCGCCTCTACCAATGGCACTTCTTGTATAAGCGGCTATGAACTCGGTTCAGCGGGGTCTTGTTGGATTTGAAGGAGAGGAGGTTCGCTTCTTCTCTTTGGTGAGAGATCCGCCTTAACGTCTTCCACTATCTCCTCCTCCGCGACTATGTCCACCAATGGCAATGAAGGAGCACTACCTATAGATCCAGAACAACCGACAATCAGCTTGACTCGAAGGATATGAAGAAAGAGCGAATGAACCTCCTTGTTGGTAAGAATATGACATAGCTTACCGGCGAAGGGTGGTAGAGACCGCAGCTCACTCTGGACAGTCATAATTCCTTCCATTGCCCCCATACCCTCCTTAACAGCAATATTCGAACCACCTTCATCCACCACTCCAGCCCTGGTCGACCCGACAAGAGATGTAGCTGGGTCGGTAACGACCAACTGAGACCCTGCAGCCTCAATATTTGGTTATGTAAGGCTTACACCTTCTTCGACCAATGTGCCCGTAACTGGAGGAATCTCGAAAGCAGCATCGGGCTCCGAAGGGTTTATGTCTTCCAAAGCCTGCACAAAGGAAAAAGAGGGAAACAATAAGATAAAGTCCCAAAAGTAACACGGTGGTCGATCAAAATAAAATTTACCTCTGGGAGGGTTTTAACGTCACTGCCCTCTTCTGCAATGTCGGACCCTCGGTTCCTAAACGCAACCCGTTTCTGGGAACGAGGCCTATCAGCAACAGAGAATCCACGCTTACTTCGCTTACGCGGAGGACTCGACACAGGAGAAGGCAAGCGCGTCACCGAAGTACTTGTAGGGAGTGACAGACCGTTGTACTCATCCTCCTCTTCCGTATCAGTAGAATCGGAGTCAGACATTTCAATGGCTTTCGCCTTCCCTGCCCTGTTCCTCTTTTTGGGCTCCTCGCGTTTCTCCGCCAACTTAGTACCGGTTATGAAACTGGTATACTTACATCAAAGTCGTAGGGAGGCCCATTTATGGAGACATGGCGGAGGGCCGCCATGTACGAGATACGCACTGAGCCCTCAGTATCAGGTAAAGAAAAGCTAGTTCGGGTGTGGATGACATTGTAGTAATGCCAGGGCCGGATGCCATCCAGGACGCTGCACTCATAACCCAAGCAGGGACTCGGGTTGTCCAAAAACAACTGGCAGTACCTAAATTACTGCAAATATCGGCTGGGTAAGTGAGGTTCCAAGAAAACAATGTTACGGTTACGATACCCCAGATGTGCAGGACGGATATTCTGTAACCAATGGAACATCTTATCGGATAGGATCTGGGGTGCAACACAGCCATCAAGATAAAGATGCCCCATTTCCTCATCGAAAAAAGGTGGGACCGACACAAAAAAAAAATAGTTGTCCAACCGAGCGAGCACAACGCGACAGTCGAACATAGTTGAACAGGTCCAAGGCATATCATGGTACTTATAGATGAACGCATCGTTGACCATCGCATTTTCCTCAGGGCCAGGTCGCATCAGAGAGAGGCAGTGCATTAG
Organism: Iris pallida; assembly: GCA_029216955.1. Lineage (NCBI taxonomy): Eukaryota > Viridiplantae > Streptophyta > Magnoliopsida > Asparagales > Iridaceae > Iris > Iris pallida. Next base: position 550,410 of record JANAVB010009596.1, read on the forward strand.
CAGCCATCCCATTAGATAGTGGTAAGGCAACTCGATTCGGTTGAAATCCTTTGTAACATCACGAGCTATGGTTCTGGCAATAAAGATAAGAAGGCTCCGATGGATGCTGCATACCATGGCTGAGAGTAGAGCTAGCCTACCTCCGATGACTAATTTGACAGCAGGAAGGATCAGGTTGCGGCCGATTCTCTCAATAGAACCAGAACCCCCTGATACAACACAGATCCTTAGCCATATCATCAAGAACCCAGCCAAGATGGCCTTGTCAGACAAGAGTTGGATATCTTGATAGAAGTAGCTGAATGTGTCGGATTGGCTTCTGAATCTATCACCAGAAGCTTTGGTCCTCTTGGCGCTTTATACTTGAGCATCCACCCACGCTTGAGTCTGAGGGCTCCGAGGGACAACCCGGCCTGAGGCCCCTAGGTCGAATAGGTAACCGATCCAAGCCTTGGTATGGAGAAGGGTCCCCTCAGAGCTTTCATCCTTTTTCTTTGATATTTGCTGACAAGTGCTATGATGACATAACACTTCCCGGTAAACGGCAACGAACCCGGGGAACCGCTGCTCTAAAACCTCAAACTCCTCATCCGTAGGAGTATACTCCTCATAAGCCTCGTCTCCACAGGGCAACTTGGAGACGTCATGTATTTCATGGAGAGCAAGCCCCATCTCTCCAGCAGGTGTAAAAAAGGTCCTCGTACGACGGTTGTACATCACGAGGAGTGCTATGAATAGCCTTGTGTTTATAGGAAGACCATAGCAGGTGCCCCTTATGGCATAGTAGAGGTTGAGTCGACGCAAAGTATCCTCATACCGCGACAGAATCCAGAGTGTCAAGTTGACCCACGGTGGAGAACGATACATCCAATTCGGCAGCGACAGTCTACCCGTGGGATATAATTCTTTGCGAGCAATCTGGTTCAAGAAGGTGTCGATTTCAGAGAATCTGTTATTAGGCCTCAGCTCATTTATAAAACTACCGGGGGCTAGTCCGACGACAGAACAACTGACTGACTCCATGGTCACAACCGCCGACCGCGCTCGTCTATTATAATGGATATTGCCTACAAAGACTGCCTGCCGGTCCTGAGTTATGGGATCCGTCATTCGCCTCTCGATAGGCACCATGTTAAAATATGACAGAAAGAAATGGTGTTCCATCTGAGGAAGGTGAATCGCTATCCCGTTGGAAATAAAATCCCAGCTCTCAGATAGCTCCAGTATACGGGGGTTCGAGACAGCTATAGCATCTCCGAATAAGAATACAGGCTTCAGATGAGTGTCCCCCAGTTTCTCAAAATTCATCATACTGAGTAAGTAAAAGAATGATTGGTTCCTGATCTCCTTTAACCTGTCTTTAGGTTGATTACGGGTAATCTGAGTTGACACATCTTGGACTATCTGGTCAATTCTTACACCTAACGCAGATTGGACATATTCTATCAAGAGTTCCCCCGATGGAGCTGTGGGCAAGGTCACTGCAGAGGACAAAGCAAAAATGTAGTTAGAAGGAAATAAAGTTCATTTTTAGCTATGTGGCCTAGCCAAACAGGACCTATGCAGCCTAGTTATGAGGGATGCACATATGGCTTAAGAATATGAGATACATGCGGCTCAATCGTACAGTCCTGTTAGACAATGCTCATGCGGCTCAATCATGAGACACTTACATAGTTCTGTTATGCAGTGCTCATGTGGCTAATCATGAGGCATTTATGTGGTCCAAGTTATACAGTGCTCATGCGGCTCTGTCAGGAGGCACTTATGCGGCCCAGTTAGGAGGCACTTATGCGGATCAGTCTTGAGTCACTTATGCAGTTTATTTATGCAGTATTCATGTAGATCGATCAAGGAAGCACTTATCCGGATTACTTATGCGGCTTGGACAGGGTCAGTTATATAGCGCTCATGCGACCCCATTACGAGGCACCCATGTGGGTTAATAACGCTTATGCGGCTCAGCCCATACGGCCCTATCATATAGAACACATGCATTCCAATGAGATAGGGCATGCATCGATCATGCCTGACAGGCCGGCGCATAAAATATGTGATATGGCCATTCAAAATAAATTAAAGTCATCGTCTTTCCACCATCCTTATCCTTGATAGGGGATGCACGTTAGGATGAATGGAAGGAGAATCCACAGCTCTCGACGGAGAGGCGGGTTCCTTCCCTTTTGTCGCAGCGTCAGTCGACTTGGAAGCTTTTGGAGCCATGGCTAAACAGAAAGCATGACAGGGACAATGAAAATGAAGGAGAAGAAGGTGAAGGAGAAAAATCTCTTCCTCCGAATGACCTATATTTATAAGGTTTTTCGAAAGTGTGTCATTTCGATTGTCGAGTCCATTAAAGATAATGATGATGTTTGGGGATTTTATCCTTAGTAACCGTCAGCTTTATCTCAAAAAAAGAGCCCAAATCAAAAACCAAATCAAGGCATTAAATGCAGCATTGACAGCTGGCAGACAAGATCTCCCTGTGGCACAAGATCTCCCTGCGGCCCAAAAATGTTCATGCGGCTCAAAATGTCCCTGCGGCACAACGTCTCTCCTGACTCGAAGATTTTTCTGCGGCTTGACATATGTCCATGCTTCTTATTAAAAGTATTCCAAATTTGTAATTTAAAAACTTTGAAGGGGGTCTTGTAGAAGCATAGAAAATATGGGGTTCATGCGGATCACAACTGACCGCATGAGTACTTTGGAACAAATTGATCCGCATAAAAAAAGTCGTATGACAGACTCAGCATGCCCCCTGTGGCCCATCTTTACCAGACTGATTTTTGAGCCGTAGAGAGAATAGTTACTTATGCGACCAAGCTGATCAACCCTTCTGATAAAGCTGACAAACTATGTCAAAATCGACAAGACTGACACCTCTGACAACTCTAACACTCTGACAAAAAGAAGATAAGACGTGATCAAACAAAATATTATGTCACCAGACTGGACATGGCTATACGACTAAAAGGATTGCGATCCGAGCCACATAAACCTTATACGGCTCAATCTATGTACTTCTTGCGGCCAAGAGTAACTGCAATCTGAGCTGCATGAGCTTTATGCGGCCCAAAATATAGAATCTATGTGGCTCAAAAGTCCCCAAGCTACATGCGGACTAAGGGAGACTGTGACTCAAGCCGTATGAGTCTTATGCGGCCCAGCATGGCTGAACATTGAAAGGCCTATGTGGCTCAAAATAACTCAAGCAGACTGATCCTATCTTACGATAGGACACGTGGCAAGCTGACCAAGTCTCAACCACCCAGACCAAAGAGCGGGTCTTTATGTGCTTTTGTAGCCCCGTGGCCACGTGGCCATCTATACGGCTCAAAACATATATCACTATAAATAGCAGGGTACTACACCCATGCAAAAGGCTGGCAACCTACGAAGGGCAATTTCTTCAAGAGTAAGAAACGTATCAGATAGTCCAAGGAGTAAGGCAGAGTTGCTACACTTTTCCGAGCCTCTATCGTCACCCCAGAATCAAAACTAAACAATTGTACTTAGATTATTTCCTAGGATTTCTTTCTAGGCTTTTTCTTGTACAAGCGAGTTTGCAATTAAGTTCAATTCCTCTATAATTTTGTTGTGCTTGATATTTAATGGCAAACACGAGTGCCACATATTCTTTCATTGCCGCTAGTTTCATGGCCACCCATAGAGTAGCTACTATACCCCTTCCGAAGACTATAAGAATTCTCACGGGATGCAGAATAGTACCCGTTAGTAATACATGTAGATTATGTTCAGTAGTTGTTTGCGGGCGAGAGATGCGTGCCTGATTCTTTGTCTTCTCTATGGCAGACTATGATGTAGTTCTTAGCATGGATTGATTGATCCAGTACCATACAACGTTAGATTGTCGATATGGATACGTCATATTTTGACCCCAGGTTACCCTGAGTTTGAGTATCTTCGAGGAGATAGAGACCTTGGTGACCATTCTACCCCTGGAGCACACATTACATTAGAGGAATCAGCTTACCCGTCGATCATAACAGAGTTTGAGGATATTTTTCCTAAGAAGCTTCGAGGACTGCCACCTGATTGAGAGATAGAGTTTTCTATCAAACTAATTCTGGGAGCGACACCACCATGTGTACAGACTAGCACCTGAGGAGGCACATGAGCTGAAGATCCAGATAGATAAGCTGTTAGACAAGGGTTTTATACGGTCTAGTGCTTCTCCATGGAGAGCCCCATTCTTGCTTGTATCGAAGAAGGATGGGTCGGTGTGCTTATACATAGATTACAGAGATTTGAAGATAGTGATGGTGAAGAACAAGTATCCTCTGCCACGTATAGATGACTTGTTTGACGAGTTAAACGGTGCTTGTGTGTTTAGGAAATTGATCTCATGTCATGCTACCACCAGATCAAGTTTTGAAAGGAGGACATCCTGAAGATGGCCTTTCGGATGAAGTATGGGCACTATGTGTTCCTTGTGATGCCGTTTGGTTTAACCAATACGCCAGTTGTGTTCATGAGTCTGATGAACAAGGTCTTTCACCAGTACTTTGATAAGTTCGTAGTGGTATTTATTGACAATATTTTGGTGTACTCCAAGAGCCACGAGGAGCATGAAGAGCACCTCAGGATCGTACGGTAGACCGTGAGGAGGGAAAGGCTATATGCCAAGCTCAGTAAGTGTGAGTCTCTCTGAGCAAGGTATCTTTCCTTGGACATATAATTACTAGTGATGAATTAGCAGTGGACCTAGAGAAGATTGCTGCAATGAAGACTTGGCCTACCCTTACATCTGTTACGGAGATTAGAAGATTTCTCGGAGTTGCCAGATATTATCGAAGGTTTGTGGAAAACTTCTCGAGGATTGTGGAGCCTATGACTCATTTACTACGTAAGGATCGGGAGTTCATTTGGAATGAAGAGTGTTAGACTGCTTTTAATTAGTTGAAGAAGCGTTTGATGTCAGCACCTATCTTGACTCTACCTTCGGGATCGGAAGACTTTGTGGTATACATCAATGTGTCTGGAAGCGAATTAGGATGTGTTCTGATGCAACATGGTAAGGTTGTGGCATATGTATCGAGACAGTTGAGGACCCATAAGAAGAACTACCCGATGCACGATTTGGAGCTAGTTGTAGTGATGTTTACACTAAAGCTATGGAGGTATTACCTATATGGAGAGCAAGTCGAGATATTCATTGATCACAAGAGCGTAAAGTATGTCTTTACTCAGAATGAGCTGAACATGAAACAGAGACGTTTGTTGGAGTTAATAAAAGACTTCGAGATTAAGTTACAGTATCATCCTGGCAAGGCAAATATCGTGGCTGACGCCTTGCGCAGGAAACCCATGGTATACTCCTTGATGACCCATCATCATTTGTTAGATATCACGATCCGTACCCGCTTTTCGGATATGAGACGTGTCTAAGCCAGCCTACGCCGCAGAGTCGGCGGTAGAACGCTGTCACGGCCATGATGCTCAAAATCACAAAATATCAACTTTATTGCTCATTCACATTTCTAAATTTATTACAACAATTACAACATTTATACTTGAAAGAAATACAATGTCTCACAAAATAGTAAAGTCAGCTAGTTCCACTATCTAGGTTGACCTCAGCATACCCATGCCTTCCCAGTGCTAAGAGTGATCGCGGCTAACCTAAAAAATGTTAGTTTCCAGTCAGGAATGGAACAAGCACACAAATCGACGGTAATGCGAAAACATAATAGAATTAACAAGACATAAAAATAGCATATGAGAGATAAAAACTAGAAAGTACTGATGACATGGTAAGTGGTGGAGAAGACAAGGAAAACAAATAAACTACAACTATCTATGTGATTTGAAATATTCATTTCGACATGTGAACGACTAGGGGGTAAATCCGACACCCTGTACGTGTCGTGTGCAGCTGCTATCATTCAAGAATAGGCTTATGGGATAGTTCTGGGTATTCCACATGTCTACTAAGATATTTCCCCTCCCGACTACTCCGTGTGACGAGCGTGTCAACAAGCAGCAAGACATATATATAAGCATGAAATGAAAAGACTACTATGAATCGAAAGCAATCAGAAAGTGTACTTGCCTGGGGTCCTTAGCTGGTGAAACCAATAATACTATACCACTCAATGAGCCACAATCAGTCAACACATACAGAAGTCTCCAGAAACTAAAATAAATAGTACCAATGCTTTCATAATAGTCAATTTAGCTAGAATTGCCTGTCTTTAAGTCTAATTCTGGACACAGGGGCAAAACGATAATTTTGGGTCAAAACGGTGTCTGCCGTTGGACCCGCTTTGCACCAAAAAGTGTGCCAAAGTCTATGGTCTCTAAAGTCATCAAACTATACGTCTACAGGTCCGATTTTCCGATACGAACCCAACCGTATGTCCAACGTTGGATTCTGACAGGTCGTGCACAAAATCGCCCGTTAAGTCGGACCGTGGGGCCCGAAAATGATCAAATGTCTCAGAATTGGACCAAACTTGGCATACAGGACTAGAAAAATGATATGGTCCTGTTGGCGCAAGTTTCGTCTCGATCTGACGAGCGTGCATAAAGTAATTGAAGAATTTGCGCAGAGGCCGATACGGTAAATTTTGACGGATACGTATCAAATTTGTCGCGCACACGCAACCAATTTGAATTTCGTCAAAGCCCACACATCCACGAAGCCGATACGCACCTTTTGATGCTTTCGGTTCACGACTACGTCGCCCGGATTGGCAGGACGCACGTTAGATCGGAAGAATTTTAAAGTTTTCGAAAACAGTTTTAGAAGTTTTTTGATTTTGGCAATTCGATTTTTCGACGCATAGTCGATGAAATCCAGATTTACAAAAGGATTTCGAAGCTCTATAGGTTGTCTTCCAGATTGTCTAATAAGATTTTGAAAACTCTCAAAATCTGGACGGTTATAATCCTTCCAAATTGGTGTTTAAACTGTTACTAAAGAACTAGTATTCTATGGTTTTTTGTGAAGTTCAAGAGGAGTTTCTGGAAAATTTAATGCATCAATATTAAAACCTATTGAAGGATCTCGAAGGTGGTCATCTAGGCTTTTCATAGAATCAATTAGAATCAAATTTTATTGGATATGCACGAAGAAAACTGGAGGAGAAATGGGGTACCTCGAAGGTAATTTCTGCTACTGTGCGGTACGTCTGTCGTCTGTTTTCGCACGCACGGCAGCCTTTGGCGGTCCGGCGATGGGGCAGGCGGTGCAAGGGAGGTCGTCGGGGTCGTCCAGAGGCAGGCGAGTCGTGGGGTTTAGGGTTTGGGATTTATGTTGGTTCTTCTCTCTCATTTTTTTTCTCGGATATACATATATATATATCCTGTAACAGAATCGGAGGTCGGGGGTTTTGCTCGGCTGAGAGTTGAGCTCGGGCCTATAGGCTCGGGTTTTCTTCTCTTATGGGTTCGTCCTGGCCTATGCTGGGCTCGGGCTGCAACTGCTTCTCCTTTCTTTTATTCCTTTTTATTTTTATTTTTCTTTTTCTATTTCTTTTTCTTTAGCAACTAATATATCTATATATTCATATATATATATATATATATATATATATATATATATATATATATATATATATATATATATATATATATATATATATATATATATATATATATATATATACATATACATATACACATACATGTATACATTCTACTATACATATATATATATATATATATATATATATATATATATATATATATATATATATATATATATATATATATGCGTGTATGTGTATGTATACACAGATATATATAAATATATGTGCGTATGGGTATATATATATATATATATATATATATATATATATATATATATATATATATATATATATATATATATATATATATATATATATATTATTTATTTATTTATTTATTTATTTATTTATTTATTTATTTATTTATTTATTTATTTATTTATTTATATCTATATATATATATATATATATATATATATCTATATATATATATATATATATATATATATATATATATATATATATATATATATATATTTTATATATATATCTAATATATATCTATACATATATACGTATATTTATATATGTACATATACATATATACGAATATTTATATATATACATATACATACATATAAAATATATATATATATATATATATATATATATATATATATATATATATATATATATATATATATATATATATATATATATATATATATATAAAATATATATATATATATATAAAATATATATATATAAAAATATATATATATAAAATATATATATATAAAAATATATATATATAAAATATATATATCTATATATATATATATATATATAAAATATATATATATATATATATATATATATATATATATATATATATATATATATATTTTTTTAAAAAAAAAAAAAAAAAAAAAAAAAATATATATATATATATATATATATATATATATATATATATATATATATTTTTTTTTTTTTTTTTATATGAATTTATATATATATATATATATATATATATATATATATATATATATATATATATATATATATATATATATATATATATATATATATATATATTCACACACATATAATCAATAATAATAAATATATATATATATATATATATATATATATTCACACACATATAATCAATAATAATAAAATAGTATTATTTAATAATAACCTCAATAATATTGATAATAAAATAATAATAATAATAGTAATAACAAAATTCAATAAACCAGTAATGGTGTATATACTATTACGTACAGTCTAATGACCCCAAAATGTACGATGACCCACTTTATACAAATATCATTGAATATCAAATAATGATATTTATAACATTTAATTAACGAATATTTAGAAAATATTCGTTAGATCGTTAAAACGAAGTACAACACAATCATACCAAAATATACCAACACGAATGTCGCTGGACGTACTGCATGACTACGTGGGCTTGGACTTGTTTTGGGTCCAATCTGGACTAGTTCGGTATAACCGGGTTTCCTTAAACTCAATAATATAATTAATAAATAAATAAATCTTCGGTAAGGGTTAAGTCGCAACTTGGCCTAGTTTTCCTAGTTAGGACACTTTTATGGCTGTGTCTTTCTTGGCATGGCTAATACACTAGTCAAGGCACGCCACTGCACAATCCGTGCCATAATTTCTAGTCGTCTTGTACTCAAATTCCTAACCATGACTAAAATCATCTACCGTAATAATTAACTAATTAATTATTTACAAAAATTCTAAGAATCATATTTAAATCAAATAAATAATATAAAAATATTTTGAAAATCTCCGAGAAGGGGAGCTACAAATCTACCCACCTTAAAAATAATTTCGTCCTTGAAATTCTAATTTGTAACTATTCCTTAAAATTCAAAAGAAAGTCTACCTTAACCTTAATCTTCTTAAATTCTAATACCTCAAAAATAGTTTATATCCTCCTCCTAGCCATTTTGTAACTAAAAAACCTCTAGGACTTCTACCCATCTTTGGTCACACTACTCCTCAAACTAAAATCTTACAATCTTCTAACTAGTTGCTAACAATCCTACCAACAGATATCTTGGCATATGGCATCTATAATCCTCTCATATCTATCATGCAACCCAAAATTTAGTAAGCAACAAACTTACACAAGTAGCTAAGAATTATTGATAAATTCTAATAAGCATGACCATTCGTTGCCCCGAAATAGGAAGGGCAGGAAAATAAGGAAGAATAACCAAGAGCAAATATGAAGTTTCAAGAGCGGCAGATAGAAAGAGGGTTTATGAACCATTGACTTATTTGCTAGATTGGGCTACTCTAGTCCAATCACTTGCTAAATCGAGAATCCTTCATTTCTTAGAGGGGCTTGTAATCCATGCAATATGAAAGTTCCGTTCTCGAAATTCTAAATAGGGTTCTATAATAGAACGGAATTTGAGAAATCAAGATTGTGATCTTTTCCGTGGTTATTTAAACACACAAGCAAGGGATATAAATGCAATACAAGATCGTATCGCGACTTCCAGGTAGATAGAATAAGGGTTACGAGTGACTTCACACTCTAAGAGGTGGAGACTACATAATAGGTATAGGGACCTATTTCAAGTAGTCTGATTTTATAGTCCAAGTATGGTGGTATGTGTGGATGGGTTTTACTGGGTCTTAATGGGTTTCCTGATTGGACATCAATCGTTGGTTGGATGAACCTTGGATTTCAATCTATATGGACTGGACAAGATCCCAATAATAAAACTGTTTCCACTAGGTGAGGGTAACTTAGAATAGGTTTCAACCCAAGTGGTTGAGCTAGTTGCCAGTCAGTTTGGTTAGCTAGGTTCCTAAAGCCCAAAAATGCGCCTTCAGTGACTTTTGAGTTTAAGTAGCACATGAGGCCTCAATTGGGTGGCACACTAGTGACATGTGCGTAGTGGGCTTCGAGTAGATCGTAACCATATATTGGGTCGAAGGAATTGAGTCGAGGTTGAGGCTCTAATGGAAGTCAGAAAGTATATCGGTATTATGGTAAGGGTTATAGCTAGTCCTTTTTGACCTGAAAGTCGTACCATAAAAATAGAGTACAAGAGGACGTGTTTGAGTGGGACATGATATATCTAGGTGGATGTGGACTCGTCTAGATCTTGTATATGAAATTTATTAGAAGGTAACAGCTAGTCTCGTGCTTCGAATATTAATGACACGGCCGGAGACACAAAATAATCTAAATGGAGAGTGGGAGTCCATGGGGCACTAATTATTATCCTAATAGAAATTATTCCAATCAATCGGGAATCCTCGTATATTCCAAAATTTAAAAGGCTTATAGTCTACCCACCTTAGAATGATTTTGTCTCCAAAATTTCAAAGAGCACGATTAGGCACGATAATGAAGAATAATCAAGGAACCAAATTTTTAATTGATATGAATAAAATGACGAATGGTATAATCAAGGGAGTGATATGATTCATGATCTTATTAGTCACACAAAAAATGACAAAGATACTAGACAAAGAGGAGAGTGTGATTTGGTACTAGTATTCGGTCAAATGGTCTAGTTGACAAGCAAATATTTTTAAGAACGATCAAGAGTGAAATGGTTGGGCACGGCCAATCTATGGTCAGCATGGTTGAGTCATTACCAGCTTTTTAAGGAATGACCAAGGTTCTCGATAAAATCTAAACAGAATTTTAGTCACATTTTAAGATGCAGTCACGATCAAGGCTAATCGTACAAGTCATCCATGCAGGGTAAAAATATGAAGTTGGCACGAGCATGATCAAGATCAAAATAGTCATGACCGCAGATGGAACGAAGGTATAACCTTAGCTATGATTTAGTTGAAATCATAGACACGGTTATGATTTAGTCTCGATAAAATAGTTTAAGATTGATCAAAACTAAAATCATCTTGGTACGAACAACGAGTTGAACAAAATTATTTAGGCACGATCATAGAATTAAATTCTAGGATGACAGGCAAAATGGCACGATCGAAATAGAATCGAATAGTTTGGTCATGATCGAAAAGTATTTCAGGATGATCCAATCGAAATCGTTTTAACACGAACGATTGTGTAAGCATGCTTATAGAATCAAACTTAGGAAATGATACGAATTGACTCGATCGAAATATAATAAAAGGAGTCTAGTCAGGATCGAAATTGTTCAAGGATGATAAAATCCAAAAATGCTTAAAATATTTATCCACGATCACGATTATTTTGGCACGAGTTTAGAGTCAAAATCTAGATAAGTTTAGGAATCCAGTCGAAATTACATTAAAAGATGACAATCTGAAAAATAGAAGGATAAGAAAGGAATGGAGATTTACCGGTTTATCGAGAAGATTGTGACTAGGAATAAGCACAAATCAGTTTGAAAACTTAATAGTTATATGCCAATAAGACGTAGTCTCTATGGTATTCGAAACTCTTAAACATGATCGAGGTCATTTTATCGAGAATTTATGCCTCGCCAGTGTACAGCTAGCTGCAATAAACTCTTGATTCTACGACTCAAGCAAGGATACGGTAACGAATACCCTATCAACTCTATCCAATATGGACATAACAACTTAAAGACGAAGATAGGACGACCAAGATATAGCTTTGACGACATTTGATAACTTATACTTACTCGAGATTACTTCAACTTAGGGATCATGCCTCGCCAGTGCGCTGCTGGCTGCAGTGAACCCACAGTCTCCATAAGTCAAATAAGTGGCGACAATGCGCGGCTGTCTGCCATCATAAGTCATCGATCATCCCTTCAACTACATCCTTAAAATCTCAACGGAGGTTCATAATCCTGAAACAAATTGACCATGATGGAGAAAGCTAGAAATTTGAACAGATTGATCATTAGAGGAAAGTGCACGTATCCATCCTTGAAGGGGAGGTATCAGTTTTTTTTAAAATTTAAACGATTGATTAGGAAGGACATGGTCGAAGGCAAGATAAGTAAAAATCTTATAACCCTTATTTCACGGATATTCAATATTCAACGTTGAGAGGAAAACTTTTGAATCCAAAATCTTAATTCGAGATCAATAGACAATTGAGGGAGAAGTTATTTAAAAAAATAATTCCTTTGGTCCAAGGAAAGAATATAAGTGATACGAACTTGTGATATGGCGGTGTTTAGAAAAGACGTAAGATAAAGTCGTACAAATGATATGATTAGGGAAAAATGACCTAAGGCAAAAGAAATATAAACTTGAATTTATATTCATCTAATATTAAAGATCGAGAGAAAAATATGTACAGAGCACTATGTCTACCTATTATGAATATATTTATACACAAATATATATGTATAGTCTAAGTGAATCCCAAAAATTCTAAAGTATCATTCTAAGAAAAGGTTATCCTATTTCCAAAAATGCAAATTTAAATAACAATAGTACATATATATTTATTCAATAAATAATTTATAGAAATTTTTCCCAATACTAGAAATAGACTACCAAAATACACATCTATATATCTATATGGACGGCGTTGGTCGCACTACATGACCACCAGGACTTGGGTTGAGTTCGGACTAGTTTTGGAACAACTAGGTCTTCTAAAAGCCAGTAATCTTAATAATAAGTAATTAAATTATTCCTAGGGTTATGTCACGATTTGGCCTAGTTTTCTTAGTTAGTGCGCACATATAACTCGGCCTCATCTACCATAGCTAGAACACTAGTCAAGGCACTCGACCACACTCTCAGTACCAAAATTCTTGGTTATCTTGCGCTCCGAAACTTAACCGTGACTAAGGCCTTCTATAATAAATGTTTATAAAAATTCTAAAATTACATTTTAATTCAAACAAATAAATAAGAGGATATTTTTCAACTTTCAGAAAGAGAGTTACGAATCTACCCTTTTTAAAAATACCGTCGAATCAAAATACGATAGTGTATCCTGAAAGTCATCTAGTGAGACCTATGTAGCAATCTTAATTACCCAATGTCAAATTAAATTAGGGACTCCTAATCCTAACCATTCTCTTAAAATTGATTTACTCCTAGTTGTGAATGAGCATTTCCTAGTCGCAGGCTCGCAGTAGTACGAATAATGTGGTACTACCACGAGTTCGCACAATTTACAAAAACTGACCTGTATGGGCCACCACAAAAACTTGTCACGACCCGCACCCGCTTTTCGTATACGAGACGTGTCTAAGCCAGCCTACGCCGCAGAGTCGGCGGTAGAACGCTGTCACGGCCATGATACTCAAAATTACAAAATAACAACTTTATTGCTCATTAACATTTCTAAATTTATTACAACAATTACAACATTTATATTTGAAAGAAATACAATATCTCACAAAATGGTAAAGTCAGCTAGTTCCACTATCTAGGTTGACCTCAGCATACCCATGCCTTCCCAGTACTAAGAGTGATCGCGGCTAACCTGAAAAATGTTGGTTTCCAGTCAGGAATGGAACAAGCACACAAACCGACGGCAATGCAAAAACACAATAGAATTAACAAGACATGAAAATAGCATATGAGAGATAAAAACTAGAAAATACTGATGACATAGTACGTGGTGAAGAAGACAAGGAAAATAAATAAACTACAACTATCTATGTGATTTAAAATATCCGTTTCGATATATGAATGGCTAGGGGGTAAATTCGGCACCTTGAACGTGTCGTTTGCAGCTGCTATCATTCAAGAATAGACTCATGGGATAGTTCTGGGTAGTCCACATGTCTACTAAGATATTTTCCTTCCGACTACTCCGTATGACGAGCGTGTCAACAAGTAGCAAGACATATATATAAGCATGAAATGAAAAGACTACTATGAATCGAAAGCAATCAGAAAGTGTACTTGCCTGAGGTCCTTAGCTGGTGAAACCAATAATACTATACCACTCAATGAGCCACAATCAGTCAACACATACAGAAGTCTCCAGATGCTGAAATAAACAGTACCAATGCTTTCAGAATAGCCAATTTAGCTAAAATTGCATGTCCTTAAGTCCAATTCTGGACACAGGGGCAAAACGGTAATTTCGGGTCAAAACAGTGTCCGTCGTTGGACCCACTTTGCACCGAAAAATGTGACAAAATTTATAGTCTCTAAAGTTGTCAAACTATATATCTACAGGTCCAATTTTCTGATACGAACCCAACTGTATGTCCAAGGTTGGATTTCGGCAGGCCTTGCACAAAATCACCCGTTGAGTCGAACCGTAGGGCCCGTAAAACGACGATTCGATCAACTGTCTCAGAATTGGACCAAACTTGGCATACAGGACCAAAAAAATGATATAGTCCTGTTGGCACAAGTTTCATCTCGATCTGACGAGCGTGCACAAAGTAATTGAAGAATTTACACAGAGGTCGATACGGTGAATTTTGACAGATACGCATCAAATTCGTCGCGCACACGCGACCAATTTGAATTTCGTCAAAGCCCACACGTCTACGAAGCTGATACGCACCTTTTAATACTTTCAGTTCATGACCATGTCGCCCGGATTGGCGGAACGCACGTTGCATCGGAAGAATTTTAAAGTTTTCGAAAACATTTTTAAAAGTTTTTCTTGATTTTGGCAATTCGATTTCTCGACGCATAGTCGATGAAATCCAAATTTACAAAAAGGATTTCGAAGCTCTATAGGTTGTCTTCCAGATTGTCTAATAGGATTTTGAAAACTCTCAAAATCTGGACAGTTATAATCCTTCCAAATTGGTGTTAAAATTGTTACTAAAGAACTAGTATTATGTAGTTTTTTGTGAAGTTCAAGAGGAGTTTCTGGAAAATCTAATGCATTAATATTAAAACCTATTGAAGGATCTCGAAGGTGGTCATCTAGGCTTTCCATAGAATCAATTAGAATCAAATTTTATTGGATATGCACGAAGAAAACTGAAGGAGAAACGGGGTACCTCGAAGGGAATTTCTGCTACTGTGCGGTGCGACGGTCCCCTGTTTCCGTGCGCGCGACGGCCTTTGGCGGTCCGGTGATGGGGCAGGCGGTGCAAGGGTGGTCGCCGAGGTCGTCCAGAGGCAGGGGCGCCGTGGGGTTTAGGGTTTGGGATTTATGTTGGTTCTTCTCTCTCATTTTTTTCTCGGATATACATATATATATATATATATCCTGTAACAGAATCGGGGGTCGAGGGTTTGCTCGGATGAGAGTTGAGCTCGGGCCTGTGGGCTCGGGTTTTTCTTCTCTTGTGGGTTCGGCCTGGCCTATGCTGGGCTCGGACTGCAACTGCTTCTCCTTTCTTTTATTCCTTATTCCTTTTTCTATTTCTTTTTCTTTTTCTATTTCTTTTTCTTTAGCAATTAATATATCTATATATATTCATATATATATATATATATATATATATATATATATATATATATATATATATATATATATATTTATATATATATATATATATATATATATATATATATATATATATATATACCCATACGCACATATATTTATATATATCCATGTATACATACACATACATGCATATATATATATATATTTATTTATATCTATATATCTAAAACTATATATATCTATGCATATATACGTATATTTATATATGTACATATACATATATACGAATATTTATATATATACATATACATATATTATATATATACATATATATATTCACACACATATAATCAATAATAATAAAATAGTATTATTTAATAATAATCTCAATAATATTGATAATAAAATAATAATAATAATACTAGTAATAACAAAATTCAATAAACCAGTAATGGTGTATATACCATTACGTACAGTCTAATGACCCCAAAATGTACGATGACACACTTTATACAAATATCATTGAATATCAAATAATAATATTTATAACATTTAATTAACGAATATTTAGAAAATATTCGTTAGATCGTTAAAACAAAGTACAACACAATCATACCAAAATACACCAATACGAATGTCGTTGGACGTACCGCATGACTACATGGGCTTGGGCTTGTTTTGGGTCCAATCTGGACTAGTTCGGTACAACCGGATTCCCTTAAACTCAATAATATAATTAATAAATAAATAAATCTTCGGTAAGAGTTAAGTCATAACTTGGCCTGGTTTTCCTAGTTAGAACACTCTTATGGCTGGATCTTTCTTGGCATGGCTAATACACTAATCAAGGCACGTCACTGTACTATCCGTGCCATGATTTCTAGTCGTCTTGTACTCAAATTCCTAACTATGACTAAAATCATCTACCGTAATAATTAACTAATTAATTATTTACAAAAATTCTAAGAATCACATTTAAATCAAATAAATAATATAAAAATATTTAGAAAATCTCCGGGAAGGGGAGCTACATTAGAGGATCTCCAGGAGTTGGAGATAGAGGTCCTATTGTCAGGTATGGATGGTCAGTTAGCTACCCTTGGGATACAGTCTTCTTTAGTTGAGAGAATCAAGGCCGCTCTACCTACAGATGTGAGATTTAGGAGACTCCGAGAGAGGATGGAGGTCGGCATACAAACATGGCTACAGATTCATGAGGACGGGATATTGAGGTGTAGAGATTACCTATGTGTCCCGAGTAGCGAGCTACGCCAAGAGTTGATGACTGAGATGCATAGCCCGATATATTCTATTTATCCCAGAGGTACAAAGATGTAAAAGGATTTGCGGCAATATTACTGGTGGCATAGGATGAAGTGGGAGATTACTTAATTTTGTAGCAAGATGCTTGGTCTGTCAGCAGGTCAAGGCCGAGCACCGGAGGTCTACAAGACTATTGCAGCCACTTCTCATTCCTGAGTCGAAGTAGAAACACATCACGATGGACTTTATTACTTATATTCCTGAGGAGCCCAGCGGAAAGGATGCAGTTTGGGTCATCGTAGACCGGTTCATCAAGTCGGCTCATTTCTTGCCCTTTGGAGTTGGAAAATCCACGAAGGTTTTGGCAAATTTGTATATGAGACAGATAGTGTGACTTCACGGAGTACCAGTGAGTATTGTGTCAGATCAAGATTCGAGGTTTACTCTCATTTCTGGAGTAGTATGCAGAAAAGTTATGGGACTCGCCTCAAGTTCAGCACTGCTTACCACCCGCAGACCGATGGACAGTCAGAGCATACGATCCAAATACTCGAGGATATGCTGAGAGCATATATGTTGAATTTTGGAGGATCTTGGGAAGATTATCTGTATTTGGTGGAATTCTAATACAATAATAGCTACCAGGCAAGCATATAGATGGCACCTTTTGAGGTACTATACAACAGAAGTACATGTCTTCTGTATGTTGGAGTGACATTGGAGAGCGTCAGATACTTGGTCCAGAGTTAGTAACCCAAACAGTGGAGAAAGTGAAGCAGATCCAGACCCACCTCAGAGCAGCACATGATAGGCAGAAGCATTGGGCTGATACGCACCGCCGACATTTAGATTTCAAGGAAGGCGATTACGTATTTTTGGTGATATCACCAACTCGGAGGACTATTAGATTTTGGAGCAGATGCAAGTTGAGTCCGAGGTACATCGTGCCCTTCGACATTCTGGAGCGAGTTGGTGAGGTGGCTTATTGTCTAACAATACTCCGGTCACTTGAGGGTGTGCATGACGTTTTCTATGTGTCAAAGTTGAGGAGGTACATGGCAGACCCTAGTCACGTGCTTGATCATTCAGATATTATAGTTGGACCTAGCCCGTCGTATATGGAATAGTCAGTTGAGATTCTCGACCGCAGCGAGAAGGTACTGAGAGGGCAGACTATTCGACTTGTTCGGGTTGCTTGCAAGCATCATTCTCTGGACGAGTCCACTTAGGAGCACGAGGACTCTATTCGGGAGTGTTTCTCACACTTTTTCAAGGATTGAGATACAAATTAACGTACTACTTTTCGAATATCGTGATATTCCTTTAGATCTCGTTATCTTAATCGTGCCATCACTTTAAATTTCGAGGACGAAATTTTCTAAGAAAAGAGGGTGTGAACCCCTATATATATATATATATATATATATATATATATATATATATATATATATATATATATATATATATATATATATATATATATGCATTTTTATGTTACCAAATTTAACATTTTGAAATTTTGCTTTACATGCTATTACATCCTATCTATCAATGACTATTATTATTATTATTATTATTATTATTATTATTATTATTATTATTATTATTATTATTATTATTATTTCTTCTTTCTTTTCTCCTAATACAAACTTTTCTTAATTTCCAGCCTTGGGCAACTGAACCCTAATGATCTAGCTATAATAAGAGAACCTACCCTTTATAAATAAATTTCCCCCCATTATTTAAAGTTAGCCCATGAATGAGCCCCTGGCCCATTTCAACAGCACCCTCACTTGGTTCCGAGCTAGCGGATCCATTCCGGAGCCGACCCAAAACCCAAACCCACTTGGCCCATTATAAGCAGCAACAACTACTAATATTGGACCCGGGCGAACGGGTCTTCCCAGCACCCAAACTCGCTAACCTCTAGTCTTTTAAGCCTTTTATTTGGGGGTTGGGCAGGCGGATTTCAATCCAACCCGACCCGTTAACCTGCAAATTCAAATTTTGCTAATGTTCTAATTCCCTTCTCCCCGCGTACACTTTCCTGCACTTTTATAGATGACTACTGGCTGGTGCTACGCCTGTACGATTTTTTTTTTTTGACATAAATAGTGATTTTTAGGATTTATAGATATTTTTAGTTATATAGAAGGTCTTAGTCATCGTTAAGTTTTCAAGTACAAGACGACCAAGAATTGTGGCACAAAAAGTGTAGTGGTGTTCCTTGACTAGTGTGTTAGCCATTGTAGGGAAGTCTAGCCATAATAGTGTCCCAACTAGAAAAATCAATCAAAGTTGTGACTCGACCCCTATAAATGATTTAATTATTTATTATTAAGACTATTGACTTTTACTAGACCATGTTGTACCAATTTAGCCCAGACTTGACCCGAATCCAACCCAAGCCCATGTAGTCATGCGATGTATCCAAAGACATGCATGTAGATATATAGATGTGTACATATATCAGTATTTCATTTTTATAATCTAGTGAGTAATTTCAATAAATTGAATATTAAATATAATATATGCATTATTTGCTATTTAATTTATATTTACCTTGGAAAATATGAAAAATAATTTTCTTAGATATCCTTGTGCATTTTTTGGGGTTTTAGACTATATATATATATAAATATATATATTTTTTTAAATATATATATATATATATATATATATATATATATATATATATATATATATATATATATATATATATATATATATATATATATATTTCCTCATATATATATATATATATATATTTTCCTCATATATATATATATATATATATATATATATATATATATATATATATATATATATATATATATATATATATATATATATATTTTCTCATATATATATATATATATATATTTTCCTCATATATATATATATATATATATATATATATATATATATATATATATATATATATATATGAGGAAGGATCCACATCTCCTCACTTTTGTATCCCCACTTTCATATCCGTTGGATTTTTGTTTAAGTCATCCAATCTTAACCGTTGATTTTTCAATGGTTAAGATTAGATGACTTAAACAAGATCCAACGGACGTTATCATGGGGATGCATGGGGGATGCAAAAGTGAGGGGATGTGGATTCCTCTTATACATATACGTATATATATATATAATATAATATAATATAATATAATATAATATAATATAATATAATATAATATAATATATGTTATTTCCATTTATAGTAATATTTTATTTTATTGCTATTTATAGTAATACTTTATTTTGAAGGCATGAAAACAAATGCTAAATTTATATATATATATGTGTGTGTGTGTGTGTGTGTGTGTGTGTGTGTGTGTGTGTGTGTGCGTGCGTGTGTGTGTGCGTGTGTATATCTTCCATAATATAATGAGGCTTCAAAACTGCTCAAAAGTGAGCCGTCTAAGCCATAATTATATCACGGTCCATTTTATTTAAAAAAAATTATGTAAAAAATTGTTGAAAAAAGTTTAAATTTGTTATATATATTCAACATGGAAAATCGAGCTCAACTAAACAAGAAGAATACCTCCCACCTTAACCACATGAGTTAGAAGAAATATTTGACTATAATTGGATGATATTTTTATTATACGTTATTATACGTACAAAGCACGTGCATTTACTCTATATATATATATATATATATATATATATATATATATATATATATATATATATATATATATATATATATATATATATATATATATATATACACCTTCAATTGTGGGAAGATATATACGGGAAAAGTTACGAGATAGCTTTCTTTGGAAGCAGATTTCTTTCTCTTGATTTATTTGGAAAGTAAAAAGAGGTTCTCTCTCATACTTCATACTATCCCATATGTATAAAACCATGAAGCTCCCACCTACTCCATGCTTTCCAAACCTTTTTGCATCCATACGCCCTCTCGTCCCCACCGAGCAGAGTGTCATCGATCTTGCCTTTGCAGTCTAAGACAGACTTTACGTTGAGTAGAATCGACGAACCAGGTCGCCTGAGTGAGTTTCCCCTATCATCGTTCCAGGACCTTGCACCTGACCTGTCGAGTCTTGCGGCCGCCCCCAACCGGCCCACCTGTACAGGTGCATGAGCCCCTCCTTCCGAAGAAGAAACGAAGAAGTGTACTGTAATTGAAAAAAACATAAAAATGATGTTATTTAAGGAGAAAATAGGTGGATCTGTTGAATAAGTTATTTGAGGAGGGACAGAATATCTTCATACCTGTTACGACCCGCACACGCTTTTCGGACGCGAGCTCGCGAGCAAGCCAGCTACGCATCAAGCAGACTCCAACCCGACTCGAATACGTAAACGCTGTCACGGCTATGGTATACTGCCAAATCATGGCAACAAATCTATATCTCAAATACACAATAAGTGTACGAAACATGAATGAACACTATGGGTCGTGGTCTGCAGCCCACTAGCATAAATGTCCGATAAGATTCCAAAGAAGATAATAAGAGTCCATAAAGCTGAATCAAGAAACAGGATATCTCATGATAAGGTATGAAAGCATGAGCGGATAATAAATGTAATACGATACCTGAATCTCGCAAGCGTATCATCCCATCCGCCATCCAGAACTAATAGCTAACTCCATGCACTCACTAAACCTGAAGAGATCATTAGTCCCCAGGGAACATAGCAAGATACATAAAAATATGCTTATCTAGCAGTTTAATCATGTATGATAATATAAACAGGATATAAACAAGGAATGACACTTAACATGGCAGAGACTATGACCAAACTGCTAACAAGTGACTAACGACAAGTGGCTACGGACAGGTGACTAGAACTGGAATACAAGAACAAATACACGTAATTGAACTGTTGGATGAACAAGTGAACACGAGATCAATGGAAATACCAAACCCTCGCCCCGAGTGGACTTACAGGTTTGAACTAATCACTAACCCTCATCCCGAGTGTGGACTCTCTGGTTAGTTCACGGCAAGACACCCTTGTCCCGAGTGTGGACCCTCTGGTGCAAGTAAACACCCTCGTCCCGAGTGTGGACTCTCTGGTGCAAGTCAACATCCTCGTCCCGAGTTTGGACTCACGGATGTAAATAAATCAAGACAAACACCCTCGTCCCGAGTGGACTCTCTGGTTGCAAGGAACAAACACCCTCGTCCCGAGTGTGGACTCTCTGGTGCAACTGATCAACCCTCGTCACGAGTGTGGACTCTTTGGTTGAGGAAAAACGATACAGAAAAATAGCAGTTCAATCACACGTACTCGTTCCAACACATAACTCAGTCAGGGTACAGGTGAGCCAAGATACGACTCAATCAAGACACAGTCAAATCCAGTATAACTACACTGTCAAGTCAAGCAAGACCATAAACTGGTGAACATGGTATATAGAAAATATATAAATCAAGTCAACTAGAAAGCTAATGAATCATATAAAAATCTATAACAAATAGAGTATCTATGATAATACAATAATAACATGAAAACTATAAACATGAAATTAAACTGTAGAGGAAGGCAAGGTATCTTGCTTGGAGTTTGCACGCAGATCCAAAAGAATATAGTCAACTGCGAAGCCATAAAGTCCAAATTATCACAACTGTCTCCGAAAGCTGAAACAGACATTGCCAACATTCTCAGAATAGTCAAATTAGCTAGGATTGCCTGTCCTTAAGTCCATTTCTGGATACAGGAGCAAAACGGTAATTTTGGGTAAAAGCGATGTCCGCCGTTGGACCCGCTTTGCACCGAAGAGCGTGCCAGAGTCAATGGTCTCTAAAGTCGTCAAACTATATGTCAACAGGTCCGGTTTTCTGATACGAACCCAACCGTATGTCCAAAGTTGGATTTCGGCAGGCCGTGCACAAAATTGTCCGTTAAGTCGGATCGTGGGGCCCGCAAAACGGCGGACCGAACAACTGTCTCAGAATTGGACCAAACTTGGCATACAGGACCAGAAAAACGATATGGTCCTGATGACGTAAGTTTCGTCTCGATCTGACGAACATGCACAAAGTAATTAAGAAATTTGCACAGAGGTCGATACGATAAATTTCGACGGATACACATCAAATTCGTCGCGCACACGCGACCAATTTGAATTCCGTCAAAGCCCACACATCCACGAAGCCGTTACGCACCTTTCGATGCTTTCGGATCGCGACCACGTTGCCCGGATTGGCGGGACGCACGTCGCATCGAAGAGTTTTTTCTATTTTCTATTATTTTGAAAAACAGTTTTTTGGTCAATTTGGGTTGCCGATTTCTCGGCGCTTAGTCGATCAAATCGACTTCTGTAAATTGGGTCTTGCAGCCCTATTGTTTGTCTAGGTCTGTCTTCAAGTTAATTTTGGAAATTTCTAGTATTGGGTTCAGAATTTCACTTCGAAATCATGGGTTGGGGCCGGGTTCACTGTTCTGTGTTTGGACAGTTTTTCGTGGTTTTGTGATTCTATTTTCTTAGCGATTGATATCGTACAACTCTACCTACTAGATGGGGATGAAAGAGGGTCATGTAACCTCTATGTAGGAATTTATGGCTTTGAAAACCATTGAGCGAATAGGAAGAAAATGGTGTTCGAAGTAGCGTACCTCGTTGTGTTCCTATCGGAGCACTGCTCTGCTTTTTATCGCGCGCGCGCTGTCTCCGGCGGCTCTGGCCGGCCGACGGTGGCCCGTAGGGGTACACGCGTGCGTGGGTGGGTCGCCCAGCATCCATGGGTGGCACGGCATAAGTTTTCAGTTAGGGTTTGTTGCTCTCGATCATATATATAGGTGTATTTACCTGCAGTTGAACGAAACAGGGGGTCGGGCTGAGCTACTCTCTGTTTGGGTTTGCTGTGCGGGTGGGCTGTTTGCCGTGGGGTGTAGCTGGGCTCGATTTAGATAATCCATATGACTTCCAATCCCTTCAAATAGATTCCTTTATCTCGCACCATGTGCGATGAAAATCGATTTCCAAAATCAAGAAAAAAAACTCGATTTTCTGGAACTAGAAACAGTCCCAAAACCTCAAGTTGGAAGCCGATTTACTATCAGGATATCACAAATCTTTAAAAACTGCTTGAACAACCTTGTAGACAACCTAACCTAGATTGAAAACATATTTTTACTTTTTATTTTAGTTGGTAATTTTCTGTTTAAATTCATTTTAAAAATCAGAGAAATAGAAAAATTATTTTTGAAAATTAGGATTTTTTCCTATACGGAATCCATTCCGACAAACTGAGTGACTTGGTCACAATCCCTACACATCGAAAGAAGCATTCGAATATTGCGGACATATGGGCTTTGACAGAACTCGAATTGGTTGCATGAACGCGACAAATTTGAGACGTATCGGTCAAGGTACACCGTTTCGGCCCCTTTACAAAAAACTTCAATTATGTGCACGTTTGTCACCTCGTGACAAACTTTATGCCATAGGACTCATGTCATTTTTCTGGTCCTATGAGCCAAGTTTGGTTCGATTTTGAGAAGGTTGACTGAAACGCTATTTTGGTGGGCCCACGATCCGACTTAATGGACGATTTTGTGCACGGCTCATCGAAATCCAAATTCGGACATACTATTGAGTTCATATCGAGAAATTAGAATCGTATGTAAATAATTTGTCGACTTAGAGACCATTGGCTCAGGCATATTTTTTGGTGCAAAGAGGGTCCAACGGCGGACACTGTTTTGGTCCAAAATTACCGTTTTACCCCTATATCCATAATTGGACTTATGTGTAGTCAAACTTAGACATTTTTCTTATGCCAAACACATTGGTGATGTGTAATGTCCCAGTCCCAAAATACTTAGGACTAAGTACGTAAACATGCCAGCTGTATACATACGAAGTATACTCCAATGTATGGAATCCTGTATGTATACATAAGCTGTAAGATACAGTAAAACCATGATAACTAAATTTTATCCACAACAATAAAGAATAATATAATAATCAACTCAAGAATTTGTTCATTTATATATGTAGTTGGACGGAAACAAATCCACTACCAATCAATTTAAATGAAAGGAGATATACATAGAAATAATCAAAAAATGGCAATACGAACCAAGAGCAATCATCCTCAAAGAAATGGAGAAGATCACGACCTTGGCTAGAACACCTGCGAAAAGTCACAAAGAACACACCTGGAGAGATAACCAGGTCCTCAGAGGGACGTAACAAGATACATAAAGAACATGCCATATAATATGTGATATATAATAGAGAGTAAAAGGGGATGCATGCAATAGGGTGCCTACCAATTCTACAGTAAAAATGTAGTTAAGAACAAACCTTCAACGCATGGACACTCTGGCTCAGGTGCAGGAACTCAGGTATGGTCCCATCAGGATACCAGGGACCTCAAAGCATAACATTCCTCGAATGTCAGAGGCCAGCAGGAAATCAGGTATCAGGATCCAGGACCGTGTCTCCAGTAGAGATAACCGACAATAATAGGAAAGTGCATACGTGACCCATATATTAAAGAACTGTTCTCCCCACCCAATGCCTAGTAGAGTCACATCTATGACTCATAGAAATCTCTAGTAACTGCCAAGTCTACTAGCATGCAATTCTATTGGCAGTTACTCCTAACCGTCGTACGCCTCATACGTATCGGTGGTCGGCCGACTACGCGAGTACGTGTCCTACATGTGACTCACATCACGTGATAAAGTATGTGTCAAGGCCGCATAAGATATACCAATACCTCATCAACAAAGGGGTGGTCACTAGACTAAGTTAATGCAAGAAAAATAAATAAAAGTGGGAAAAACGACCGACAAAGTCGCTTGCACCCAAGTGTGACTTGGACGTACAGTTTTATAATATCAACGAATAAGAAATACTGAAAATAACAACTGAAAATAAGAATATATAAATCACGGAGTAAGGTGGCAAGGTATCTTGCCTGATTCCGTGCTGTGAATATAAAACGCCGCTCCCGCGTCCACGCCTCCGGAACCTGACGCTTCTAGATAATTAATTAACTAGATTAAGTCACTACTTACGAAACTTACGATACGACTTAATTAGTCAAAGTAATGTGTTAAAATTATCCAATCTCTCGTGGAACCATTTAGATCATACAATCACACACAGGTTCCACGAGACATCAAAACACAGTTTTAGGGTTTCTAACTCTTAATTAGTTGATTATGCCCCTACTTCAATAACATACTTAAAAATTATATAAATATCATAAAAATAATATTTAAACTAATTTTCTACAGATTTATCAACGAAATTCTAGAATTAATATTTCTAAAGATATTTACAACTAGTTGATTACTGAGTCAGCTAGTCTACCTGAAACTCGCCCGAAACATAGTTAATGACTCAAAATTGCTAAAATAATCAAAAATATATTTTAAAAAGTAATAAAATACTTTATTTTATAGAATAATATTAGAGGTATAAGGGCTGAGTTATACTACAAGTTTGGAACATTCTAGGTCAGCCGGTAACCCGAAATTAGCTAGTTTTGACCTACAATTTTTCCGACCAGATTTGAGTTGCTAAAATTATGGAAAAATAATTAAAAATCCTAATTTATGTATATGAACACACATAAAATTCAGTTTCGAGAATAGGCACCAATAACTCATAGTTCCTTCACAATGGGATTAATTTTGATCCTACCGAAACATGAATATTACGCCTATATTTCATGAAACCTTTATGGATGATTATACATAATAAAAGCCATCAAAATATGATTTTTACAGATTTAATAACATATTTTTTATAGAATTTTAGTAAGGGTTTGAGATAGAAAGATTAGAATTTCTTACTAAAGGTCCGTGCTAGAGAGGTTGTGACGACTTCTCCTCGACAAAGATCCAACCTTTCTTGCCATCCTTGCTTGCTAATCCTCTTTTGGTGAGTATGGAAGGGTTGGCAATGGCTATAGATGGTTGGATGGAGAAGATGGAGTTTTTAGGGTTTGTTTTGAGGGGTTTGGGGGATGTATGGTGGAGGAGATGAGTTTTTGTGAAGGATGGAGAGGTGTGCAATTGAGGAGATGATGTATGGAGGCTATGGAGGGAGAAGTGCTGCCGAAAATATGGAGAGGGAAAGGGGTGGTCGTCTATGGAAGTGGAAAGAAAGGAGGAATTAAGTTAGGGTTAGGGTTTGGGCTAAGTTGATGTATATATATGGGCTTTATTGGGTTGCATGGATGAAAAGGAGTGGGAATCCTTTTCCTATGGAGTGTTTAGCCATGGGGGGCTTGCTTGGCCGAAATCTATGGTGGGGGTCCACTATGGCATGATTTGGCTGTTTGGTGAGTTGGCTAATTGATTGGATTGAGGATTTAAAAATGTCTTTTCTAATATAGAGCTAATTAATTCTATCTATGAAATATAATACAAAATCTAAATTAAATACAAATATATATATAATTATTAATATTTATTAATGCCCAACATGCCTACATAGGGTTGGGTTTGGCTTGGAAGAGGTTTGGGAAGGTTTGGTGCAACCGGGTCTCCTAAAAAGTCATAAAGGCTTTCTTAACTAATTAATTAAATAAAAATATAACTTGTGCCATAATTTGAATGGTTAACATGTAAGAGATTACAATATGACCATGGCATTCCTAACATGCCTAGCATTCTAGTTAAAGCACCCGACTACGCTAGGCAAGCTATACTTTCTAGTCGTCTTGCATATTCAAACTCAACCATGGCTATAGTCCTTTTATATAATATAAATAAGATAAAAACAAATTAGAATTAAATAAAATCCAAAAATAATTTAAATATTTCTTTAACTTATGAGGTATTTTACATGATGTCTGTTTCAGCATCCAGAGACTGTTGCGAGAGTTTGACTTTTGTGGCTCATTGAGCGAGTGAATATTGTTGGTTCTACGTGCTACCACCAGACAAGTATACCTTACCAACTTTGTACAATTTACTTACATGCCTATTCTTATTATTCTTTCTGTTCATGTATTATTTTCTAGTCTATATTTGAGTCTTACCATGATTTATTTTCATGTCTCTTACCTGTTATCATTTACTTTCATCATTAGTTATATTTTCACACTATACATCGATAGATTTGTTTAGTTGAGTGATTTAATTTGATCATGTGTGCCATGATACTTTGACTTGATCACGTGTCCCATGTTACCTTGACTTTACCCTTTATCGATACTAGGATTGACTACTTGACCACTCTCGACTCGGGAGTACCACGCAGGACTACGATAGAGACTTACTATAGTTATGGAGTACCACAGAGGACTACTAGCTATAGGACTGGAAGTACCATGCAGGGCTGAAGAACAGATGGCAACTCTAGAGGGGGGTAAATAGAGTTATAGCAGTAATAGCCAATTAAAAAATCAACTCTTTCACAATCTAAAATTAATCAGAGTAAATGCGAAAAATAAATAAGGAGCAAGAGAGCATACGCAAACACAGCCGATTTTAACCTGGTTTCCCTCGTGGAGGACTAGTCCAGGCCTGAGAACTCTAGCTCAGGATTAAATTTACTATTTGTGAAATAGTAGTTACACCCCGTGCCTTTTCTTCAGAAGAGCACGTCAACTTCTTATAATGGATCGCAGTGGCGATGCTTGGAATTTTTCAAGCTACTTCTTGAACTCTTGTACAAGACTCCTAACTGAGAGATGCTGAGCACTCGAGACTTAGGAAACTTGTGGCTAGTAGATGAAGAAGGGTATGGCTTATATTGAGCTTAAGAGAGAAGAGAAGAGAAGATTGGATGAATGAAAATGAGAGAATTCTTGGCCTATTTATAGGGTTTTAACATGCAGAATTCGGCCAAAATTCTGGTAGGAATTTTCAAATATTTGGCCGTTGGACAACTAGCAACCAGCCAGCCCTAAAAATTAGGGTGCTGATTTTTAGGGGACAGAGTTCGGCCCGAACTCTGTGTGGAGGCAGAGTTCGGCCCGAACTCTGTCTCCAAAGCACAGAATGGGTCCAAGGGTCCAGTGGGCTGATTTTGGATGTGGAGCTTTATGGATTTGGATAGGTTTATGGGTTGAGTCTCAAGAGCCCAGCATAACTCAGCTTACAATCATTCTAGACTCAATAAAATATAAAAGTACAGACTTGAAGAACGACTCGCATCTGCAAAAATGAGTTGTCGTCTGTCTTGAGCTGGATGTAGTCGTCGTGTGTCGTATTGAATTATCACAAGTATTATTTAGTCAATGTTATCAATATTTGGTTGACTGTGACTTTGTGTCAACAATCTCCCCCATATTGATAATTGACAAAATAATAATTATATATTCAATATCCATACCTGGACACATATAGCTCCTCCATAATTAGTGCCGAGCTTAAGAATAGCTCCCCCATAAACAATGCTGTGAATCTTGTTGGCCTGTTAATAATAGTCTTCCAAAAGCATATATAAACCAAACAGAATATACACATATCTCCCCCTTTGGGCATTTAGCAATATGAGAAAACAAATAATAACTGGCAAGCACACCCAAAGAGAGAAAACTGCATATAAACTAAGATAATGACCAAATGTCTCAAGAGTCATAATGACAGATAAAATGATAATAGATAAAATAAAGAACAGATAAAATGATAATAGAACTACCAAAGTCTCAAAAGTCACAACTCATAATAAGTCTACTACAAATCAAGTACATAAAAGCAACTAAAGCAAAATGCATAAACCATAGTCTAAGATCCTCAGTAGCATCATCAAAAGTAGTCCATATCCATCATCGAGCATGAGATGGCCCGGCGCCGTTCGATGGATTAGTAAAGGAGCGACGTGGGTCCACAAAAGCCGCATCCGGATCCATGTAGCGACGAACCCAAGGGTCATCGATACAGAATCCCTCACGATCTGGGTCTCGCTCCATAGGAATGGACATGGTAGGATGACGAGACATGGAATACCGAATGTCATGCAGCGAGTTGCTGATAGCACTCATCTGCAAAGTAGTTCGGTAGTCCAGCTGAGTCCATCGATCGACCTCCAAAGTGAAACGATCTCGGAGCATGGCCTGAAGAAACTCAAGAGTGGCCGGAGGAGGAGGAGGATCCTGTCCAAGAGAAGGGGCATCTGGCTCATCATCAGAATGCTCAAACACTACTGGTGAGCCAATGGCCGCCTGAAGCCTCCTTGCCTTAGAGAGAAAGGCAGGGGCAGGTAAGAATGGACACTCATCAAGGGGTACATGGAACGCACGAAAGATCATAGGAAGGTATAATCCATAAACCAAAGATCTTGGTTTCTTCCTACAGTTGATCATCCAATCCATCATTGTGCGTGGAAGGTTAAAGGGAACATGGAGGTGGAGATGGTACAATGCTGAGATCTCAAAATAAGTGACTTTATCGGTAGAACCCGCTTTGGGTAGAATGGTGTTGAAAATGATCCGATGAAGCTCATAGAAATAAAGATTGAGGAATTTTGCCAAAAGCTTATGAGGACGCGTGTTAGGGCTACACAGGTCGTCCTTAAAGCTCTCTAGTGAAATCCCTTCGGGAAAGATAAAGGATCTAGCTTCAACAAGCTTTTCCCAAGAATTGGGCTCTTGAAGCTCAAGATATTCGGCCAATTCAAAATCATCAAAGGAGATATCAATTCCCGCAACTCGTGAATAAATATGAGTGTCATCATGGGTCAAGTTGCAGTAAAACATTTGAATGGCACTACGATAAATGATCGAATTAGAAGTAACTAGTTCATCAAGACAGAGGTCATGAAATAGTGCATCAAATTGTGAGAAAATGGTAAAGTTGATGGGGTGTCCCGCGAATACTGGACGTGTCCGAAAATTACTAAACCAATCATTTGAGGCGTCTAGTGATACAAAAATTCGGTCGTCGTAAGTGTTTGGATCATTGGGACGTGGAGGATTGAACAACGGATGGATTTGTTGTTCAACGGATGGTGCAACGGGCGGTTCAACGCGTGGAGGAGCATTCGACGAGGATGCTCCCTCTGTCCGAAGTCTCTTTCCGCGGTTGAACAGACGAGGGGCCATAACACAATAGATAATGAAAGAAATTGAGATATAGAAAAGTAAGGAATTATACCTCAAACTAGTGAAGAACTATGGAAGAGAATTGAAAAATAAGCCTTCTCCTTGAGTTTGGGGAAGAATGGAGCACAAAAGAGGAGAAAGTAGGGTTGTGTTTGAGAAGGTGGAAAGGTGGTAAGAAGGAAGGAGATGAAAGAGAAACCGAATATAGGGGAAGGGTTTCTCTTGGTCGGGTCAAATAATGACCATTGGATCAACATTTTGATCAACGGCTGGGGCTGTTCCCGGTTCTGGAACAGTCGGGCCGAATTCGGCCCGAACTCTGGTAGGAGCAGAGTTCGGCCCGAATTCCGGATCCTGGTCACAAAATAGGAATTAGACAGAAACAGAAAAATATTGGTTAAGTAATAGACAAACCAATATAAGATATGAGTATAAAGATAGGAAAGACCCAAATAGTAAACAAAAGAATAACAGAAAGTGAGTTTGAAACAACAATACGAAATTGAAATCATAGTATTTTAGCATGTAATAAATGAAAATGAACCATATAATAAACAAGGAATTATATCATAATTCAATATTTTGAAGCTGCCATGGGTTAGCTGCAGGGGCCGGATCCCAGCTAGCGGTAGTCCTGAGGACTAGTGCACCGTGTCGCTTAGGCTTTTACGCCTTGTTGTCAGAAGGACCCTTTCGGCTTGTACCCATAGCAAGTTCATCATAATGGAATCAAAATATACTCGATATTTATGCAGGTTTATCTTAATTTACAACAGCTTCATCTAAGATTCCAAGTTCACGACAAAGAAAATTGAAGCACTCTTCGGATAATGGTTTTATGAAGAAGTCTGCTAACTGATGATCAGTGTCAATAAATTCTAAGTTAATCGTGCCATTTTGCTGATGATCACGCAAAAAGTGATGACGAATTTCAATATGCTTCGTGCGTGAGTGACAAATGGGGTTCTTAGTCAAATTTATAGCACTAGTGTTGTCACAAAAGATTGGAATATGCATGAAAGATAAATTATACTCTTCAAGGGTTTGCTTCATCCACAAAATTTGTGTACAACAATGCCCAGCTGCGATGTATTCAGCTTCTGTTGTGGATAGTGCAACAGAATTCTGCTTCTTGCTAAACCAAGAGACTAAAGCTTTTCTTAATAAATGATACGTACCGCTCGTACTTTTACGGTCGACCTTACATCCGGCAAAGTCAGCATCGGAGTAACCAATGAGGTCAAATGATGTTGACTTGGGATACAATAGGCCCACTGTAACCGTACCTTTAAGGTATCGAAAGATACGCTTAACCGCGGTCATGTGTGATTCATTAGGATTTGCTTGATATCTAGCACACAGACAAATGCTAAACATAATATCAGGACGACTTGCAGTAAGATAAAGTAGACTGCCTATCATACCTCGATACTTACGTTGATCTACGGGTTTGCCACTATCATCTGGTTCAAGTTTGGTTGAAGTAGCCATAGGAGTGCTGATTGGTTTGACGTTGTCAATGTCAAATTTTTTCAGCATGTCCTTTGTATACTTTGACTGACAGATGAAGGTTCCATTTGACAGTTGTTTGACTTGCAGCCCAAGAAAGTAGTTGAGCTCCCCCATCATGCTCATCTCAAACTCGGTCTGCATACACTTGGCAAAATCTTGACAAAGGGTTTCATCAGTGGAACCAAATATAATATCATCTACATATATTTGTACTAAAAGAATAGTGTCTTTGAAAAATTTTATGAAAAGTGTAGTGTCAATTTTTCCTTTTGAAAAACCTTTCTCAAGCAAGAAATTGCTTAGACGTTCATACCAAGCTCTAGGAGCTTGTTTGAGGCCATACAGCGCTTTCTTTAGCTTGAACACGTAGTCGGGAAATTTGTGATTTTTAAAGCCAGGGGGTTGTTTTACATAAACTTCCTCCTTAATAAAACCATTCAAGAAAGCACTTTTAACATCCATTTGAAATAATTTGAAATTTTGAAAATTTGCAAATGCATAAAGCATCCGAATGGATTCTAATCTAGCAACAGGAGCATACGTCTCATCGTAGTCGATACCTTCCTCTTGGTTGTATCCTTGGGCTACTAGACGAGCTTTGTTGCGTGTGACTGAACCATCTTCATTCACTTTGTTTCTAAAAACCCATTTAGTACCAATAATCGAGTGATTAGTCGGTCTAGGAACAAGTTTCCATACTTGGCTCCTCTCGAATTGGTTGAGTTCCTCTTGCATAGCAGAAATCCAAAATTCATCATTGAAAGCTTCTAAAATGTTTTTAGGCTCAATTTGTGAAATAAAGGCAGTGCTAGCAATAGAGTCTCTTAATGATGATCTAGTAGTTACTCCACGTGAAACCTCACCAATCACCAAGTTTTCTGGATGTGATGGCTTGAAAGAGAATTTCTTTGGCAAGCCCTCCAGAGAATTGGTTTCGGTTGTGGTATTCATTGGAGTAGAAGTTGATGGCTCAACATCATCATCAAGAGTACATGTTGTACTGTTATCTTTATCAAAAGTCACATTTGTAGACTCTTCCACAATCAATGAGCGTTTGTTAAAAACTCTATATCCCTTACTCTTGGCAGCATAGCCAAGAAAAATACCATCGTCAGCTTTGGCATCAAATTTGCCTAAGTTGTCTTTGGTGTTAAGGATAAAACATCTACAGCCAAAAACTCTAAAATAAGAAACATTTGGGGTTCTTCCAAACCAAAGCTCATAGGGTGTTTTCTTCGTAATAGGACGAATAAGCACCATATTTAAAATGTGGCATGCTGTACTGACAGCTTCAGCCCAAAAGTATTTCGGAAGTGAAAACTTGTTCAACATGACTCTAGCCATATCGCCAAGAGTCATATTCTTCCGCTCCACAACACCATTTTGTTGAGGAGTTCTTGGACAAAAAAACTCATGATCAAAACCATTTGAATCACAAAACTTTTCAAAATCAGAATTTTCGAACTCGCCTCCATGATCACTTCGGATACGAGTAATCATGTAGCCTTTTTCGTTTTGAACTTTCTTAACAAAAATCTTGAAAACCGAAGTAGCATCACTTTTATAAGTAAGAAAGAAAACCCAAGTAAATCTTGAAAAGTCATCAACAATAACAAAGACATAGAGTTTTCCACCAAGACTGGCTACTCTACTAGGGCCAAATAAATCCATATGGAGTAGTTGCAAGGGTCTAGTAGTGCTTACAGAGTTTATGGAATGAAAAGATGACTTGGTTGCCTTATTCAACTCACATTCGGCACATACGGTGTCCTTTTTGAATGTGATGTCGGGCAAGCCTCTAACTAGCTTCTTGGTCGATAGCCTGGATATAGTATCCATATTGGCATGACCAAGACGCTGGTGCCATAGTAACCGTTCATCTTTATGAGCATATAGGCATCTACCTGTATTGTTAGTATCTATAGACAAATAGAAAATATAAATATTGTCCTCTCTTACCCCTTCAAAAGCAATGTCTCCTGTTGACCTATCATAAATAAGGCATTTGTTTTGTCCAAAGTTAATGTCATAACCATGGTCAGCAAGATGACTGATGCTGAGCAGGTTATGCTTTAACTCGGTCACTAGGCAGACAACCTTTACCATTACCTATAATATAACCTTTTAGGTTATTGCCGAAGGATACATATCCTTCTCTCTTCATCGATAGTGATACGAAAAGATTTGCGTCTCCCGTCATATGCCGCGAGCATCCACTATCGAGAATCCACTTACTCTTAGTTGAGGAGAGAAGGTCCACCTACATCAAGAGTAGATGTGACCTTTGGTACCCAAGTTTTTGAGGGTCCTGAAGAGTTAGGTTTTTGGAAACCATGCATATATCTTTCTATCTACTAATCTTCTAATTCTACATTGTGGTAAAATATGTTCATGTAAACCACAATAAGTACATGTAGCATTCCTATTTACATTTGAAGCATGTTGATGATGTCTATAAGCAGAGTAATGAGGAGAAATGTGATGATATGTAGATTCAGCATGGTGATGATGACTATGTGGAGTGGCATGGTGATATTGTCTATATGGTATGGCATGATGATATTGTCTATATGGCATAACATGATGATTTCTATATGTAGAGTGATGTTGATTGTGTCTTTGTGCAACATGGTGATGATTGTATCTATGTGTGGCACGATGATTTTGTGACATATGATGATTATTTCTACGTGCATGTGGTTTGTGTCCTTTGTGAAAGTGTGTGTACATGTAAGCATGATTGTGAGCAGCATGAGGATGATGTGGTTGACTAGTATGAGTGGTGTCATGCTTTGTGTGTGTCTCATGTGATTGGGTTTGAGGTTGAGCAACCTGTTTTCCCAATTTAGTCTCTAGTTTCTTAGAGACAGCTTGCAATTCAGTAATCTTATCATTCAAACCATGCATCTTAGTAATAGAAATCTTGTGTCTACTCTTTTCTTCTACAAGCTCCGTGTTGATTGTTATGATTTCTTGTGTTTGTTGTTCAATGCGTGCCTCGACATCATGTAAGCTTATTTTAAGCTTAGATACCTCATTAGTGACATCCGTGGGTGTAGTGTCTCTAATGTTATCAAGTAATAGAGAAAGTCTTTGTATTTCGACTTCATGACTTTTGATTTTGTCCTTGGCATGTTTGTATTTACCAATGACATTTTTGTGATCACTAAGTAAATCGGTAAAAGCATCGCCAAGTTCATCAAAAGTGAAGTCGTCAAGAGTTTCGTTTGATACCTTGTCGGACGTCGCCATTAGGCACACATTAGCCGTATCTTGAGGGAGAGTTCTTTTCTTCCTCGGAGTCACTAGCTTCACTTTCATGCCAAATGCTTGTGTTGGCATATTTCTTTGAGGAGGTCTTCTTGTATGGCTTCTCATCGCGGTTGCTCTTCTTCAAGAATGGACAGTCTTTTCGGACGTGTCCAGTCTTCTTACAACCGTAACAGGTTGGCTCTTCTTCTCCATCTTCTTATGGTTCCTTCTTTTTTTGATTGAAGTGAAGAAATTCTTGAAGTTGTGGACCATGAGAGCTTGATCATCATCTTCTGAGTTGTCGTCATCCGTCTCTTCGGGTTCAGCCCTCCGTCGGTGAGCTTTGAGTGCGATCTCCTTAGCCTTAGGAGCAGGCTCTTCGAAGTCCTTGAGGTCAAGCTCATGAGTCATTAGCTTTCCCATCAAGGTTTCCATGGACATGGTTGTGAGATCATTTCCTTCAACAATGGCTGTCACCTTAGGGTTCCAAATTTTTGGTAGCCCCCTAAGTAGCTTGCGAATCTTCTCGTGATTTGAATATTGCTTGCCGAGCGAAGACAGGGGTTGATGATGTCGAGGAATCTTGTGAACATTTGCATGATCGTCTCGTTTGGCTTCATCTTGAAAGCCTCGTATTCTTGAGTGAGACGGCTTATCTTGGATTCCTTGACTTGGGTGGTTCCTTCATACGTCACTTCTAGAAGTCTCCATACTTCGTGAGATGTGGTGCATGTAGATACCCTGTTGAACTCATTCATGTCTATAGCACAGAATAAAGCATTAATAGCTCTCGCGTCTAGACTTGCCTGTTTTTTCTCCTCGTCAGAATATTTGTCATATGATTTCTCAATGAGATCACCATTGACAACTATTCTTGCGAGCTTTTTGTAACCGTCAGTGACGATAGTCCACAGGTCAAAGTCTAGCGACTTGAGATAAAAGCTCATCCTTGTTTTCCAATACGTGTAGTTAGTTCCATCAAATAGGGGAGGCCTATGAGTGGACTGTCCTTCACCGTGATTGGAAATCAAGGATTGTGTGGTTGCCATGGATCAGCTCTAGGATGTAAGTCCTTGTAAAGAGAACAGAGCTCTGATACCAATTGAAGAACAGATGGCAACTCTAGAGGGGGGTGAATAGAGTTATAGCAGTAATAGCTAATTAAAAAATCAACTCTTTCACAATCTAAAATTAATCAGAGTAAATACGGAAAATAAATAAGGAGCAAGAGAGCATACACAAACACAGCCGATTTTAACCTGGTTTCCCTCGTGGAGGACTAGTCCAGGCCTGAGAACTCTAGCTCAGGATTAAATCCACTATTTGTGAAATAGTAGTTACACCCCGTGCCTTTTCTTCAGAAGAGCACATCAACTTCTTACAATGGATCGCAGTGGCGATGCTTGGAATTTTCCAAGCTACTTCTTGAACTCTTGTACAAGACTCCTAACTGAGAGATGCTGAGCACTCGAGACTTAGGAAACTTGTGGCTAGTAGATGAAGAAGGATATGGCTTATATTGAGCTTAAGAGAGAAGAGAAGAGAAGATTGGATGAATGAAAATAAGAGAATTCTTGGCCTATTTATAGGGTTTTAACAGGCAGAATTCGGCCAGAATTCTGGTAGGAATTTTTAAATATTTGGCCGTTGGACAACTAGTAACCAGTCAGCCCTAAAAATTAGGGTACTAATTTTTAGGGGACAGAGTTCGGCCCGAACTCTGTGTGGAGGCAGAGTTCGGCCCGAACTCTGTCTCCAGAGCACAGAATGGGTCCAAGGGTCCAGTGGGCTGATTTTGGATGTAGAGCTTTATGGATTTGGATAGGTTTATGGGTTGAGTCTCAAGAGCCCAGCATAACTCAGCTTACAATCATTTTAGACTCAATAAAATATAAAAGTACAGACTCAAAGAATGACTCGTATCTGCAAAAATGAGTTGTCGTCTGTCTTGAGCTGGATGTAGTCGTCGTGTGTCGTATTGAATTATCATAAGTATTATTTAGTCAATGTTATCAATATTTGGTTGACTGTGACTTTGTGTCAACAAGGGCTATGGTCATTCAATTTTTTTTGTAGCCATACTTAGTATTACTTTTCATATGACATGTCATGATCATTTAGTCCTTCCATGAGATCTTTATTCTTGTTGTAGCAGTTGTTTCCTATTTTTTTGCATGTTATAAACTGTCATAGTAGGCATGTTTTATGTATCTTGCTAGTCTCCTGAGGACCTGGTGATCTCTCCAGGCTTAATTAGAGAGGACTATCCAGAGGTTTACGGTTCTGGAATCGAGACTGCAGTCATACCTTCACAGGAGGACGAGATAGTGCCCGAGGACTTCTCTTGAGACATATCCCTTTATTTAGACTTGCTACTATATTTCTTTTTATTTTACAGACTTGTAGTTGATGACTATTTTGTTTCTTAATTACTATGGTTTCGGGATGTCTTACCTGCACAGCTATTATTTTTATTTCCTGCTGGATAGATCTTTTTCATTAGATTTATTTTATTGGACTTGATATCTTGTGTCTTGTTATCTTGTGTGGATAAGATTAGCTTTGCCCCTGTGACTTGTACTATATTCTGGATTGTTATCATGATTTACAGCTTAAGCATTTCGATAATGGGCTTGCTATGAGGTTTGGCCCATTCGTGAAGTATTGTTGGCATGTATCATATTCCTGGTCCTACGTATTTTAGGACTAGGGGATACAACATAACACATCATTCTCCAATCTTTGTCAAAACCCTAGCACCCAACCTAGCTGCCAGGGCCTCAAAAAAACCCCACCTTCAGTTTCCTCTCCACTTACTCCTCGAGCACCATCGAACGAAGGAACTAGCTTCTAGGCCCTTCTTTTTGCCACAGTTGGGAACGAACTTGGAATTAGGCGAGCGGACGGCCTCGCCACCGCGAAGCTAGCACCCTTCCCACCGACCCGCACGTCGAGTACGTCACCATCGATGTTTTCTTTCAGAACCTTCCTTCTTCCCTCTGGTACAACTCGAACCCTCTGCTTCTCCTTGTGTTTATCTCAAGTACTTGGTTGTGGTCTTCCTTCTGATATAATAGGTTTAAATGTTTAAAAGTAGTATATTTTTGCAACTGCTGTTTACTCTGTGTGTGTGTGTGTGTGTGTGTGTGTGTGTGTGTGTGTGTATAAAGAATGAACTAATTTTTAGTTGTGTGTAATTGGGGTTTTGTACCCAGGACCTATGGATGTGGTGGCTAGTTAAGGTTTTGATTATGAATAGAGATTTCAACTAGCACATTTAGAGGAGACAGTGATATATATAACCGTGTAAATATAGTAGAGTGAAACCTTATTCTCCATGTGTGTGGGTTTTTTCTAATACACTAGTGTTGAATGGAAGAAGGAGAAGGTAGTGGCAAGCATGTTCACGTGTGATTTTTGGTTGTGGTGTTGTGTGGGGGACCTCTGTGTGAGTTAAAAACAATAATGAATGTAATGGAATGTATGCGTTTGTGTTGTGGTTGTAGGGAATGAGCAAGTAACCAATACAAATAAATGTAAGTGTTTTCCTTATGCAAGTAGAAAGAAAATAGGATTTATGAAGAAAGGGTGTTTAATCTAGGTCATACGCTCATATCAGAGCCCTACTAGTGCATGGTAGGTTAGCTGCTATTTTATGCAATCTTTTTCTTTCTTTCAAAAAAAAGGGACTTGAGTGATTTACTCTTTTCCTTTTACTACTGCCACTTGTAAACAATGAATGTATAGAAAATATGTCTTAAATTTAGGGATAATTATGTATGAGATCCTCACTTTTATGAGTGGACTATAGAAAATATAGGGTTGAATCGATTAATATAACATGAGATATCAGTGGCTAAAAGGAGATATATATAAATAAGTTTGTGTGCCCTACGGAGAGGAGTTGGGTCACAAATATGAGTGCATAAAAAGAGAAGAGCAACAAAGGTGTACATGTTGTGTAAGAAGTTGGCTCATTCCTAATATTAATGCTTGGGTAAAAGTTATAAATTTATTATTAGATAGTTTGTAAACAAATAAAAATATTTAGCTTGAAATAAATATTTAATTAATTAGTTGTAAAATATATTTCTCCAGGTTTTCTGGACTCTTCGGACTTGGGCGTTGGACCAGTTCTTTCTCTCCAGCATCCGAAACAAGACAAGTGTACCTTGCCATTTTTGTACTTCAGTTTCCATATTTGTTCTTAAATATTTGTCCTGCTTATGATATTTGCCACTATAGGGCCGTGTTCGGTACCTCGTGTCCAAATCACATTCGGGTGTTGATAGACATTAGTTTTATCGGGTATCGATATTAGATATTTATATTGCGTTTTCACGACGAATCGTTGCTGTACATCAGACCCTAGGACATGTTCATGTGACACGATATAACTGATGAAATTCGTACTTAATTACATCTTGGTATACGGAAGTCCGTGTTTGGTTCTAGGACGATGACTTCCTATACCACCCTGTTACTATTATAACTCGATGTCCTAGCTGGAGGATCTGACAAAGTATCTCGTGGACATGATTCACAATATCACATCGGAGGGGATAACATACACCGTACGCTTGGGTACTTTTCCACAGAGTATGTCGTTGTCTTATTAAAGAGCTTCGTGGTTTTCATAGTTTGCCACAGCTTTCTTACCGGAACTGTGGGATATTTCGTAGTTTGCTGGAGTGCCTATCAGGTCTCTGGGGTACACCATGACAGCCCAAGTGTTCTAGCGATGTTTTTAAAATTATATATCATTTAGTTGGTTATGTTAGATTCACCCACATTGTATTGTCATTCTTATTTTATATATTAGCACTGTTGTACTCTTGGATCGCATATTATGTACCTTGTTACGTCCCGCTGAGGATCTGGTTTGCTCTCCAGATTTAGGTGAGGAGGAGTACCCGAAGATTTACGGATTCAGGATTGATTCAGGAGCATGACTAGCAGCTGAAGATGGGGTTCTTCCAGGAGACTACCCTTGATTCAGTGGTAGAGCTCTTTTATTGATCTGATACCATTATCTAGTTAGCCGGTCACCAGATCTACTTATCTTACTACTTTTCTTTCATTCAGTATTGTACTAGCGGGATTGTTTCCGCAAGACATTCATTTTAGTGTATTATGATTACATTCAGACTATTTATTTTAGCACATTAGTGGACTTTTATCTCTATGTGTTCTTATGTTGATTCTGTGGATGAGCTTAGTTTACTTGAGATTTTAGGCATTATTTACTGTTGTTGTACTTTATAGCTTAAGTGCTACCCTAATGGTTCCATTAAATTGGGATAACTATTGGAGTGGTACTCGCTGGCCATTGTCACATGGTTCGATTTCATAATTTTAGAACTGGGACGTGACAGTGTCACTTTCATACTTTCGAGTAGTTACAAGCATTCAAACAATCCCTTAATGAAACTACAATGGAACTTAAGGTGGGTCCTACATTTACATTCCTCCAAGTTCTTCCCCTTTTAATAACTTCTATTTTATTTAAATTGACAAATGCACAATTCAAAGCAACCTATCCATTGTGCTTTGACAGTTAGATTGACATAGATCAAAGCACATGCATTCTAAAGGTATGGCTCAACTACAAACCAATCACCTTTTTTCCCAGTCCATGCATAGTTTCTCCTACCTAGAGAAATTGGATGAAAGCTAGCATTCATGTTCGCTCTAAACAACACCTTAGGAGGGGTCTCAAATTAGTTTGAATTGTAGAAGGATTTATTGTAATTAATGAGGCATTGTGTGTATGCGTACGCAATCAAACCTCTAAAGTTAAAAATACTGTTGGTGCTCTTGCTCCTTGACATGAAGAGAGCTTGCTCTCAACATGCTTCGTAAAGTTTAGTCCCACATTAGAAAAGTACCATGAGTTATCTCAACATATATATGAGTATGTGTTGTTGGGATATGCACATGGGGTGGTGACCCTAAGGAGGGAACCATGTGGGTGATTTTACTAAGAGGAAAATG
Source organism: Iris pallida (assembly GCA_029216955.1). Taxonomy (NCBI): domain Eukaryota; kingdom Viridiplantae; phylum Streptophyta; class Magnoliopsida; order Asparagales; family Iridaceae; genus Iris; species Iris pallida. The sequence continues at coordinate 592,253 of JANAVB010009596.1, forward strand.
ATTACTTCCAACAAGGACGTAAGTTGATTTTTGTTGTGCGGGCTCGGACTCGACACGGACTCCAGGTTGTCTCGTGCATGCACGGAAGTGTTCGGGGGGAAGGCGTGGGCTAGCACTCGACTATGTTGATTGTGGGATGATGTAAAATATCAAACTCTATTTTAGAGTATTGGTGTTTTAGTCCCACATCGGATATGAGAGATGGTGAGGCCTCACTCCACTCTATAAATAGAGGCCCCTTGCCTCTTTTCCAAGATGCACCAAAGAAGAGAGTTAAGGGAGTCCGTAAAGTTCAGGAAGCCCGTTCAAGTCACAAATATTGACTGACGAGCATTCCAGAAGTTCTCTTGAACTTGCTGGTTCCTGGAAGCGGGTCGTATAGAGGCGAAGCTTGCTTTGAGCAACGGTGTTTTTACACCCCAGTAGATTTAATCCTCTTCTTCTTCTTCTGTTTCTTTGTAACTCGTTCTTCAGGTTTTAAGGCACCTACTGAGTAGGAAGGCCTAACTTTGTTCTTGAGATCTATCTCATTTGTGGCACCTACTGTGTAGGCTTGCTAAACTCCTCATTTGTGGCACTTAGTGTGTAGGCTTGCTAAACTCCTCATTTGTGGCACCTACTGTGTAGGCTTGCTGAACTCCTGTTTTCCATCTATATCCACGCCTCGGGACTAACAATCTCAAAGCAAGATTAGTACGATGGAAAATATTAATGCTTCACTCCTCCAAACTGACTACTACAAGTTAGAAAAGTTTGATGTAGAGCATTATCAAGTCTGGAAGAGGAAGGTCTTTCTCACCCTTCAACTCCGAGACGTTGATCACGTGCTCTTTGAAGAGGAACCTACTGTTCCAGATACTGGGTCTGTTATCGCTATAACTGCGGCTACTAAACTTCAGGCCAAATGGAGAAGGGACAATAGCATTTGTAGGCTTCTGATCCTAAATGCTATGGAGGATTCCCTGGCAGAATCCTACTCAAAGAAGGATAGTGCCAGAGAAATATGGGAGTCAGTGGAAAAGCTGTACGAGGAAGACAAAAACAGGAGCAAGATATTTTTCGTCGAAAAATATCACAAGTGGCTCTTTGAAGACGAAAAGGTGATGCTTTCTCAAGTGAAGGAGTTTCTGAAACTTCGTCAGAAACTGGACGATAAAAAGATGCCCCTCGTCGACAAGTTTGTCGTTGGAGGGATCGTCTCAAAATTTCCTGCTGGATGGAATACGTTCTATGCAAGAATGCATCGGAAGAAACTCGAAATCAGTCTGGAAGATCTCTTGCAAGAAATCCACGTTGAGGACGAGATGCATTCTCAACAGAAGATGGACGCTTTGTCCAAACAATTAGCCGAGGCCAATCTGGTGCAGACGAGAGACTCCAAGGAGAAGCAGGCGGCTTCTAACCACATGAAAGACTTCACTAATCTGAAAGTGAAGGGACCGTCTTTCAAACAGAAGAAGCCCAAGTCCAATGTGACTTATTTTAACTGTGGCAAGAAGGGCCACTACAAGAGTGAATGCAGATCCAAGCCCAAACAATCAGAGAAAGGTGAGCCTAGTAAGGTTTTTTGGTTTCTAACCTCGTTGCTATGATCGCTCAGGTCACAACTGAGGGGGCTGACTCTAACTGGTGGATAGACACCGGTACGACATGCCATGTCTGCTCTGGGAAGGAATAGTTCGTCATGTACCAGCCAACTTCTGAGAAGGTTGTCATGGCAAACCAGGCCCAAACTGAAGTTCTGGGGATCGGGACTGTGGAGCTGAAACTCACTTCCAGGAACACTCTGACGCTCCAAAGAGTAAAGCATGTTCCGGTGATTGCCAAGAACCTGATCTCCGGGAGCCTGCTTTGCAACGCAGGTTTGGGGATGGACATTATTGCTGGTCAGATGGTGATATCCAAGAAGGGAACATACTTCGGAAAGGCTTTTCAAACCGAAGGGATGTTTAAAATTCAACTTGTAAACCAGTCTAATAAAATAAATGCAATCGCTCTTTCTGACTATTCTCTTGAGTTGTGGCATAATAGGCTAGGACATGTTCATTGTAAAAGAATAAATAAAATATCTAGTCTAAGACTTATCTCCAAATATGGGGGTAAGGTAGAGAAGTGTGAAGTATGTGCTCAGACTAAGATCACTAGAAAACTCTTTCATCGGATCAATCGAAGCACAGATATTCTGGAGTTGGTACACTTCGATATCTGTGACTTCAAACAATTCTCTACAAAAGCCGAGATGAAGTATTTCATAATCTTCATCGATGACTTCTCTAAGTACGTATTCGTCTACTTGCTCAAATCTAAAGACGAAGCGTTCGAGAAGTTCAAGGAGTTCAGGGCCGAAGCTGAACGGCAAACTGGACAACAACTCAAGATGTTGAGAAGTGATCGAGGCGGAGAATATCGGTCTCATGAATTCGCATCGTTTTGCAAAGAACATGGAATCATCTGCGAGACTACTGCTCTGTATTCTCCTCAATCTAACGGAGTAGCGGAGAAAAAGAACCGAACATTGACAGAAATGATGAACTCAATGCTGCTAACTGCAGGTCTTCCAAAATGTTACTGGGGAGAAGCTGCATTAACGGCCACATTCATTCTGAATAGAGTGCCTTATGCAACTTCTGACATAACTCCTCATGAACTCTGGTTCAAAGTCAGACCTAACTTGAATGTTATTCGAGTGTGGGGGTGTCTGGCTTATGTGAAGCTTCCAGATCTGAAGATTCAGAAGCTGGGGACAATGACTACGAAGGCGATCTTCTTGGGAAATGCCGAGAAGAGTGATGCCCAAAGATTCCTTGATATTGAGTCAAATCATATCATTGAATCTCGCGATGCTGAATACTTTGAAGACAAGTTTGCACGACACAAAAACATTGTTCTTCCAGACATTCCGGAGAATGATGTAGGTGCAAATGAGACTGAGGAGTCATATGAACCAGTAGTCCAAGATGAAGTTGTTGGTGGAGAAACAATAATTGAACCAGAACTCGTTGAGCCATCGACGAAGCGAGCAATGAGGCCGAAGAGCTTCAGAGATGACTTCGTCACCTATCATGTGGAAGCAGATCCGCTTGCCTATGATGAGGCGATGAAGGCCAGAGATAATGTCTTCTGTAAGGAGGCAATAGACAATGAAATTGACTCAGTTACCTCCGATAACACATGGATGTTAGTTGATTTATCCGAAGGAGCAAAACCCATCGGATGCAAGTGGATCTTCAAGAAGAAGATGAAAGCTAATGGAACCATTGACAAGTTCAAGGCCAGGCTAGTAGCCAAGGGGTTTTCTCAGAAACAGGAGATCGACTACTTTGACACATATGCTCCAGTAGCACGGATGACAACCATCAGATTGTTGATTGCCCTTGCAGCAATACACAAACTGGTGATACATCAGATAGATGTGAAAACAGTATTCCTGAATGACGAGCTGACCGAGAAGATTTATATGCAACAGCCAGAAGGATTTGTCGTCAGAGGCCTAGAAGACAAAGTCTGCAAGTTGGTAAAATATCTATACGGCTTAAAACAAGCTCCCAAAATGTGGCATGAGAAGTTTGACAAAGTTATCAGATTAAACGGCTACGTGGTCAGCGAAGCAGACAAGTGTGTCTATACTAAATTTGCTGACGGAAGAGGAGTCATCGTTTGTATGTACGTGGACGACATGCTAATCCTAGGTACGGATATAAGCTGTGTCACTGAGACAAAGAAGTTCCTCTCGACAAAGTTCAGTATGAAGGACTTGGGGTATGCTGATGTTATCTTAGGACTCAAGGTCATTCGGACGGACACTGGATTGGCACTGTCACAATCTCATTACATTGAGAAGATGCTCACTCGATACGGGTATCATGATCTTTCCATAATTGATATGCCGTACCGAAGTGATCAGAAGCTGGAGCCAAACTCGAAGGAAAGCGTCAGGCAATTGGAGTACGCTAGCGTCATCGAAAGTTTGATGTACGCTACTACTGCCACTAGGCCTGACATAGCTTTCGCTGTGGGAATGCTGAGTCGTTTCACAAGCAATCCAGGCGTTCAGCACTGGAAAGCTGTGAAGCGTGTTATGAGATATCTCAAGAAGACTCAGACATATGCACTGTACTTCAGCGGAGAGCTGCCAGTAGTAGAAGGCTTCAGTGATGCCAGATGGTGCTCAGAGTTGGAGAGCGAGAGGTCCACTGGTGGATTCATTTTCACAATAGGTGGAGCTGCTATATCGTGGAAGTCGAAGAAGCAGACTATGCTCTCGCGGTCTTCTATGGAATCTGAGTTCTTTGCACTTGATACCGCAGTAGAAGAAGCAGAATGACTTCGAAAGCTCATGTATGATCTTCCAGTAGTTGGAGTGCAGATACCGACAATTCCGATATACTGCGACAACCAAACGACTACGGCGGTGGCATCAAATGATCTCTTCAACGGAAAGAAGAGAAATGTGCGGTTAAAGCACAGGGCAGTAAACGATCTCATCAAGAGAGGCGTCATTGTAGTAATCGATGTTCGAAGACAGGAGAACCTGGCAAATCCATTTACGAAGGGCCTCAAGCGTCAGCTGGTTGAAGACACAGCAGGGAAGATGGGCTTGAAGGCATTCTGATAGTATGTTTTTGTAATCCTACCATAAAGTTTTATGTTCTTAGTTCAAAGAGAAATCTACTAGACATCTAACTTTCGGTTCAAGGGAGGACCACTGACTGAAAAACTATCAGGTAACAGTGGGTACTTGTTCTTGGGAACATGGAAGGGTTACGAACCCATAACCACTGTTGTCTACTATGTGTTTTCTGCGGAAAACGGATCCTGTATTGAGGTTGGCTTAAATGCCTTAATAAGTTCTCAGGCATAGTGAATGCCTGGTGTGCTTTACAAGAAGCACGGTAGTACATCACTACAAGGAGTAAAACTCCATGCTACAGTGGGATGACTCCACCATGAGGTTCCCAGGTAGGGGTAATGCCTCGGCTTTGCAAGCCAAGTCATAGCGGCGTAGCACCGCAAATAGGCAGGTAGCCTAATACTGTATGATGAAATTAAAGAGTTGTAGACAGCACTACAAAGGGAAGGGTGACCCCATGTTACAGTGGCATGATACCACGATGAGGTACCCAGATAGGGGTAAAGCCTCGGCCTTGCAAGCCATGTCGTTGCGGCGTAACACCGCAAGGAAGCCTTAGGCTTCATGCTGGGTAGAATGGCACTGCAAAGAGGCTGTGACCTCATGCTGCAGTAGTATGACACTACGATGAGGTTCCCGGGTAGGGGTAATGCCTCGGCTTTAGGCCATGTCATAACGACGTAGCATCGCAAGGAAGCGCAAGGCTTCATGCCATGTCTCTTTAATAAAGAACTTACCTATAGTGTATGAAAAAAGATATCAGGCCGTCTCTTAAGGGTAAACTTGTAGACGCCCAAAATTATACACTGAAACCAGGCTGGCACAGGGCCTTTAATGTGCAGCCAGAAGCACATGTAACTACACTTTGTGAGTGAGAAAAATTACAATTGCGGTACAGAATTCAAGGCATAGTCCATTCTTGTATCGTATTGTTATTTAACCCATGCGGGAAGATTCAAGTCGTCAGCGACATATATCCTAATACAAAATGGACAGTTACTGTGGGAATGCTCAACCCTAAACACATATATATGATGAGATATGTAGGGGATTGTTGGTGCTCTTTGTAACGCCCCAGTCCTAAAATACGTAGGACTAGGAACGTAGACATGCCAGCTGTATACATACGAAGTACACTCCAATATATGGAAACTTCGTATGAATACATAAGCTGTAAAATGTAGAGAACCAAGACATGCTAAATCTCATCCACAATATATAATAAATAAAGATAGAATCAACTTGAACAGTTATGGTACAATCGTTGGGCGGAGACAAAGTCCACTACCAACTATCTCAATGATATAAATGTACAAGAAAGCAAACGACAAAATGATAAAACGAACCAAAAGTAATCAGCTTCGAGAAAAGGAGAAGATCACGGCCTTGGCTAGAACACCTGCAGAAAACATGAACACACGCCTGGAGAAAAACCAGGTCCTCAGAGGGACGTAACAAGACACATAATATCATGCCAATAAACTGAATAATAAAAGCTCAACAGAAAAGTATGCATGAGTAAAGGTTCATAACCATTCTATGTGGAATGCACTTTAGAGGATAACGTTCTACGCAGGGGCTGTAACGGATTCACGCAAGCAAGTAATAGAGAGTGGCCAGCAAGTAGCGCTCATCCGAGACGCTATCGGCCTGGGCAGAAGGTAGTGCTCATGAGAGTCACCCTCGGCCCAGAATGTGTATAAAAATAAAATGTAGCCCCTACGCTAATAACTGTCCCCTCCCACCAATGATACTATACATGTGTCGACTCCACGACACTGTTTAATCCTTAATAACTGCCAAGTCTTCTACACAAATCTATTAGCAGTTATATCCTAATGCACGGCCTGTACGCGCCAATGATCAGTCAGCACGCAAGTCCGCATCTATATGCGACTCACAACTCACACACAATCCGTGGCACATCGTGACAGTTTATGAGATGCACTAAACCTACGGTGGTCCCTTAACTCTAAGCCAAATGCATAAGTATAATAATTTATATCTATATATGTTTTTGAAAGAACAACATAAAGAAAAAGCATACATAATATTGAGCAAAAAATTAAACAGTAAAGGCAAGGTGTCTTGCCTGAGGTTATGTACAAAAGGGAATAATCCAGTAGCTCGAACCGGCAAAATAAATAAAACAAGAAAAGCCAAATCCTGCAGATGACTCCGGATGCTGCAACAAATATCATGAACAAGTTTGGAATATAAGATATGCCTAGGAAACGCCTGTCCAAAAGTTAAATTCTGGAACAGGGGAAAATCGTAATTTTGGGTCAAAACGATGTCCGCCGTTGGACCCGCTTTGCACCGAAATGTGTGCTAAATTTACAGTCTCTAAAGTCATCAAACTACATGTCTACGGATTTATTTTGAGAAGACGAACCCAACGGTATGTCCAATTTTGGATTCCGGTGGGTTGTGCACAAAATCGCTCGTTGAGTGGGATTGTGGGCCCGCCAAAATAGCGTCCCGATCAACGGTCTCAGAATCGGACCAAACTTGGCTCACAGGACCAGAAAAATATTTCGAGTCCAATGGCACAAGTTTCATCGCGATATGATGAGTGTGCACAAAGTTGTGACTTAATTTGCAAAGGGTCGATACGGGGTATCTCGACGGATACGCACTGATTTCGTCGCACACATGCAACGAAATCGAGTTACGTCAGTTCCCACACGTCGACAACATCCATACGCGTCTTTCGATGCATATAGTGTGCGACCACGTCATCCGGTTTGTCGGGGCGCACGCCGTATCGGATGTTTTTCCACTTTTGAAAACAGAATTTATAATTTTTTTGGGAAACTTTAACAACGTGTAACTTTCTACATACTATATGAAAAGTGAATCCAGAAGATGCGTTACAATCTCGATTATGTTGTTATTCTTTGCCTTCAATTACTTTTTACGAAGTTTAATGGACAGCGAGGAAAGTGGCCGACAAGTTGGTATTTCAAAACAGTTTTTAATATTCAGAAAAGTGGGTTTTTCTCCAACTTCGTCTCGATTTTTCGAGCAAGTTGGATGGCCATGTCGAAATCCACCTGGAGAATCTCGAAGAGGGTCATGAGGGCTTTCTATACGAATTTATGGATCAAAAAACGGACTACAATCGAGAGAGAAATCAAACGGGAAAGTGGGATACCTTAAAGTGGGAATCTGTTTTTGTTGTTGTCGATGGTCCCTTTGTCTTCTTCGCGAGCACGGCTTCGCCATAGTGCGTCCGAGCCTCGCCGTGAAGTGGGGAAGAGAAAGGAGGAGAGGAAGGAGGTGGAAGAATTTTTTTAGGGTTTGTATATATATATGGATGTATATATATAAAAAGGAAAGGGGGGGTTCGGCTAATACTCAGCTGCTAATGTAAAGGGGGTCGGCCCCTTTATTAAGTTGCAGCTACTGCTGCTTATGAAGGGAGGGGGGGCGCACCAATTGTGCTGCTATGCTTCTGTGGGTGGTCGGCCAGGTGGTAGGGCCGACCACACCACTTAATATGTTTTTTTTTTTCTTTACAAATATTTTTTTTACTTGACTTATGTATATATATACTTTTAGACCCAATTAATCTCACATATTCTAATTAAATAAAATGCAAGTAAATTCGTAAAAATTCTAATTTCTTCAAATATAATAAATCTATATATGGAATATTATATATCTTACAAATATTGTATTCCAATCAATATTTCTTAAAATATTTAAATATGAAATAACAACAAGAAAAATTTATTTTTCTTTAAAACTTATCTTTATATATATATATATATATATATATATATATATATATATATATATATATATATATATATATATATATATATATATATATATATATATACACCTAATAAAATATTCACAATCCAAATAAAATTTTAATATTATCTAACCCTATATAAAAATCTATTTAAAACATGTTTAATTATATCCAAATTCAATTGACCATAGAAGGACAACCAATAATAATATTAAATAATTGTTTATTTAATTCCACAAAATACTTTAATAATAATGAAATAATAAAAATAGCCCGATGGTGGTTTTGGTGAACTTATTCCGCACTCTCTCATTTGGGTCCAGAAGAATATTACACAATTATTGAAACACATTATTAAATAACAATAATACTAATAATTGTATAAATAAATATTTAATTAGAAATATACATCCAGTCTTAAAATAATTTAATAAATATTTGCACACACATAAAGTACGCCTACGTGGCCACCTTGGTCACACCACATGCCTACATGGACTTAAATTTTGTTCGGGCCATGTTCGGGCTGAATTGGCCAAATCGGGTCATCAAAAAAAAAACCATAAATTGTATAAATTCATTTTTAGAAATAAAAAAATAATTAAAAAAATAGGGGTTTTACATCCTATCCAACTTACAAGAATTTCGTCCTCGAAATTTAGGATTAGTAGGGTTGAAGGATAGGAAGAGTTCGTCAATACCAAAATACAATTAAATTTTGGAGGGGGCGATAAAACGGCGTTCCACACAACCGTGCATTAAAAAATTGTGGAGTCGATATATACAAAAAATATCATGATTATGGAATAAACAAGGGTTGCTAGTGAAGGTAGCAAATTTCGATAATCCACTTTGGAGAGTAATAAGGAATTGAGTAGATCAAAGAGAATAATTTAGACATTTGGGAGATGTGGTTCCTAGAGAGAGACTGGAGACTAATCGCCTCGATTGAGAGTTTGATTTAAGTGAATGATTATCATCATTCTCGAGTGCTTAAGAACAATTGGAAGGACACGATAATAATTCTAGAGTTGAAGAATGAGGGGTAGTTAAAGGCAAGGATTCAGCCACATGAGTCGGTCGGTGGCTATCTATATTTGTGTATAATTAACCGATTGGGCAACCAAAGACGATACCTTGAGTCTATCTAGCAAGTACAGTGCCTTGTCTTTCCAAAATAAGTGAAAGACAAGAACAACAAAGGTTTCAAAGACGGTGTTATATATTGAGTACGAATTGCGGGATTCATAGGCGGCAAAAATAATTCTAAAGAGGATTGTCAAGGCGGTCGCGGATGAGACTCTAAGGCAAGTTTAACTATGTCTCCATCCGCATAGAATAAGTTATGATAAGCGAACCAAAGTGCAATAGGTTGATCAGACCATCATGCACCGGTTCTGATTAGACAACATGTTTAGTGGGTGCACCTAATAAAATATGTCATGATCAAGCTTGATAACGAAATAAGCTTGCAAAACTGAAGCTACGTTAGCAGCGTGAGATAGTCAAAATATGAGCAATGGAGGTACTGATGAAGAAAATTTTAAATAGTCCCAGATCTTTTAAAATCAAGGCTCGCCCAAAGTTTGGGCCTATACAGTTGTCCTAGTGTTTCTTCATTTATGGCTTGGTAGACTAGATAAGGTAGGGTCCTCTGAATTTATAGTCTAAGTGAACTTACTAATGTGGTTCACAAGGAAAAAGGTTTGTTAGGTGGTGAGGTATTCTACCCAACTTACAAGAGTTAAGCTAGTAGTGTGATGGGACAATGGGTCAAGCAATCAAGATAAAGCACAAATTTAAGCATTTACAGAATTAAGTAGAACACAATCACATATCGGGTCGAAAGAATTGAGTCGATGTTGAATCCCTATCCGTGGTCGAAAATATATCGGTATCATGGTAGAGATTATAGTTTAGACATTTTGATCAGAAGGTCATATTATGAAAATAGTGTACAAGAAGACGTGTTTTAGTGGGACATGATATATCTACATGAAGGTGGACTTGTCTAGGTCTTACACATGAAATTTGTTGGAAGGAAAAGTCTAGTATTGTGCTCCAAATATCCAAGTCACGGTAAGGGACGCCAAAAGATCTAAAAATAGAAAATGGGAGTTCACGAGGTGATAATTAATGCACAAAAATAAAGAAGATCAAGTTAAAGCATAAATAAAATTAATTAAAGAATCCAGTAAAAATAATTTAGGAACACAATTCCGGAGAGAAGATAGTCTCCTAGATGGATACAGTTAAGGAACCGTTAACTCATTATTCAAATTGTAAGTGGGTTAGAAGGTTACAATTAAAAGATCTAGAATTGAAGGAAGGTCGAGTAAGCCGAGGTGGAAATACAGTCACATAGCTGGGTAGATGACTAACAACACTTATGTATATACTACTATCATGGTCATGGGTGACACGGCAATTAGTGTGGAATACTCAGTAGGGTTATCTTGGGGCCTACCATTAAAATTAACTCAAGTTTCCTCCAAAAGTTTTTTAATAAAATTTTCAAAAATAAACCACCAAAATTTATATTCACACCAAGTCGTTCAAATTCATCATTAAAAAATTTAAATCACTCTCATAAATCTCAAAGAAAAGTTTTATCACGTTACTACTAACCTTTTTCCAAAATTAACGTTTAAATTCAACTATTTACTCAAGAGTTCATAATTTACGAGTCCATAAAAATTTCACAATCAATCAAAAATTTAACACTCTAAAATTTTCAAATAACTCATAATAAAACTCTTAGCATATTAAAAGCAATCTCAAAATTTAAGCTCAATGCTCTCATCAATTTTAACTTCTATTCATGCTAAGTCTTTCCAACAAAATCGCAACTTTTAAATGGTAACTTCCTTTAATCAATCAAAATAACTTTCCATCACATCCTTCGAAATTCTTCCAAAAAAAATTTTTATATCAGCAATCCCTCTTTAAACTAATTTTTTAAATAATCTTATCAAAAAAAAAATTTTTTTTTTTACCAAAATCTAAATAGATTTGTAAATCCTCAATCATAGGACACCATTTAAAATAAAATTTTCTCAAAAATCGTTTTCATAACTTTCAAATATTTTAAACCAAAATTCACCGTCATTACTTCCACTTAAAATTCAAAATTTAATAAACATGAAAATCGCAAGTTGTACAACTCAATTTAAATAATTTCTATGGCCATTTTTAAAAGCTAAGATCATTTTATAAACCAAATTTATAACTGTTCAAAGATGTATAACTATAATACAATAAATCATAAACATCAAAACTCGAAAATCAACTAAATTTTATATTTGTTCAAAGATGTATATCTAACACCCAAAACTCATAAATATCACAACTCGAAAAGCAAATCAATTTTATACTTGTGCAAAGATGTATAGCTATAATCCAATAATTCATAGATATCAAACCTCAAAAAGCCAATCAATTTCTTAAACCAAGTATGAAATTCTATAAATCCTCTGGTGTTTACTATTTAGAAATCTCAAAATTTAAAACTTTCCTTGGCAATATCCTACTTTACAAATTACTAATCATTAAATCACACTAAAGCCTTTTTAACTCAATTAGAGTCTTGAATGTATTCCAATTGCCAATATGACCATTTTAGCCATGTGTTTGACCTATGAGCATATACTAGTGTAGTCATCTTCCTAGTTGACACTAAGCACGAAAATAAAAATCGACGGTAGAAAGGAATCAAGCAAGATGCAATTCAAGGAAGTCGAACAAGAGTTCAAAATTTGAAGCCAAGGGAAGAGGTCAAGCTGTATGAATGAGATTCCTAGATTCTAATCCTATGTTGCAGGCTCACATCGGTACAATTATGTAACCGAAATGACAAACTTGACCTGCATGGGCCACCACAAAAACATGTAACGTCCCAGTCCCAAAATACGTAGGACTAGGAACGTAGACATGCCAGCTGTATACATACGAAGTACACTCCAATATATGGAAACTTCGTATGAATACATAAGCTGTAAAATGTAGAGAACCAAGACATGTTAAATCTCATCCACAATATATAATAAATAAAGATAGAATCAACTTAAACGGTTATGGTACAATCGTTAGGCGGAGACAAAGTCCACTAACTATCTCAATGATATAAATGTACAAGAAAGCAAACGACAAAATGATAAAACAAACCAAAAGTAATCAGCTTCGAGAAATGGAGATGTAACGCCCCAGACCCAATATACGTAGGACTAGGAATGTAGACATGTCAGCTGTATACATACGAAGTACACTCCAATATACGAAAACCTCGTATGAATACATAAGCTGTAAAATGCAGTAGAACCATAACTAATCTCATCCACACAAAAATAATTGAATAAAAGATATCATATAAAGATAATGAAATGTCTTGATACAATATGTTGGGCGGAGACAAATCCACTACCAACAAGTAAAGAAAAAATACATGAGAAAAGAACTAAATTGGGCGAGCGGAGCGAAGACGATCAAAGTACAATCACCCTCGAAGAAATGGAGATAGTCACGGCTAGAACTAGAGCACCTGCGAAAGACAATAGCACACACCTGGCGAGATAACCAGGTCCTCAGAGGGATGTAACAAGACACATAATATCATGCCAATAAACTGAATAAAGTTAGCTCAACAGAAAAGTATATGTGACTACACAAATAAAGGTCCTTAACCATTCTATGTGAAATGCATTTTGAAGACAACGTTCCACACAAGGGCTTCCGAAGCTAGAAAACACGGCACGTTAGCGTTTCAACCAAGGCACTAGTGGCGTCTAGAGAAAAGTAAATGCACGGCCCATTAGCACTCGAGCGAGAACTAAGGGGCGTCTAGAGAAAAATAAATGCACGGCCACTAGCTCTTGGGTGAGTCACTAACGGCAGCTAGAGGAAAGTAAATGCACGGCACATTTGTGTTTCAACCGAGGCACTAGTGGCATCTAGAGAAAAGTAAATAAATGCACGGCCACTAGTCTCTCGACTGAGTCACAAATGGCATCTAGAGAAAAGTAAAGGTGTGAAAGCCCCTGTGCCAAATAACTGTCTTCACCCTCCCCATGTACTACTCGTGCTGAATCCACATCACGACATTCCTAATAACTGCTAAGTCGCTAAGTCTTCTAGACAACCATAACTATTTAGCAGTTATTTTCTATCGTACGGTATGTGCGCACCGATGGCCAGTCGATACGTACGTCCGAGATCTATATGAGACTCGTGACTCGTGATACACAGGTGTCGGGCCAATGAATGCGACAAAACAATGGTGGTCCCTTAACTCTAAGCCATATGCAGCTAAAATATAATAATTTGCAAGTACAATTTATATTTTCTAGAATAAGTAAAAACATGCATGATATTGAGCAAGGAATTAAACAGTAAAGGCAAGGTGTCTTGCCTGGTAGGATGCCTGGTCTGCTGCGATGATCCAGGTGGAACATCATATGACTTCGGTATAAAAACTATGCAAGGTGACCTCTGTTGGTGGCATGGACCATGTCATTGAGTCTAGGATGATCAATTTAGTTATGGTGGACATAATGAAGGTACGGAGTTGGCTAGGGTATAGGGAGAATGGAATTGGTCACGGACAGAATGATAGTCGAAGAAAATTGGACAAAGAATATATATATGAATTTTGGAAAAATTATTTATAATAATTGAAATATAATTTAAAACACCCAAAAATTCGAAAGTTGTTTTTAAGGCAAAAGCTCTAAGTTTATCAAAATACTATTTTAGGAAATATTTATAATAATATACTTGAGAAACGAAAAAGAATACTAAAAATTAAATTTTTACGTAAATATATGAAAACAATTTGGAAACTACATTTTTTTTAGTCCAAAATTATTTTACCAAATATTTATTATGGAAAAAGCGAAATCGTTTTAGGCAAGAAATACGCTAAGGTTGTAAAAATAATTTTATAAACAGAAATATATTTGTTTAACAAATATTTTAGATAAATATTGATATTAAGAAACTATTTTATCATTTAAAACTATATTTGTTATCCCGAAATATTTTTAAGTAGTAAAATTCATTTTAGGTCAACTGTAGTTTACTTACTATAAACAATAAAATTATTATAGTATTACTGACTAGTTATCTATAAAATATATACTAATGTATATATTCCTCTACTAACCTTTATAATAGAATATCAATGGTTATATAATACAATACTATTATATACTAACAATGTATGAAAAGGTTAAACTAATAAGTCATTTACAAAATAAATATATTAAAATACGAATAAAAACAAAAAAAGTAATAATAATAAAGAACATGTGAATGCACCACACAGCACAGCTGTGCTATGCTCTGATGCTCCTTGTTTTCTGGGAAGGGACAAAACAAGTGCAGAGAGGAGTTATAGATGGGAAGAAAGAGTGGTTGCAAGGGGAGAAAGCTGCGAGCATGAGAAAACAAAAAGGAAAGGGAGAGAGAGTGAGATCGAGAGGAAGAGGGAGAGGGAAAACGGAGAAGGAGGAGATCGGAGCTCGGGAAGAGCGGCAACGGGTCCGATCGGCGCTGCGGCGGCGCTGAAGAAGGAGAGGGAAGAAGAGGCGGCGATCTCGCCGGGGCTCGGAGTGCGGGCGGCGGCTCGCGGCGAAGGGGGTTTGAGTTGTGGTCGGGTCGGGTTCGACAGAGACGCGCGCGGCGTGCGGTGGAGACGCGCGCGGCGTGCGGTGGAGACGCGCGCGGCGTGCGGTGGAGACGCACGCGGCGGAGGGGAAGTAGCCAGAGTCGAACGGAGAGGGAGAGGGCCGGTGGCTCGAGGCGTTTGTCGCACGCGGCGCCGGAGGGCGACGCCGGGCGGAGGGAGAGCTCGTGGTAGAGTCGCCGGCTCGGCAAGGCGGCGTTGTGGGAAGGGCGGCGAAGGGCGGAGGTGGAGACTCACTGGGAGCGGGACGGCCAGGGCATGCCGGAGAGGGTCGGCGTTCGGCGGATGGCCGGCGCGCGGGGGTTGGAAGAGGAGCGGGGGTTCGTCGGGCTGAGGAAGGCCGCGGGAAGAGGAAGTCGACTTGGTATCTAGGGTTTTCCAGCGGTGGCGCGGGAGGACGGGCTCGCCGCGGCGGTCGAGGGTGAAGGATCTCGCCGGAGGTGAGTTTTAGAATTAGGTTTTTGGTTTAATTTGGGGTTTTCCTTTGTAGGCTTGGTGGTGGCTGCGTGGGCTGCCGCGGCGATGGCCGCGGTGGCGGTGGTGGTTTTGGGGACGGTGATAGCAGTGGTTGGCGGTGGTGGTCTTGCCGGAGATGGCCAGGTTAATTTTGGAAGTCTGGTGGTGGCGACGTCGTGGTGATGGTCGCAGTGGGGGTGGCTGAGAATCTGTGGAGATGGCGGCGGTGGGTTGTTGTGAGGGGTCCGAGGGAGGCTGGCTTGGCCGGGGTGGCTGCCATTGGTGGTGACCGGTTGGTGTAGGCGATGGCGGTGTCGGCAGACAAAATAGGATTAGGTTTTACTAGGAATTGGGTCTTAGGTTTAGGACTTGGTGTCGGAGGAAGGATAATGACATGTGTCCGTGTGTGGACACGAAGAAAGTGATAATGTAATTGTAAAAGAATTAACCTATTGGAAAGACACCCGGGGTCAGACCCGAGGCCATCACGGCTGACACGGCAAGATGTTGGACATGGACACGAGGTACACACATTTGGTTGTGGAAATTGTTGTGGATGAATAATGAATTGGAGGAGTACCTGCCTATTTATAGGACGTGGGAATTCCCAATTAGATAGGGACTAGAAATATTTAAAACCCAAGTAAATAATTCATATTTAAAATCAAATCCAAATCTAAATGCAAATCTAATTCCAAATACAAATCACATTTAAATCTAATTAAATCTTGGTTTAAAATCAATGGGATAAATCAATTTCAAATATTTAACCATTTAAATAAATCCATAAATTCAAAGCAAGATTTAAATTGCCACAATAAATTCAAAATATGTTTTCAAAAAAATACTAATAATATTAATTTCAAAAATTACATTATTATTTAAAATAAACTAATAAATAATTATTAAATATGTATGTAGGTACAAAATGATGTTCTCATAATTATGCCTTTCTAGCATACAATTAAAATATTATTTATTATTAATAATTGTGAGAAATGAAAAGACTTTATAAATAAAATAACAAACTTGAAAAATTTTGGAACGATAACAAAATAATTATTATGTATATTATTTTGAAACTTTTAAAATAGAAAAATAATATTTTCAAAAATATGTACGCTCGCACATAATCGCACTCGTCGAGCAATTTCGAAAAATAAAATTTCGTGCGCGACGTATAATACGACTACGCGACGTACAATACAAAAATTTAAATCAGTACCAATTTTAATATAAAAAAATATAGTAGAAATTTAGGGGTTTTACATCCTACCCAACTTAAAAGAATTTCGTCCTCGAAATTAAGAATTAGTAGGGGGTGAGAGGCTACAAGGAGTGACGTTTAATGAAAACATGCATTAGAGTCGCGATTTCAATCATGGCAAAGATAATCATGGATTAATGGTTAAGATAACGCGCAATAAAGAATAGTATGGGTTCAATAAAATAAATTAGAGGCCTTAAAGTTATGGTCTCTTGAGAGTGGGTTGAGGGCACGATTTTAGAGAATGAATTAGATTTTACTTCTATATTTAGTGAATTGGGCGGTCATGATAGGGCCGAGAAAGGACGAGTAGCAACATAGAGTGATAATGATCATTATCGATAGAAAGGCTAGAGGAGATCCTAGTATAACGCGTTCGTCCTTCTAGAATAGGTGAAGGCGAAAGCAATAAGGGGTTCAAAAGACGATCTTATCGAATACGAGTACGTGACTCAAGGGCAGTGTTGTAAAAATCCCTCTAGGCGGCCGACTAGTCCCCGACTAGTCGCTAGTCGGCCGCCGCCGACTCGACTAGGGGCTAGTCCCCGACTAGTCACTTGTCGGCCACCGTCGACTCGATTAGGGACTGGTCCATCCAAAAATTGGCTAAATTGGTACTAGTTTGGGCTGCCGTCGACTTCATCAAGGCAGTCGCCATCGACTCTTTACTTTGTTGCTGCCTTTTTTCTATTTTTGAAATAAGTGACTAGCATACTCTTTTTTTTTTACTTTTTCTTTGTTATCTTTTTGCTACTGTTGTTGTGGCTCTTTTTTTAATTTTTGCTTGTTACTTTTTTTTTGCTTTTGCTTGCTACTGCGGCTGTAACTCTCCGTGCAAAATAGTAAGTTGTTAACATATTATTTAAAGATTTATCGAAATAGAAATTTGTGCAAAATAATGAATAAGAAAATGCACTGCAATAACTAAAAGTTCAACAATTAACATTTTATTTTTTAAAATATTTTTATAACATATTACATATATATATTCATTAAAAATTTTAAACCGACTAGGCCCCGACTAGTCCTCGAGTAGTCCGATTAATCCGTAGTCCCCACAAACCGACTAGTGGCCGACTAGCGATTTTTACAACCTTGCTCAAGGGCGACTAAAAATTTCAAAGAAATTGTCAAGACAGTCGTAGATAGGACTCTTAGAGGATGAGTTTAGCTATGTCCCCATCCACGTAGAACGATGGATAAAAGCGAACCAAAGTACACTTGGTTGATCAGACCATTATGCACCGGTTCTGATTAGACAATATGCTAGTGAGCGCTCAATAGCATATGTCATGAACAAACTCGATAAAGAATAAGCTTGCAAAAACTAGGCTACATTAGCATCATTAGTCAAAACGGTAAATACATAGGTACGTGAGATTAAGATTTAAAGAAAGTAGAATGATTCTAAGTCATACAGTCATCCTATAGTCTTCTTGTCCAAGTCCTTGGTTGGCTAGACGGTTTAGGTCCTCTAGATTCTTGGATCTAAATAAGCTTGCTAATATAGGTCACTAGGTCAAAGGGTTGCTAGTTCATAAGGTATTCTATCCAACTTAAAGAATTAAACTAATGTTGTTTTGGGACAACTAACTAGTAGGGTCAATCTCTAGCAAGCACGAAGAAAGATAAGGATAGGGATGGAAGGAAGCAAGCAAGATGCAATTGATGAGTCAAACGGTAGATAAAATCAAGGAAAGAGGTCAAGTATGTGGATGAGATCCTAGACTTCTAGTCCTATACGCAGGCTTGCTTGGTACGATAAAGTAACCAAACAATTTATCTTGACCTGCATGGGCCACCACAAAAATATGTAACGCTCCAGTCCTAATATACATAGGACTAGAAACGTAGACATGCCAGTTGTATACATACGAAGTACACTCCAATATATGGAAACCTCGTATGAATACATAAGCTGTAAAATGCAGTAGAACCATAACTAATCTCATCCACACAAAAATAATTGAATAAAAGATATCATATAAAGATAATGAAATGTCTTGATACAATATGTTGGGCGGAGACAAATCCACTACCAACAAGTAAAGGAAAAATACATGAGAAAAGAAATAAATTGGGCGAGCGGAGCGAAGATGATCAAAGTACAATCACCCTCGAAGAAATGGAGATAGTCACGGCTAGAACTAGAGCACCTACGAAAGATAATAGCACACACCTGGCGAGATAACCAGGTCCTCAGAGGGACATAACAAGACACATAATATCATGCCAATAAACTGAATAAAGTTAGCTCAACAGAAAAGTATATGTGACTACACAAATAAAGGTTCTTAACCATTCTATGTGAAATGCATTTTGAAGACAACGTTCCACACAAGGGCTCCCGAAGCTAGAAAACACGGCACGTTAGCATTTCAACCAAGGCACTAGTGGCGTCTAGAGAAAAGTAAATGCACGATCCATTAGCACTCGAGCGAGAACTAAGGGGCGTCTAGAGAAAAATAAATGCACGACCACTAGCTCTTGGGTGAGTCACTAACGGCAGCTAGAGTAAAGTAAATGTACGGCACATTTGTGTTTCAACCGAGGCACTAGTGGCATCTAGAGAAAAGTAAATAAATGCACGGCCACTAGTCTCTCGACTGAGTCACAAATGGCATATAGAGAAAAGTAAAGGTGTGAAAGCCCCTGCGCCTAATAACTGTCTTCACCCTCCCCATGCACTACTCGTGCTGAATCCACATCACGACATTCCTAATAACTGCTAAGTCGCTAAGTCTTCTAGACAACCATAACTATTTAGCAGTTATTGCCTATCGCACGGCATGTGCGCACCGATGGCCAGTCGATACGTACGTCCGAGATCTATATAAGACTCGTGACTCGTGATACACAAGTGTCGGGCCAATGAATGTGACACAAACAAAGGTGGTCCCTTAACTCTAAGCCATATGCAGCTAAAATATAATAATTTGCAAGTACAATTTATATTTTCTAGAATAAGTAAAAACATGTATGATATTGAGCAAGGAATTAAACAGTAAAGGCAAGGTGTCTTGCCTGGTAGGACGCCTGGTCTGCTGCGATGATCCAGGTGGCACATCATATGACTTCTGTAAAAAAACTATGCAAGGTGACCTCTGTTGGTGGCATGGACCATGTCATTGAGTCTAGGACGGTCAATTTAGTTATGGTGGACATAATGAAGGTACGGAGTTGGCTAGGGTATAGGGAGAATGGAATTGGTCACGGACAGAATGATAGTCGAAGAAAATTTGACAAAGAATATATATATGAATTTTGGAAAAATTATTTATAATAATTGAAATATAATTTAAAACACCCAAAAATTCGAAAGTTGTTTTTAAGGCAAAAGCTCTAAGTTTATCAAAATACTATTTTAGGAAATATTTATAATAATATACTTGAGAAACGAAAAAGAATACTAAAAATTAAATTTTTACGTAAATATATGAAAACAATTTGGAAATTACATTTTTATTAGTCCAAAATTATTTTACCAAATATTTACTATGGAAAAAGCGAAATCGTTTTAGGCAGGAAATACGCTAAGGTTGTAAAAATAATTTTATAAACAGAAATATATTTGTTTAACAAATATTTTAGACAAATATTGATATTAAGAAACTATTTTATCATTTGAAACTATATTTGTTATCCCGAAATATTTTTAAGTAGTAAAATTCATTTTAGGTCAACTGTAGTTTACTTACTATAAACAAAAAAATTATATAGTATTACTGACTAGTTATCTATAAAATATATACTAATGTATATATTCCTCTACTAACCTTTATAATAGAATATCAATGGTTATATAATACAATACTATTATATACTAACAATGTATGAAGAGGTTAAACTAATAAGTCATTTACAAAATAAATATATTAAAATACGAATAAAAACAAAAAAAGTAATAATAATAAAGAACATGTGAATGCACCACACAGCACAGCTGTGCTATGCTCTGATGCTCCTTGTTTTCTGGGAAGGGACAAAACAAGTGCAGAGAGGAGTTATAGATGGGAAGAAAGAGTGATTGCAAGGGGAGAAAGCTGCGAGCATGAGAAAACAAAAAGAAAAGGGAGAGAGAGTGAGATCGAGAGGAAGAGGGAGAGGGGAAACGGAGGAGGAGGAGATCGGACCTCGGGAAGAGCGGCAACGGGTCCGATCGGCGCTGCGGCGGCGCTGAAGAAGGAGATGGAAGAAGAGGCGGCGATCTCGTCGGGGCTCGGAGTGCGGGCGGCGGCTCGCGGCGAAGGGGGTTTGAGTTGTGGTCGGGTCGGGTTCGGCAGAGACGCGCGCGGCGTGCGGTAGAGACGTGCACGGCGGAGGGGAAGTAGCCGTAGTCGAATGGAGAGGGAGAGGGCCGGTGGCTCGAGGCGTTTGGCGCACGCGGCGGTGGAGGGCGACGCCGGGCGGAGGGAGAGCTCGTGGTGGAGTCGCCGGCTCGGCAAGACGGCGCTGTAGGAAGGGCGGCGAAGGGCGGAGGTGGAGACTCACTGGGAGCGGGGCGGCTAGGGCACGCCGGAGAGGGTCGACGTTCGGCGGATGGCCGACGCGCGGGGGTTGGAAGAGGAGCGGGGGTTCGTCGGGCTGAGGAAGGCCGCAGGAAGAGGAAGTCGACTTGGGATCTAGGGTTTTCCAGCGGTGGCGCGGGAGGACGGGCTCGCCGCGGCGGTCGAGGGCGGAGGATCTCGCCGGAGGTGAGTTTTAGAATTAGGTTTTTGGTTTAATTTGGGGTTTTCCTTTGTGGGCTTGGTGGTGGCTGCGTGGGCTGCCGCGGCGATGGCCGCGGTGGCAGTGGTGGTTTTGGGGACGGTGATAGCAGTGGTTGGCGGTGGTGGTCTTGCCGGAGATGGCCAGGTTAATTTTGGAAGTCTGGTGGTGGCGACGTCGTGGTGATAGTCGCGGTGGGGGTGGCTGAGAATCTGTAGAGATGGCGGCAGTGGGTTGTTGTGAGGGGTCCGAGGAAGGCTGGCTTGGCCGGGGTGGCTGCCATTGGTGGTGACCGGTTGGTGTAGGCGATGGCGGTGTCGGCAGACAAAATAGGATTTGGGTTTACTAGGAATTGGGTCTTAGGTTTAGGACTTGGTGTCGGAGGAAGGATAATGACATGTGTCCGTGTGTGGACACGAAGAAAGTGATAATGTAATTGTAAAAGAATTAACCTATTGGAAAGACACCCGGGGTCAGACCCGAGGCCGTCACGGCTGACACGGAAAGATGTTAGACATGGACACGAGGCACACACATTTGGTTGTGGAAATTGTTGTGGATGAATAATGAATTGGAGGAGTACCTGCCTATTTATAGGACGTGGGAATTTCCAATTAGATAGGGACTAGAAATATTTAAAACCCAAGTAAATAATTTATATTTAAAATCAAATCCAAATCTAAATGCAAATCTAATTCCAAATACAAATCACATTTAAATCTAATTAAATCTTGGTTTAAAATCAATGGGATAAATCAATTTCAAATATTTAACCATTTAAATAAATCCATAAATTCAAAGCAAGATTTAAATTGCCACAATAAATTCAAAATATGTTTTCAAAAAAATACTAATAATATTAATTTCAAAAATTACATTATTATTTAAAATAAACTAATAAATAATTATTAAATATGTATGTAGGTACAAAATGATGTTCTCATAATTATGCCTTTCTAGCATACAATAAAAATATTATTTATTATTAATAATTGTGAGAAATGAAAAGACTTTATAAATAAAATAACAAACTTGAAAAATTTTGGAACGATAGAAAAATAATTATTATGTATATTATTTTGAAACTTTTAAAATAGAAAAATAATATTTTCAAAAATATGTACGCTCGCACATAATCGTACTCGTCGAGCAATTTCGAAAAATAAAATTTCGTGCGCGACGTATAATACGACTACGAGGCGTACAATACAAAAATTTAAATCAGTACCAATTTTAATATAAAAAAATATAGTAGAAATTTAGGAGTTTTACAGGAGAAGATCACGGCCTTGGCTAGAACGCCTGCAGAAAACATGAACACACACCTGGGGAAAAACCAGGTCCTCGGAGGGACGTAAAAAAAGACATAATATCATGCCAATAAACTGAATAATAAAAGCTCAACAGAAAAGTATGCATGAGTAAAGGTTCCTAACCATTCTATGTGGAATGCACTTTAGAGGACAACGTTCTACGCAGGGGCTGTAACGGATTCACGCAAGCAAGTAATAGAGAGTGGCCAGCATGTAGCGCTCATCCGAGACGCTATCGGCCTGGGCAGAAGGTAGTGCTCATGAGAGTCACCCTCAGCCCAGAATGTGTGTAAAAATAAAATGTAGCCCCTACGCTAATAACTGTCCCCTCCCCCCAATGATACTATACATGTGTCGACTCCACGACACTGTTTAATCCTTAATAACTGCCAAGTCTTCTACACAAATCTATTAGCAGTTATATCCTAACGCACGGCCTGTACGCGCCAATGATCAGTCAGCACGCAAGTCCGCATCTATATGCGACTCACAACTCACACACAATCCGTGGCACATCGTGACAGTTTATGAGATGCACTAAACCTACGGTGGTCCCTTAACTCTAAGCCAAATGCATAAGTATAATAATTTGCATCTATATATGTTTTTGAAAGAACAACATAAAGAAAAAGTATACATGATATTGAGCAAGAAATTAAACAGTAAAGACAAGGTGTCTTGCCTGAGGTTATGTGCAAAAGGGAATAATCCAGTAGCTCGAACCGACAAAATAAATAAAGCAAGAAAAGCCAAATCCCGCAGATGACTCCGATGCTGCAACAAATATCACGAACGACTTTGGAATATAAGATATGCCTAGGAAACGCCTGTCCAAAAGTTAAATTCTGGAACAGGGGCAAAATCGTAATTTTGGGTCAAAACAATGTCCGCCGTTGGACCCGCTTTGCACCGAAATGCGTGCCAAATTTACGGTCTCTAAAGTCGTCAAACTACATGTCTACGGATTTGTTTTGAGGAGACGAACCCAACGGTGTGTCCAATTTTGGATTCCGGTGGACTGTGCACAAAATCGTCCGTTGAGTGGAATTATGGGCCCGCCAAAATAGCGTCCCGATCAACGGTCTCAGAATCAGACCAAACTTGGCTCATAGGACCAGAAAAATATTTCGAGTCCAATGGCATAAGTTTCATCGCGATATGATGAGTGTGCACAAAGTTGTGACTTAATTTGCAAAGGGTCGATACTGGGTATCTCGACGGATACGCACTGATTTCGTCGCACACATGCAACGAAATCGAGTTTCGTCAGTTTCCACACATCGACAACATTCATACGCGCCTTTCGATGCGTATAGTGTGCGACCACGTCACCCGATTTGTCGGGGCGCACGCCGTATCGGGTGTTTTTCCACTTTTTGAAAACAGAATTTATAATTTTTTGGGAAACTTTAACAACATGTAACTTTCTACATACTAGATGAAAAGTGAATCCAGAAGATGTGTTACAATCTCGGTTATGTTGTTATTCTTTGCCTTCAATTAGTTTTTACGAAAGTTTAATGGACAGCGAGAAAAGTGGCCGACAAGTTGGTATTTCAAAACAGTTTTTAATATTCAGAAAAGTGGGTTTTGCTCCAACTTCGTCTCGATTTTTCGAGCAAGTTGGATAGCCATGTCGAAATCCACCTGGGAAATCTCGAAGAGGGTCATGAGGGCTTTCTACACGAATTTACGGATCTAAAAACGGACTAGAATCGAGAAAGAAATCAAATGGAAAAGTGGGATACCTTAAAGTGGGAATCTGTTTTTGTTGTTGTCGATGGTTCCTTTGTCTTCTTCGCGAGCACGGCTTTGCCATGGTGCGTCCGAGCCTCGCCGTGGAGTGGGGAAGAGAAAGGAGGAGAGGAAGGAGGTGGAAGAATTTTTTTAGGGTTTGTATATATATATATATATATATATATATATATATATATATATATATATATATATATATATATATATATATATATATATATATATATATATATATATATATATATATATATATGGATGTATATATATAAAAAGGAAAGGGGGGGGGGGGGTTCGGCTAATACTCAGTTGCTAATGTAAAGGGGGTCGGCCCCTTTATTAAGTTGCAGCTACTGCTGCTTATGAAGGGAGGGGGGGCGCACCAATTGTGCTGCTATGCTTCTGTGGGTGGTCGGCCAGGTGGTGGGGCCGACCACACCACTTAATATGTATATATATATATTTTTTCTTTTCTTTACAAATATTTTTTTTACTTGACTTATGTATATATATACTTTTAGACCCAATTAATCTCACATATTCTAATTAAATATAATGCAAGTAAATTCGTAAAAATTCTAATTTCTTCAAATATAATAAATCTATATATGGAATATTATATATCTTACAAATATTGTATTCCAATCAATATTTCTTAAAATATTTAAATATGAAATAACAACAAGAAAAATTTATTTTTCTTTAAAACTTATCTTTATATATATATATATATATATATATATATATATATATATATATATATATATATATATATATATATATATATATATATATATATATATATACACCCAATAAAATATTCACAATCCAAATAAAATTTTAATATTATCTAACCCTATATAAAAATCTATTTAAAACATGTTTAATTATATATCCAAATTCAATTGACCATAGAAGGACAACCAATAATAATATTAAATAATTGTTTATTTAATTCCACAAAAATACTTTAATAATAATGAAATAATAATAATAGCCCGATGGTGGTTTTGGTGAACTTATTCCGCACTCTCTCATTCGGGTCTAGAAGAATATTACACAATTATTGAAACACATTATTAAATAACAATAATACTAATAATTGTATAAATAAATATTTAATTAGAAATATACATCCAGTCTTAAAATAATTTAATAAATATTTGCCCACACATAAAGTACGCCTACGTGGCCACCTTGGTCACACCACATGCCTACATGGACTTAAATTTTGTTCGGGCCCTGTTCGGACTGAATTGGCCAAATCGGGTCATCAAAAAAATAAATAAAACCATAAATTGTATAAATTCATTTTTAAAATTAAATAAATAATTAAAAAAAATAGGGGTTTTACACTCTTGCTCCTTGACATGAAGAGAGCTTGCTCTTAACATGCTTTGTAAAGTTTAGTCCCATATTACAAAAGCACCATGAGTTATCTCAGCATATATATGAGTATGTGTTGTTGGGATATGCACATGGGATGGTGACCCTAAGGAGAGAACCATGTGGGTGATTTTACTAAGAGAAAAATGATTAATTCCAACAAGGATGTAAGTTGATTTTTGTTGTGCGGGCTCGGACTCGACACGGACTCCAGTTTGTCTTGTGCATGCACGGGAGTGTTCGGGGGGAAGACATGGGCTAGCACTCGACTATGTTGATTGTGGGATGATGTAAAACATCAAACTCTATTTTAGAGTATTGATGTTTTAGTCCCACATCGGATATGAGAGATGGTGAGGCCTCACTCCACTCTATAAATAGAGCCCCCTTACCTCCTTTTCAAGATGCACCAAAGAAGAGAGTTAAGGGAGTCCGTAAAGTTCAGGAAGCCAGTTCAAGTCACAAATATTGACTGACGAGCGTTCCAGAAGTTCTCTTAAACTTGCTGGTTCCTGGAAGCGGATCGTATAGAGGCGAATTTTGATTTGAGCAACGGTGTTTTTACACCCCAGCAGATTTAATCCTCTTCTTCTTCTTCTTCTTCTTCTTCTTCTTCTTCTTCTTCTTCTTCTTCTTCTTCTATTTCTCTGTATCTCGTTCTTCAGGTTTTAAGGAACCTACTGAGTAGGGAGGCCTAACTTTGTTCTTGAGATCTATCTCATTTGTGGCACCTACTGTATAGGCTTGCTAAACTCCTTATTTGTGGCACCTACTGTGTAGGCTTGCTAAACTCCTCATTTGTGACACCTACTGTGTAGGCTTGCTGAACTCCTGTTTTCCATCTATATCCACGCCTCGGGACTAACAAATACTAGTTAAGCTGGTAAATGATTTTTATTGTATACACCACACGGAGTTACAAATGACTATCAACGTTGGATAAAATGTGGAGTCATACAAGAGGAATACATTTACCGACAGTTTACATTATTACATGATCTCTACTATTCTGTGTACTACATTAGCCGTATCGGTTGCTTTTATTTATAGATGGTTGTCACTGACCTATTTCTACCAGTTGACATGAACTAGATCTCGATACATGGTTCACACTGCATGCATGATAGGATGTGTCTCATATTTGATTTGATCGAAATACAAAGTGATGCTCTATAGAGTTATTTGCTATAGTTGTTCTCAATCCTCATGACACTTGACTCATGGTTTATAGATATTTCACGATTGATTTGTTATATTTCTGATTGGTTTTTTCTAAGGGCACCACAAAAATTGCTTGGGGGCAGCCCTTACTTGGGGGCAGCCCAAGCAGGTGGATATTTTGCCGGGGGGCACCCACAATTTACTTGGGGGCAGCCAAACATTAGGGTTTTTCTTTCTCCTCTTCCCTCTTCCTCCTTTCTCCTCCTCCTCGTCCTCCTTCCTCCAGCGACGGCACCACCACCACTACCAGCCGCCGCCTCCTTCCTCCTCCTCCGTCTCCTTCCTTGTCGTCGTCGTAGACCGCATTGGACATGGAGAGCGTGAGGGTAGACATCTGCTCGGCCGAGCTGTTGGTGGACCAGGCGTCGATGAACCCTCTCGGCGGGGGGGACGCTGTCGACGAGCTCCGCAGCGCAAGGGCCAGGCGTCGACGAGCTCCACAGCGCAATGGCCTCCCTTCCCCATCTGCTGCTGCTGCTGCTTCTTCTTCTTCTCTTGTTGGCAGTCCTAGGACTACCACTAAGTTGACAGTCCCACTTGATGGAGAAAGTTGGGATGTCCCCAAGTAAAAAAATGGGTGACAAACTTATAATTTTTTTTGAACATTTTTGGGCTGTCCCCAAGGGCCTGTTTGGTTCGATGTAGGTGTATGAAAGTGTGAAAGTGGCACTTTCATGAGATGTAACTCATTTCACTTACAATATATTCTACTTTCTAAAATGTGTTTGGATATAGTACTTTTTGTCTGCTGCAAGTGGAAGAAAAATGAGTTTGGTGTTTGGATGGTTGTTGTAAGTGGAAAGAAAAGTAGTTCGGTTGTTTGGATGGTAAGTAGATGTTGGAGTTGGAGAAATGGTAACTAATAATTAAATTAATTACCATAATAATAATAATAAATAATAATAATAATAATAATAATAATAATATTATTATTATTATTATTATTATTATTATTATTATTATTATTATTATTATTATTATTATTATTAAACAAACTAATTAAATTAAACTAAAAAAAATATTTAAGACTAATAAATTAATTAACATAATTAAATGGAAAAAATACATTAACTTTCCAAAATGACACTTTTTACATAGATTAAATATTTAAGACTTTTATATAAATATAAATACCAATTTAATCATTTTTTCAATTATATTATTAGTTGTTACTATTACTACCATTAACTAAATTAAACAAACCACCACTCCCACAGAATTCTCTAGACACACCCCATCCGAGTATATTATGTATATATAGTGTTCACTTTCCTCCTTCCTCATTATTCACTTTCCAAAGAATTTTTTTTTTGTTTGTTGTTCTTGCTGTGTGTTCTTCTTCTTCTTATTCTTCCATGCCAAGTCACCAGCCCTCCGCCCCTCCAGTCTCTCGTCTGCGACGGCAACTCCGTCGCGGAGCTCAAGATCGTTGCCGACAGGACCGTTCGGCCCACCGTCGCCGACTTCGACGACAGTCCGACTTTTTTTTCCAGTATTTTCCTTTTTTTCTTTCAGTATTTTACCTTTTTTTCCTTCAGTATTTTCATTTTTTTCTACTTTATTCCTCCCCCGCTCCAGTTCCCGTGACTCCCTCCGCTTCAAGGAGGGAAGTGAACGGAGTAAAGGTTGGAAGAAAAATCATCATTACTCAGCCCAGATGGGACGGATGCAGCTTGGAGTTACTCCAAACCAAACGCTGCAAAAGCCAGCAGTTGCGAGCAAATCCACTTTTCCAAGCCACTTTCATGCCACCCCCGTGCAACCAAACAACCTCCAAGTAAAAAGTGTGGTGCCCTTTAGGAAAAACCTTTCTGATTTCGCACGAGTACATGATTTGATTGGATACGTATATTATCATTGGGTGGGGAGAACGATTGCGTGACATTTGCACAGCTATTTCCATTGCTTTCTTATATGGACATATGAAAACAAAAATAAATTTGGGCTAATTATAAGGGCACAGCCTTTTTTGATCGGGGCTGTCCAAGTGACAGTTTTCCATTATTTACAAGTTTGCCACTGAAAAAATTACTCAGGGCTATCCAAGTGGTAGGTATAAAAGATAAGTGTTATAATTTTTGTTTTCTTCCTCATTCTCCATTCTTCAAAAGAAGAAGAAGAAGAACAAGAAGAAAAAAAACAAGAACAACAAGAACAAGAACATCAAATTTTGCAAACCTAGTTTATTTTATTTTTTGCTCTCTTCTAATTTCTCAGATCTCTTTTTCCAAACCCTACTTTATTTTTCTTCTTCTTGTTTGGGCATTATGGATGAAACCCTAGTTGTAGAAGAAATTGGGTTATCAAATCTATCAAATCTATTAGTCTATTAACCAATTTTTCTTTATTAATAGAAGAATTATGCATGAAATCCTAGTTGTAGAAGAAAACTATGGAAGAAATCCTAGTTGTAGAATAATTGGGTTCATATCAGGACTGCCACAATTTCTGATAGTCCTAGAAGTATTGGAGTACTGCCAAGAATTGTGGCAGTCTTGAAATAGACTCGATGTACAACAGGACTGCCACAATTGCTGTCAGTCCTAGAAGTAATGAGTACTGCCAGGAATTATGGCAGTCTTGAAATAGACTCGATGTACAACAGGACTGCCACAATTGCTGTCAGTCCAAGAAGTAATGAGGACTGCCAGGAATTGCGGCAGTCCTGAAAGGGACATGCTCCACAACAGGACTGCCATAATTTCTGGCAGTCCTAGACATATTGAGGACTGCCAGAAATTGAGACAGTCCTAAAAGATACTTGCTGTACAGCAAGTTTCTTTCAGGACTGCCACAATTTCTGGCAGTCCTAAAGTCGACATTCCCGAATGAAAAAACATGTTAGGGTTTATTTCAATCTTGATAATAGAGTGAAATATGCATTTTAGGATTTATTTTCATGCATTCTTTGTGAGGAAAGAAGTATTTAACCTTTATTTTCATACATTTTAGGGTTTATTTAATTTTTTGTGTGCCATCGAAATTGGGAAAGAGAAGGAAACTAGGGTTTTGATGGAGATGGTATTGATGGAAATGGTGGAGAAGAAGAAGATGTTGATGATGAGAAAAAAAAAACTAGGTTTGATGAAGATGTGAGAATGGAAATGGTGGAGAAGAAGAAGATGGATAGAAGAAGAAGAAGAAAGCTAGGGTTTGTGAAGAGAGAGTGAAAATTTGAAATGAGAGTGATTTTTCGGGTTTGGGGGGCTGTGGGGTTTGGACAGCCCCCTGAATGAAAAATTTTGATAGCCCGAGTAAATTTTCCTCAAAACCTGGCTAGCCCCGATCAAAAAAACCTGTGCCCTTATAATTAGCCTAAATTTGTAAGACCCCAACTTAAATGGGCTTTGATATTCCAAAATGTTAGATGGCCCAATTGGAATAAAAAAGAAAGCATCCCTTTAGAATAAAAAGGGAAAGAAAACCAACCAACAGCAGTACTCTGAAGCCCTTCTTCGTTCTTCTCTCTGCGCTCTCTCCCCCCTCTTTACTGTAAACTAATTTATCCATCCCTCTTCTTCTCCAATTTTTTTTTTCTTTCTAATCGCTATACTTTCCGATTACTAATCGCTAATATTCTCTTTCTGATTCTTGTAAGTAAAATTTCTTTCCTGTTTAGGAATTTCTAGGGTTTTAGTTTTTCGTCGGTTTCTGATGGCGGACGACGACTACAACGACATGGACATGGGGTATATGCTCTCTCCCTCTCTCTCCTTATTTAATTAGCAAACTATTCGTAATTAATTATATGTTTTGTTGGTGACTTTTATGGACAACGTTTCACAATGCGGACACGGTGACACGGACACGGTGAAACGGACACGGGACCCATTTTGGAGCTGTCATTCTTCCTATTTGGTGGATGCGTTGTATAAATAGTTATACACTTGATGATAATATTTTTTAGGGGGCATGAGGCATCGTTGTTTGGGTACTAGAATTCTTGATTTCTGCACAAGACACCACGTTTTTTTTTTTCCAGTCGCGGTTGCCACTAAATTATTGGAGATGATTGTTATATGAATGCTTCCCTTGTCTACTATGAAGAACGAAGCCTTGCACATAGATTGTTTTTCCGTACCGGAGTAGTAGATGGTACGGTGGTTTCGGCTCGGATGATGTTGTTGGCATTTTTGTGCAAATATACCTTCGATTTATCTCCCAATAATTTTGTTGGCATTTTCCTTAAGAGTAGATGCCATTATCACAGATTATGAAAGAGAAAGAACTTTCTCTTGACTTATACCGCATGGACATGAATACAACATGACACTATGGAACGGCACATGTTTTGGTGCGTTCAGTGTATTTGGAGTGTCTTTGTCATTTTCGTATGTGTCTGGCAGGACGTGACACGAACACGAGACCAATTTTTGGAGTATCCATGCTTTCTAGCTCGAGTTACCTTTGCTGCAGTGGAAACTTTCTTTGGAAAATATAATTATTGACATTGACCGATGTGTTGGATAAAGCAAGTTGAAGCTGTAGGGGTTGACTTACACTGAAGGAAGGTAAAGTGGGAACAATAAGTTCCAACTTCCACCAGTTACAAAAACTATGGGAGGGTGTTTAAGAGATCATTGGCCAAAAACACTACAAATAGATATGAAACAGTTAGTGTCCAATTTAGATTTATAGTTAACCATATGCATGTGAAGTGCACGCAGAAACTCCTTTTCTTGAAGTTTATTTTTCCTTATTAAGAAAAGAAATATAACTGTATTAGTAGGAACTGGGAAGCTAGCGGTGGTTCCAATTGTAAGATGAGGAAGCCGTCTGATGAGTTGGACATAGTGCAAAGGAGAC
The DNA here is from genome assembly GCA_029216955.1 of Iris pallida. Classification (NCBI taxonomy): domain Eukaryota; kingdom Viridiplantae; phylum Streptophyta; class Magnoliopsida; order Asparagales; family Iridaceae; genus Iris; species Iris pallida. The sequence goes on from JANAVB010009596.1 coordinate 624,233, forward strand.
TAATCGAAGTACAAGCTAGGAGTGGTAGGATATTAGTTAAATGAGATGCTGCAACTAGGGGTATGGGTGGGACCTAAACGAACCCTGAAGGGAGGATGTGAAACAAATGTTGTAAGAGAGAAATGATGTTTTTGGAGCATAATGGAAGAAAGGATTTAAGGTGGTTGGTTTCATCGTATTATTGTAGTGGAAGTATTTGACCTCTGACTTTTCTGAAAGTATTTTAGCCATGCTGGGTGCATGAGTTTGTTGTAAAAAGCTTCAAATGAACTTGATTAGGGAGGGAGGGAATGCTAATCAATTTTATTCTTGTATATTTTATGGACCCATATGTTGTATGGAAATGGATACACATGACATTGTGAGGACATGATGTTACTGAAGCGGCACCTATTTTGGTGGGTCCTAGTGTATTTTGGAGTGTTCGGTTGTGTACGATATGTATCCAACACGAAGGTCCACACTTTTGGAGTTTGTACTTCCTAGATAGATCCTATACATAGTACTAGAGTTTGCACCAACTCTTGTACACAATACCCAAGAAAGTTTGATCTGTCACCAACCCGTAATTCCAAATTTGCATGCATAATGAACACTGAAAGTGGACTGAGTAGGGAAGAAATATTTATTTATTTATTTATTCTCACTTTTGTTGTTGTTACTTTTGTCATTACTGCTACTTCTATTGTTACTGTTGCTACATTTATTATTATATTATGTTTGATTTGTGTGTATTGGGGGTTTGGTGGGGTGGGGGTGGGGGTGGGGGTGGGGGTGGGGGTGGGGGTGTAGTAACAGGGCAGAAGGTGTTGATGGATCCTATGTTTGAAGTTTGAGGGGTCTAACAGCAAAAGAAATAAGTCTTTGTCCAACCTACGAAAGTATACACGATGAATTTTGGGAAACGGGAAATTACAGATTTGGAAGATACTGCTGGAAAATAAGAAGGTGCGACGAGATGTTTTTGTTAGCCAAGTGGATCTAATAGGACCTTCTTTCCAAAAGAAGATGGCGTTACATGACCAGGCTTTGTCTTTGGAGCAAAACCCCTTTAGTAGAGGAACCAGGTTCTCACGTTGCATATATATATATATATATATATATATATATATATATATATATATATATAGGAGAGCTCATCTTCTCTATTTCCCTATATAACCAAAACTAATCAAATCCTTTGACATTGGATTTGTCATGGACCCAAAATTGTTGGAAGTGGATTAAAAGATTACTTTCTCAATGATATCTGAACGTTACTTTTTTTTTGTGTAGTCATTATGATTGGTTCTTGGAGAACTTCCCTACGTATATAATTGGAGAATTATATTTGGAATGATGATAAACTTTCCACATGTTTCGAATAAATTGATCTTCAGACGTTTTTGCTGGCTAGAATGCATAGCAGCTTTATGGCTCATGCGGGTAACCTTGGGTATATACAAAGATGATAGGAAAATGCTGGGGTTCGCAACAGAATACATGTTGCTGTTGTAAACAGCTGTCCTCAGCTTTAGTTGAGGCAGCTGCTTAGTTGTATTCTTCCTTGCATATAACTCGAAAGCCTACCGAAATAGGCCTGACTTGTTTGGTACCTGAGTTCTCATGTTAAAATATGTCATGATGTGCATACAAATCTTTCAGAAATATTTGCACAGTATCTGACAGGTTTGCTGCAATATCCCTTGTATTAGGTTTGAACTCGAGTAGTTAATTGGTGTTTTGAAAGTTGGTTATATATTTTCTAATGGGGTCAAATTGACTTACACGAGCATTGGAGGATTCAGAGTGGGGTTGTCAACTTGTATATACTTTTCTTTAGTTGTGTCAGGTTGACTTCTTAGTGCAATCATTTACCTACATACAACTCTAGGACTTATAATTCATGCAGCGTAAGGTTATGACGAGTAATATCTCTAGGAACGCTAATGCATAATGATGTGGATAAATAGTGAACTACTTTGAAGAATCAGTCTCTCTGGTGTTTTTAGTTTCTAAGAACAAAATGGAGGTAGGTACCTTTTTTTTGGTTACATCAGTAGTAGTGAAAGAGATACTTATTAGTTTTGAGATTATTAAGAACCGGTGGGTAGTTTAAAGTTTCTAAAGCTAGACTATGGCGCTGTTTGGGCTCAGTTTTGATGCCCCAAAACCGAGTTTTGGGTCCACAACTCGGTTTCAATTTGTGCATGTTGTTTGGAATTTGGTTTTAGTTTGGTTTTGGCCAAACCAAACTAAGTTCCTTAGATTTGGAAACGGAATAAAAAGCTTTCTTCACTAAAACTACAACTAAAAAAAACTTGGGCAAAATAATCCCTATTCTTTCCTTTTCCCGTACGTGCGTTATTCATTAGAAATTCTTCTGTTTTCTAAGATACAATTGATAATAAATGACATCCAATTAAGTTTTAAAATTGATTTACCTTTAAATTATTCATTAGATTAGATTGAATTTAAATTACGGGTCTATCTAGATTATACTAAAATTTAAGTTCGATCATATTTTAAATTATAGATTAAATTAGATTTATCAAAAATTAAATTCTATATTTAATTAAATTAGACTATATTTAATTGTGTATTAGGTTTGAATGATACTTTGAGCACAAAATTTACAGATGGAAAAAAAAAATACATTCATAATTTAAATGTGTAGGAAGTTTTTGGTAATTTTCACATAAAAAAACAATGTTTTTGTTATACATATCCAAACACTTTTCGGTTGACAAAACCAAATCCCAAACATCAAAACTCTGTTTAACAGAACTTCGTTTTCTAAAGTAGGTTTTCAAAACGAAATCCCAGACAGACCCTATGTTAATTATGATGAGAACCAGATGATTTGGAGGGAAAAACTATGCACTACTAAAAGTTTGGAGTGTGGGTAAACTTTGCAGAAGTGGGAAAGCCTAAAATATATAAGAGTTGTTTCATACTGTGGTTGTGGTATCCTCGTCTGCCTCATGTTTATGAATTTGATATACTTCGCAGAAGTGGCAAAGCCTAAAATATATAACAGTTGTTTCCTAATTGATGCCGAAATGTTTTGCTCCATGCACAAGGATGAGCAAGTTGGTCCTGTTATTATTCTTATCCTTGCTTACTCAAGCTTCATGATCATTTATGAACCCTATAAAATAACAAAATGTCGTCAAAGTCCGTGTACATATTTTGAGGATATAGTTCTTGTTAATTTACTGCTGCTGCTTGTTGAATCTGAAATGTTTTTTTAACAGATACGAGGATGAGCCACCGGAACCAGAAATCGAGGTCTGAACTCACAACGAGCTATTCTTCTTTATATTTTATGATACTCTATATCTGCTAGTTTTAAGGTAGTCATGTTATAATATCTACTCCATGATGTGCAGGAAGGAGCAGAGGAGGATCCAGATAATAACAATGAAGATGTTCCGGACGATATCGTAGGTGAAGGTGAAGATAAGGAGCAAGCGACAGTAGAGCGCCCTCGAAAAACATCAAAATACATGACAAAATATGAGCGTGCGAGAATCTTGGGTACACGTGCTCTCCAGATCAGGTATTTTGTTTCAAATTTTTAGCATGTAAGAATTCCTTTACTTCCGGCTTGCATCACTAAGATATAGTTTTGTTTTGTTGAACAGCATGAATGCACCTGTGATGGTTGAGCTCGAAGGAGAAACCGATCCACTTGAGGTAAATAAGTTCACTGGGCATAGTAAAGAACATGTACCGTTCTCATGACAAACGTTTCGTACGGAGTTTTTTTTTTCTTTCACTTTTTTGGTTGATTCATTCATGGATTTTTTAATTGGAAATTTGAAATTTGATCAGTCTTCTCTGCAAATTTTGGAGTTCCTTGTGTGCGACTTATATCAATTTCTTTACATTGTTTTTCACGGTCACCTTTTCGAGGTTGGCTCTAAATAAGAATACTTTAGAGATGCTTGTATTATGTATCCAGCTGGTGAGGAAAAGAAAAGCTGATTCTTATTGTCAATACCGCTGTTATTATTTCTCTTGTATGTTAATTACTAAAATGGGGGAACACGCACGACAGTAACTAGTCTTGTTTTAAGATCATGCTTAACTTACTGTCTGCCTTATAGATTAGTTATATAGTGAATAAATCCATCCAATATATTGCTTTATGTGCCTCGGTTCACAAGTAATGAAATTGCAGCAGTAAATGAACAATTTTTTTTTATACTGAAAATGCAGCTTCATATAGTATGCAACACAAGTATTGGGTTACTTATCTTATATTTTACTTATCTTACTAATATCCCTCTGATAAAACTTCAGATTGCAATGAAGGAGTTAAGGGCGCGTAAGATACCCTTCACAATCCGACGTTATCTGCCCGATGGAAGGTGAATGCCTGAATCCAAGTCATAAACTAGACTTGAATATCAAGCTATCATAGACTCGTCTTCAAACATTGATGTTACTTTACTGTGTGGTGTAACAGCTACGAGGACTGGGGGGTCGATGAGCTGATTGTGGAGGATTCATGGAAGAGACAAGTCGGTGGGGACTGAGTTCGTTGCTTGTGCTCCCTTCTGTTATCGACTGATGTGAACCTATGTAGTCGTTTATGAACTAGGCTTTGCTTGTTTCTTAGTCCTTTTGCGCTCTTTAAATCTATATACCTCTTTGTTGTAAGTTTAAGACCAGCTGGTTGGATTGTTAGGAGAGATTTCAAGCAGTGTCTATTATCCGTGGAGGCAGATTTACCATGGCTTGATTAACTTTCCTATATTTGGAAGCTTGCAAGTGATCACTTCTTTGCAACTATGTTGAAAATGCCCATCATCTCGCGCCTCGTGCGTTTGGTTGTTTGTAAGTGTATTGCCAGTGCATTAAAAGTGTATTAAAAGTGTACTTCCTTTGTGCATTTACATTATGACAGTTGTATTGTTTGGTTAGCTACTGCAAGTGCATTGAAAGTGGTGAGTTTTGTTGTAAGTGGAGAGTTTTCGAGTTGCAGGAGAAAACGTGTGGAATTTGTTGGAAGTATAGTGTTTTGTGACCATTTGTTTTTATTAATTCGATTGGATAATATATTTATTAATTAATATATTTTTGTTAGTTTATATTTAACTGAATAGGAAAACACTTTTAGAAAATATTTTTTATGTTAATTATTTATTAATGAAAAAGTTAATGACAGTTAATTTTATGTTTATGAAATTTTTATTTTTAATTTTTCATTAATTTATTTTCTGTTAATGTTTCATTAGTTATGTTCCTTAATTTTTTTAATTAATTTTTGTTAACTAAATTTTCATTAATTATAGTTTTTGTTAATTTAATTTTTGGTAATCTTTTATATTAAATTTTTGGTAATTAAATTATGTTGCAGGGAAACTGTTTCCTTCACCAATTGAAATTTATATCAATCAGTAGACGAGGTTGGCACAAACATTGCATTTCTGACTCTGCCTGCCTGCTTGTTCTTAAGCAATGCCAATCATTCTGAAAGACGTTTCCAGAGCTTGACAATCGGACTTTGAAGAGACTCGAGGAGTTTGCTCTTCCGTACAAATTAAAAAACAAAGTTGAGAGCAATGCCAAATCCGTACCACGTACCTAGGTGTGTAATTGCAAGTTTTTTTTTATTATCATCTATTGAATCACCGTAGCTAGTGATAGCAACGGAAGACCGTATCTTCCATCTCTGTGCCCGAATTAGTGTTGAAATTTTCATCTCTGTTTCCGGCATCTCCATCGCCGAATTAGTGTTGGAATTTTCATTGCCGTTCCCGTCTCCAGTCGGTTTAGTTTTTTGGTCCCATCTCCGTCTCCGTTAAACAATGTATTTCCTATTTCCATCTCTGTTAACACTTTCAGGTTCGAATTTTACCATCCCTGTTTCCGTCTCCGTTACCACTTTTGGGAATAAATTGTCTTATAATAGTCCTAACAATAGTTACATATAGCCCTATCACACAACAATTAGATATTTGAAGTTGATACAGGTATTTTATCATAATAGCATGTTAGGAAATATATTACATCAAATATAATGATACAGAAAAACTGATTCAAATAACTCTAAAAAAATAAAAGCAACAAATCCAATACCTTATCAATGTTCATGATTGGAGCATACTCTTTATCAGTTGACAGCTTGCAAGGATGGCCTTCCAGAGCAAAAGAAGCGAGACTATGCTCTCGCGGTCTTCTATGGAATCTGAGTTCTTTGCACTTGATACCGCAGCAGATGAAGCAGAATGGCTTCGGGAGCTCATGTATGATCTTCCAGTGGTTGGAGCGTAGATACCGGCAATTCCGATATACTGCGACAACCAAGCGACTGCGACGGTGGCATCAAATGATCTCTTCAACGGAAAGAAGAGAACTGTGCGGTTAAAGCACATGGAAGTGAACGATCTCATCAAGAGAGATGTCATTGCAGTAATCTATGTTCGGAGTCAGGAGAACCTGGCGGATCCGTTCACGAAGGGCCTCAAGCGTTAGCTGGTTGAAGACACAGCAGGGAAGATGGGCTTGAAGGCATTCTGATAGTATATTTTTGTAATCCTACCATAAAGTTTTATGTTCTTAGTTCAAAGATAAATCTACTAGACATCTAACTTTCGGTTCAAGGGAGGACCACTGACTGGAAAACTATCAAGTAACAGTGGGTACTTGTTCTTGGAACATAGAAGGGTTACGAACCCATAACCACTGTTGTCTAGTATGTGTTTTCTGCGAAAAATGGATCCTGTGTTGAGGTTGGATTAAATGCCTTAATAAGTTCTCAGGCAGAGTGAATGCCTGGTGTGCTTTATAGGAAGCACGGTAGCACAGCACTACAAGGAGTAAAACTCCATGCTACAGTGGGATGACTCCACCATGAGGTTCCCAGGTAGGGGTAATGTCTCGGCTTTGCAAGCCAAGTCATAGCGACGTAGCACCGCAAATAGGCAGGTAGCCTAATGCTGTATGATGAAATTAAAGAGTTGTAGACAACACTACAAAGGGGAGGGTGACCCCATGTTACAGTGGCACGATACCACGATGAGATACCCAGGTAGGGGTAAAGCCTCGGCCTTGCAAGCAATGTCGTTGCGACGTAACACCGCAAGGAAGCCTTAGGCTTCATGCTGGGTAGAATGGCACTAAAAAGAGGCTGTGACCTCATGCTGCAGTAGTGTGACACTATGATGAGGTTCTCGGGTAGGGGTAATGCCTCGGCTTTAGGCCATGTCATAGCGGCGTAGCACCGCAAGGAAGCGCAAGGCTTCATGCCATGTCTCTTTAATAAAGAACTTACCTATAGTGTATGGAAAGAGATATCAAGCCGTCTCTTAAGGGTAAACTTGTAGACGTCCAAAATTATACACTGAAACTAGGCTGGCACATGGTCTTTAATGTGCAGCCAGAAGCACATGTAACTACACTTTGTGAGTGAAAAAATTACAATTGTGGTACAGAATTCAAGGCATAGTCCATTCTTGTATCACATTGTTATTTAACCCATACGGAAAGATTCAAGTCGTCAGCGACATCTATCCTAATGCAAAATGGACAGTTACTGTGGGGAACACTCAATCCTAGACACATATATATGATGAGATATGTGGGGGATTGTTGGTGCTCTTGCTCCTTGACATGAAGAGAGCTTGCTCTCAACATGCTTTGTATAGTTTAGTCCCACAATAGAAAAGCACCATGAGTTATCTTAACATATATATGAGTATGTGTTGTTGGGATATGCACATGGGGTGGTGACCATAAGGAGGGAACCATGTGAGTGATTTACTAAGAGAAAAATGATTAATTCCAACAAGGACGTAAGTTGATTTTTGTTGTGCAGGCTCGGACTCGACACGAACTCCAGATTGTCTCGTGCATGCACGGGAGTGTTCGGGTGGAATGTGTGGGCTAGCACTCGACTATGTTGATTGTGGGATGATGTAAAACATCAAACTCTGTTTTAGAGTATTGGTGTTTTAGTCCCACATCGGATATGAGAGATGGTGAGGCCTCACTCCACTCTATAAATAGAGCCCCCTTGCCTCCTTTCCAAGATGCACCAAAGAAGAGAGTTACGGAAGTCCATAAAGTTCAGGAAGTCCGTTCAAGTCACAAATATTGACTGACGAGCGTTCCAGAAGTTCTTTTGAACTTGCTGGTTCCTGGAAGCGGATCGTATAGAGGCGAATCTTGCTTTGAGCAACGGTGTTTTTACACCCCAGCAGATTTAATCATCCTCTTCTTCTTCTTCTTCTTCTTCTTCTTCTTCTTCTTCTGTTTCTCTATAACTCGTTCTTCAGGTTTTAAGGCACCTACTGAGTAGGGAGGCCTAACTTTATTCTTGAGATCTATCTCATTTGTGGCACCTACTGTATAGGCTTGCTAAACTCCTCATTTGTGGCACCTACTGTATAGGCTTGCTAAACTCCTCATTTGTAACACCTACTGTGTAGGCTTGCTGAACTCCTGTTTTCCATCTATATCCACGCCTCGGGACTAACAAATACTAGTTAAGCTGGTAAATGATTTTTAGTGTATACACCACACGAAGTTACAAATGACTATCAACGTTGGATAAAATGTGGAGTCATGCAAGAGGAATACATTTATCGACAGTTTACATTATTACATGATCTCTACTATTATGTGTACTACATTAGCCGTATCGGTTGCTTTTATTTATAGATGGTTGTCACTGACCTATTTCTACCAGTTGACATGAACTAGATCTCGATACATGGTTCACACTGCATGCATGATAGGATGTGTCTCATATTTGATTTGATCGAAATACAAAGTGATGCTCTATAGAGTTATTTGCTATAGTTGTTCTCAATCCTCATGACACTCGACTCATGGTTTACAGATATTTCACGATTGATTTGCTATATTTCTGATTGGTTTTTTCTAAGGGCACCACAAAAATTGTTTGGGGGCAGCCTAAGCAGGTGGATATTTTGCTGGGGGGCACCCACAATTTATTTGGGGGCAGCCAAACATTAGGGTTTTTCTTTCTCCTCTCCTCATCCTCCTTCCTCCTCCTCCTCCTTCCTCCAGCGGCGGCGCCACCGCCACTACCGGCCGCCGCCTCCTTCCTCCTCCTCCGCCTCCTTCCTTGTCGTCGTCGTAGACCGCATTGGACATGGAGAGCGTGAGGGTGGGCATCTCCTCGGCCGAGCTGTTGGTGGACCAGGCGTCGATGAACCCTCTCGGCGGAGGGACGCTGTCGACGAGCTCCGCAGCGCAAGGGCCAGGCGTCGACGAGCTCCGCAGCGCAAGGGCCTCCCTTCCCCATCTGCTGATGCTGCTGCTTCTTCTTCTTCTCTTGTTGGCAGTCCTAGGACTGCCACTAAGTTGACAGTCCCACTTGATGGAGAAAATTGGGATGTCTCCAAGTAAAAAAATGAGTGACAAACTTATATTTTTTTTGAACATTTTTGGACTGTCCCTAAGTAAAAAGTGTGGTGCCCTTAGAAAAAACCTTTCTGATTTCGCACGAGTACATGATTTGATTGGATACGTATATTATCATTGGGTGGGGAGAATGATTGCGTGACATTTGCACAGCTAATTTCCATTGCTTTCTTATATGGACATATGAAAACAAAAATAAATTTGTAAGACCCCAACTTAAATGGGCTTTGATACTCCAAAATGTTAGATGGCCCAATTGGAATAAAAAAGAAAGGATCCCTTTAGAATAAAAAGGGAAAGAAAACCAACCAACAGCAGTACTCTGAAGCCCTTCTTCGTTCTTCTCTCTGCGCTCTCTCCCCCCTCTTTACTGTAAACTAATTTATCCATCCCTCTTCTTCTCCAATTTTTTTTTTTTTTTCTTTCTAATCGCTATACTTTCCGATTACTAATCGCTAATATTCTCTTTCTGATTCTTGTAAGTAAAATTTCTTTCCTGTTTAGGAATTTCTAGGGTTTTATCTTTTCGTCGGTTCCTGATGGCGGACGACGACTACAACGACATGGACATGGGGTATATGCTCTCTCTCTCTCTCTCTCTCTCTCTCCTTATTTAATTAGCAAACTATTCGTAATTAATTATATGTTTTGTTGGTGACTTTTATGGACTACGTTTCACAATGCGGACACGGTGACACGGACACGGTGACACGGACACGGGACCCATTTTGGAGCTGTCATTCTTCCTATTTGGTGGATGCGTTGTATAATAGTTATACACTTGATGATAATATTTTTTAGGGGGCATGAGGCATCGTTTGTTTGGGTACTAGAATTCTTGATTTCTGCACAAGACACCACGTTTTTTTTTCCAATCGCGGTTGCCACTAAATTATTGGAGATGATTGTTATATGAATGCTTCCCTTGTCTACTATGAAGAACGAAACCTTGCACATAGATTGTTTTTCCGTACCGGAGTAGTAGATGGTATGGTGGTTTCGGCTCGGATGATGTTGTTGGCATTTTTGTGCAAATATACCTTCGATTTATCTCCCAATAATTTTGTTGGCATTTTCCTTAAGAGTAGATGCCATTATCACAGATTATGAAAGAGAAAGAACTTTCTCTTGACCTATACGGCATGGACATGAATACAACATGACACTATGGACACGGCACATGTTTTGGTGCGTTCAGTGTATTTGGAGTGTCTTTGTCGTTTTCGTATGTGTCTGGCAGGACGTGACACGAACATGAGACCAATTTTTGGAGTATCCATGCTTTCTAGCTCGAGTTACCTTTGCTGCAGTGGAAACTTTCTTTGGAAAATATAATTATTGACATTGACCGATGTGTTGGATAAAGCAAGTTGAAGCTGTAGGGGTTGACTTACACTGAAGGAAGGTAAAGTGGGAACAATAAGTTCCAACTTCCACCAGTTACAAAAACTATGGGAGGGTGTTTAAGAGATCATTGGCCAAAAACACGACAAATAGATATGAAACAGTTAGTGTCCAATTCAGATTTATAGTTAACCATATGCATGTGAAGTGCACGCAGAAACTCCTTTTCTTGAAGTTTATTTTTCCTTATTAAGAAAAGAAATATAACTGTATTAGTAGGAACTGGGAAGCTAGCGGTGGTTCCAATTGTAAGATGAGGAAGCCGTCTGATGAGTTGGACATAGTGCAAAGGAGACTAATCGAAGTAAGAGCTAGGAGTGGTAGCAGGGCCGGCCCCGCGGTTTGGGTTGCCTTAGCCGGAGCTAATTTTTGTTGCCCTTTACCCTTATTGAAAGATAAATGTTTAATTTGGATTTTTGTTGGACCGGTCCTAAGAAAACTAAATGCCTAAGAGGTTGCCCTATGGAGGGGGGTTGTCCAAGCCCGAAGTCTTGTCAGGCTTACCCCAGGGCCGGCCCTGAGTGGTAGGATATTAGTTAAATGAGATGCTGCAACTAGGGGTATGGGTGGGACCTAAACGAACCCTGGAGGATGTGAAACAAATGTTGTAAGAGAGAAATGACGTTTTTGGAGCATAATGGAAGAAAGGATTTAAGGTGGTTGGTTTCATCGTATTATTGTAGTGGAAGTATTTGACCTCTGACTTTTCTGAAAGTATTTTAGCCATGCTGGGTGCATGAGTTTGTTGTAAAAAACTTCAAATGAACTTGATTAGGGAGGGAGGGAATGCTAATCAATTTTATTCTTGTATATTTTATGGACCCATATGTTGTATGGAAATGGATACACATGACATTGTGAGGACATGATGTTACTGAAGCGGCACCTATTTTGGTGTGTCCTAGTGTATTTTGGAGTGTTCGGTTGTGTACGATATGTATCCAACACGAAGGTCCACAATTTTGGAGTTTGTACTTCCTAGATAGATCCTATACATAGTACTAGAGTTTGCACCAACTCTTGTACCCAATACCCAAGAAAGTTTGATCTGTCACCAACCCGTAATTCCAAATTTGCATGCATAATGAACACTGAAAGTGGACTGAGTAGGGAAGAAATATTTATTTATTTATTGTCACTTTTGTTGTTGTTACTTTTGTCATTACTGCTACTTCTATTGTTATTGTTGCTACCTTTATTATTATATTATGTTTGATTTGTGTGTATTGGGGGTTTGGTGGGGTGGGGGTGGGGGTGGGGGTGTAGTAACAGGGCAGAAGGTGTTGATGGATCCTATGTTTGAAGTTTGAGGGGTCTAACAGCAAAAGAAATAAGTCTTTGTCCAACCTATGAAAGTATACACGATGAATTTTGGGAAACGGGAAATTACAGATTTGGAAGATACTGCTGGAAAATAAGAAGGTGCGACGAGATGCTTTTGTTAGCCAAGTGGATCTAATAGGACCTTCTTTCCAAAAGAAGATGGCGTTACATGACCAGGCTTTGTCTTTGGAGCAAAACCCCTTTAGTAGAGGAACCAGGTTCTCACGTTGCATATATATATATATATATTTTATATATATATATATATATATATATATATATATATTTTATATATATATATATATATATATATATATATATAGGAGAGCTCATCTTCTCTGTTTCCCTATATAACCAAAACTAATCAAATCCTTTGACATTGGATTTGTCATGGACCCAAAATTGTTGGAAGTGGATTAAAAGATTACTTTCTCAATGATATCTGAACGTTACTTTTTTTTGTGTAGTCATTATGATTGGTTCTTGGAGAACTTCCCTACGTATATAATTGGAGAATTATATTTGGAATGATGATAAACTTTCCACATGTTTCGAATAAATTGATCTTCAGACGTTTTTGCTGGCTAGAATGCATAGCAGCTTTATGGCTCATGAGGGTAACCTTGGGTATATACAAAGATGATAGGAAAATGCTGGGGTTCGCAACAGAATACATGTTGCTGTTGTAAACAGCTGTCCTCAGCTTTAGTTGAGGCAGCTGCTTAGTTGTATTCTTCCTTGCATATAACTCGAAAGCCTACCGAAATAGGCCTGACTTGTTTGGTACCTGAGTTCTCATGTTAAAATATGTCATGATGTGCATACAAATCTTTCAGAAATATTTGCACAGTATCTGACAGGTTTGCTGCAATATCCCTTGTATTAGGTTTGAACTCGAGTAGTTAATTGGTGTTTTGAAAGTTGGTTATATTTTCTAATGGGGTCAAATTGACTTACACGAGCATTGGAGGATTCAGAGTGGGGTTGTCAACTTGTATATACCTTTCTTTAGTTGTGTCAGGTTGACTTCTTAGTGCAATCATTTACCTACATACAACTCTAGGACTTATAATTCATGCAGCGTAAGGTTATGACGAGTAATATCTCTAGGAACGCTAATGCATAATGATGTGGATAAATAGTGAACTACTTTGAAGAATCAGTCTCTCTGGTGTTTTTAGTTTCTAAGAACAGAATGGAGGTAGGTACCTTTTTTTTGGTTACATCAGTAGTAGTGAAAGAGATACTTATTAGTTTTGAGATTATTAAGAACCGGTGGGTAGTTTAAAGTTTCTAAAGCTAGACTATGGCCCTGTTTGGGCTCAGTTTTGATGCCCCAAAACCGAGTTTTGGGTCCACAACTCGGTTTCAATTTGTGCATGTTGTTTGGAATTTGGTTTTGGCCAAACCAAACTAAGTTCCTTAGTTTTGGAAACTGAATAAAAAGTTTTCTTCACTAAAACTACAACTAAAAAAAAACTTGGGCAAAATAATCCCTATTCTTTCCTTTTCCCGTACGTGCGTTATTCATTAGAAATTCTTCTGTTTTCTAAGATACAATTGATAATAAATGACATCCAATTAAGTTTTAAAATTGATTTACCTTTAAATTATTCATTAGATTAGATTGAATTTAAATTACGGGTCTATCTAGATTATACTAAAATTTAAGTTCGATCATATTTTAAATTATAGATTAAATTAGATTTATCAAAAATTAAATTCTATATTTAATTAAATTAGACTATATTTAATTGTATATTAGGTTTGAATGATACTTTGAGCACAAAATTTACAGATGGAAAAAAAAATACATTCATAATTTAAATGTATAGGAAGTTTTTGGTAATTTTCACATAAAAAAACAATGTTTTTGTTATACATATCCAAACACTTTTCGGTTGACAAAACCAATGTTATAGATTTCGCTAGGCGGAATCGGTGCGCCGAGCCTCCGCCTAGCGCCTAGGGCGCCTAATCGGCGCCTAGGCGGCGCCTAGGCGCCGATTTGGTTTTTTTTTTTTTTTTTTTTTAAGTTTACACATATATATATATGTATAAATACTATATAGTTAACAAAGTTAACACATGTTCTTGCTAGCTCTCATGGCTAGCAGCATAACTTGAAATTTAAGTGTTGGGGCTGTGAAGGGTTCGAATCCTGGCTTCGTGAAAAATTCTTTTTTTTTTTTACACAAAATAAAAGGGCAGGAAAGGGGAGAGAGAGTGTTCACAGCAGCCCTCTCTTTCCCCTCCCTTTCCCTTCCCCTTCCCCTCCCCCTCCCCTTCCCTTCTCCCTTTCCCTTCCCCTCCCCCTCCCCCTCCCCCTCCCCCTCCCCTTCCCCTTCCCTTCTCCCTTTTCCTTCCCTTCCCCTTCCCCTCCCCCTCCCCTTCAGCAGCAGCCGCCAGCAGCAGCAGCAGCAACAGCAGTGGACAGCAGCGGCGGCGACCTCCCCTTCCCTTCCAGTAGTAGCAGCAGCAGCAGTGGACGGCGACGACGACGACGACGGCGGGCGGCTACGACGGAGGTAAGTACAGTTTTTTTTTTTGTCGAAAATATGATCAATTTTCAGATTTTTTTTTTGAATTTTTTCAAAAAAAAGTCCGATTTGCCCGCACAGGGCCGCCTAGGCGGCGCCTAGGGCCGCATAGCACCGAAAACCGCCTAGGACCGCCGCCTAGGGGGTTTTCGGTGCGGCGGGCGGCCGCCTAGCGCCTAGGCGCCGCCTAGGCGGCCGCCTAGGCCGATTTTTAGAACACTGGACAAAACCAAATCCCAAACATCAAAACTCTGTTTAACAGAACTTCGTTTTCTAAAGTAGGTTTTCAAATGAAATCCCAGACAGACCCTATGTTAATTATGATGAGAACCAGAGGATTTGGAGGGAAAAACTATGCACTACTAAAAGTTTGGAGTGTGGGTAAACTTTGCAGAAGTGGGAAAGCCTAAAATATATAAGAGTTGTTTCATACTGTGGTTGTGGTATCCTTGTCTGCCTCATGTTTATGAATTTGATATACTTCGCAGAAGTGGAAAAGCCTAAAATATATAAGAGTTGTTTCCTAATTGATGCCGAAATGTTTTGCTCCATGCACAAGGATGAGCAAGTTGGTCCTGTTATTATTCTTTTCTATGCACAAGGATGAGCAAGTTGGTCCTGTTATTATTCTTATCCTTGCTTACTCAAGCTTCATGATCATTTATGAACCCTATAAAATAACAAAATGTCGTCAAAAGTCTGTGTACATATTTTGAGGATATAGTTCTTGTTAATTTACTGCTGCTGCTTGTTGAATCTGAAATGTTTTTTTAACAGATACGAGGATGAGCCACCGGAACCAGAAATCGAGGTCTGAACTCACAACGAGCTATTCTTCTTTATATTTTATGATACTCTATATCTGCTAGTTTTAAGGTAGTCATGTAATAATATCTACTCCATGATGTGCAGGAAGGAGCAGAGGAGGATCCAGATAATAACAATGAAGATGTTCCGGACGATATCGTAGGTGAAGGTGAAGATAAGGAGCAAGCGACAGTAGAGCGCCCTCGAAAAACATCAAAATACATGACAAAATATGAGCGTGCGAGAATCTTGGGTACACGTGCTCTCCAGATCAGGTATTTTGTTTCAAATTTTTAGCATGTAAGAATTCCTTTACGTCCGGCTTGCATCACTAAGATATAGTTTTGTTTTGTTGAACAGCATGAATGCACCTGTGATGGTTGAGCTCGAAGGAGAAACCGATCCACTTGAGGTAAATAAGTTCACTGGGCATAGTAAAGAACATGTACCGTTCTCATGACAAACGTTTCGTACAGAGTTTTTTTTTCTTTACTTTTTTGGTTGATTCATTCATGGATTTTTTAATTGGAAATTTGAAATTGATCTGTCTTCTCTGCAAATTTTGGAGTTCCTTGTGTGCGACTTATATCAATTTCTTTACATTGTTTTTCACGGTCACCTTTTCGAGGTTGGCTCTAAATAAGAATACTTTAGAGATGCTTGTATTATGTATCCAGCTGGTGAGGAAAAGAAAAGCTGATTCTTATTGTCAATACCGCTGTTATTATTTCTCTTGTATGTTAATTACTAAAATGGGGGAACACGCACGACAGTAACTAGTCTTGTTTTAAGATCATGCTTAACTTACTGTCTGCCTTTTAGATTAGTTAAATAGTGAATAAATTCATCCAATATATTGCTTTATGTGCCTCGATTCACAAGTAATGAAATTGCAGCAGTAAATGTACAATTTTTTTTATACTGAAAATGCAGCTTCATATAGTATGTAACACAAGTATTGGGTTACTTATCTTACTAATATCCCTCTGATAAAACTTCAGATTGCAATGAAGGAGTTAAGGGCGCGTAAGATACCCTTCACAATCCGACGTTATCTGCCCGATGGAAGGTGAATGCCTGAATCCAAGTCATAAATTAGACTTGAATATCAAGCTATCATAGACTCGTCTTCAAACATTGATGTTACTTTACTGTGTGGTGTAACAGCTACGAGGACTGGGGGGTCGATGAGCTGATTGTGGAGGATTCATGGAAGAGACAAGTCGGTGGGGACTGAGTTCGTTGCTTGTGCTCCCTTCTGTTATCGAATGATGTGAACCTATGTAGTCGTTTATGAACTAGGCTTTGCTTGTTTCTTAGTCCTTTTGCGCTCTTTAAATCTATATACCACTTTGTCGTAAGTTTAAGACCAGCTGGTTGGATTGTTAGGAGAGATTTCAAGCAGTGTCTATTATCCGTGAAGACAGATTTACCATGGCTTGATTAACTTTCCTATATTTGGAAGCTTGATCACTTCTTTGCAACTATGTTGAAAATGCCCATCATCTCGCGTCTCGTGCGTTTGGTTGTTTGTAAGTGTATTGTCAGTGCATTAAAAGTGTATTAAAAGTGTACTTCCATTGTGCATTTACATTATGGCAGTTATATTGTTTGGTTAGTTACTGCAAGTGCATTGAAAGTGGTGAGTTTTGTTGTAAGTGGAGAGTTTTCGAGTTGCAGTAGAAAATGTGTGGATTTTGTTGGAAGTATAGTGTTTTGTGACTAATTGTTTTATTAATTCAATTGGATAATATATTTATTAATTAATATATTTTTGTTAGTTTATATTTAACTGAATAGGAAAACACTTTTAGAAATTATTTTTTATGTTAATTATTTATTAATGAAAAAGTTATTGACAGTTAATTTTATGTTTATGAAATTTTTATTTTTAATTTTTCATTAATTTATTGTGTTAATGTTTCATTAGTTATGTTCCTTAATTTTTTTAATTAATTTTAGTTAACTAAATTTTCATTAATTATAGTTTTTGTTAATTTAATTTTTGGTAATCTTTTATATTAAATTTTTGGTAATTAAATTATGTTGCAGGGAAACTGTTTCCTTCACCAATTGAAATTTATATCAATCAGTAGACGAGTTTGGCACAAACATTGCATTTCTGACTGCCTGCCTGCTTGTTCTTAAGCAATCATTCTGAAAGACGTTTCCAGATCTTGACAATCGGACTTTGAAGAGACTCGAGTAGTTTGCTCTTCCGTACAAATTAAAAAACAAAGTTGAGAGCAATGCCAAATCCGTACCACGTACCTAGGTGTGTAATTGCAAGTTTTTTTTTTTTTGTGTGTGGTTCATCTATTGAATCACCGTAGCTAGTGATAGCAACGGAAGACCATATCTTCCATCTCTGTGCCCCGAATTAGTGTTGGAATTTTCATCTCTGTTCCCGACATTTCCGTCACCGAATTAGTGTTGGAATTTCCATTGCCGTTTCCGTCTCCAGTCGGTTTAGTTTTTTGGTCCCATTCCCGTCTCCGTTAAACAATGTATTTCCTATTTCCATCTCCGTTAACACTTTCAGGTTCGAATTTTTCCATCCCTGTTTCCCTCCCCATTAACACTTTCGGGCCGAATTCTCCGTCCCCGTTACCACTTTTGGGAATAAATTGTCTTATAATAGTCCTAACAATAGTTACATATAGCCTATCACACAACAATTAGATATTTGAAGTTGATACAAATATTTTATCATAATAGCATGTTAGGAAATATATTACATCAAATATAATGATACAAGAAAACTGATTCAAATAACTCTAAAAAAATAAAAGTAACAAATCCAATACCTTATCAATGTTCATGATTGGAGCATACTCTTTATCAGTTGACAGCTTGCAAGGATGGCCTTCAAGAGCAAAAGAAGCGAGACTCATTAGGGAACCATCTTCAGCAACTCAACTTCTTGAAACAAGATGAGATTCCCATGGCAATATATTTTCCGAGACCCACATGCTTTTCAAATACTAAGGCTGTGTTTGATTGGGCTTTTTTTCCATGAAAAATATTTCCATCACAAATTTTCCATCAATTGTAGTGTTTGATAGCCTATATTTTCCATGTAATTATTTTCCAAAAAACTATCATTTTTCATATTTTCTTCTAAAATGGTGAAAAATGAAACTTGTCAAACCCATAGGAAAATAACTATTTTTCGTGAAAAATAATGACAATCAAACACCTAAATTAAGTTTACCATGAATTTTTTTTAAATTCCATGGAATTATTTTCCTAGGAAAATGATTCCATGGAATTAATTTCTTTTCCACATATTTTCCACCTTGTAATCAAACACACAGGCAAAATAATGAGTAAGCTAATTCTTTGCTCTGAACAAATATACTAATGACACTGAACATGAATATGAGAATGTGCTAAAGCAATTGCAGCAGAAACTAGAGAAAAAATGTTGCGGACAGAATAGTTGAGATAATTAAAAAACACAGATTCAAAAAAATATATATTCATAACTAATTTTGGGCATGCCCATGGACATTTCCAACTTCCTAGGAGTTCTCAGACTGGGAGAGACTTAGGGGGCGTTTGGTATACGGAATACTATATAGCCGAAAATTCTATATTCCCGGGAATCAAATTCCAAGGAATTAAATTTCCGGAAAAATTATATTCCCATGTTTGGTGACAATATAAATATTCCCGGAAAAAAAATAAAAAATAATAATAACGAAAAAATGAACAATATAAAAAAAAAACCGATAAAGGACAAAAAACCGGTAAAAACGAAAAAAATCGTAAAACAAAATACAAAAAACGACAAAAACGATGAAAAACGACGAAAAATCGGTTAAAATGACAAAATGACCAAAAGCGACAAAAATGTATAAACGACAAAAAATAACAAAAAAGGGTAAAAATGACAGAAATAACCAAAACACGACAAAACCGACATAAAATCGGTAAAAACGACAAAAAAAACCAAAATGCGGCAAAAAACGACAAAAAAAAATCGGTTAAAACGACAAAAAAGACAAAAAAAATCGGTTAAAACAAATAATCGATAAAAACGACAAAAAAAATACAAAATCGGTTAAAACGACAAAAAAATCGGTTAAAACAACAAAAAATAACCAAAAAGCGACAAAAACGACAAAAAAGGTAAAAGCGACAAAAAATGATAAAATGACATAAAATAAGTAAAAATGACCAAAAAGCGAAAAAAAAAAACGACAAAAACAACTAAAAATCGGTAAAAACAGCAAAAAAAACTACAAAAACGACAAAAAATCGCTTAAAAAACGACAAAAATTTGACAAAAAAGCGACAAAAAAAGACAGAAGTTGGATAAAAAATAATCAAAAAGTGACAAAAAAGACAAAAAAAGGGTAAAAACGACAAAAAATTGCTAAAAAACGACAAAAATGGGTAAAAACGACAAAAAATAACAAAAAGAGCGATAAAAACGACAAAAAATAATCAAAAAGTGACAAAAAAGAAAAAATAATGGGTAAAAAAACGACAAAAATTTGCTTAAAACGACAAAAAATGGTAAAAACGACAAAAAAATGACAAAAAAAAACGATAAAAACGACAAAAAATAATCAAAAAGTGAAAAAAAGGACAAAAAAAGGGTAAAAACGACAAAAAATTGCTTTAAACGACAAAAATTTGGTAAAAACGACAAAAATGACAAAAAGCGATAAAAACGACAAAAAATAATCAAAAAGTGACAAAAAACGACAAAAAATGGGTAAAAAACGACAAAAAAATTGCTTAAAACGACAAAAAATTGCTTAAAAACGACAAAAATGACAAAAAATTGATAAAAACGACAAAAAATAATCAAAAAATGACAAAAATGGGTAAAAAACGACAAAAAAATCGCTTAAAAACGACAAAAAATGGTAAAAACGACAAAAAATGACAAAAAAACGATAAAAACGACAAAAAATAATCAAAAAGTGACAAAAAAGAAAAAATGGGTAAAAACGACAAAAAATTGCTTAAACGACAAAAATTTGGTAAAAACCGACAAAAAAAAACGATAAAAACGACAAAAAAAAGAAAAAAAATGTTCAAAACTAATCAAAATTGATCAAAAAAGAAGAAAAAATTTAAACAATTTTTTTTTGCCCGGGCAAAAAAAAAATACCCACCTATTCTCAAGGGATAGAATTCTCATGTTTTGTGGGTAAACTATTTACCCGGGTATTTATAATTTCCGGGAATAAATTTTTTATAAGCCAAATAAACGTGGTAATAGATTCCCATCTTAAATTTCTCCGGGAATAAAAAAAAAATACCGCGTACCAAACGTCCCCTTAGGGTTTGCTTGGATTGAGGGTTAAGAATGTTAAGTGAGGAAAAGTTAAGTGAGAAAAAAATAAAGCTATGCTTGGTTTGAGGGAGAGTGTAGGAAGGAGGGTTATAAAGGATTAAGTGAGGGTTTATTTCACCCTCTTTCGTCTATTTTTTAACCCCTCCAAATCGGAGGGTTAACGAGGGGGATTGAAGAATTTTGTTTAAAAAGTCATAAATATCATTTATTTGTTCTATATATATATATATATATATATATATATATATATATATATATATATATATATATTCATTTTTTTTCAACATGTTGTTCCGTACCTTCCTAATTTGTGAAAATATTCTGACAAGTTCTAATTAAAATTTCAATCAAATTTAATTTTATAACATATGTAATAAGATAATTTTGATAACTATCATATTTTTATTAATCCTCCTCTCACTTAAAACCTTCAATCCAAGTAAGAGTTATTAAACACTCCCCACTTAACTCTTCCTCCAATTCAAACAATATTTTATGTATTGACTTACTCTTCCTCATTTAACCCCCACTTAACTCCGTTTAATTTTTTTCCCTCAATCCTACCAAACCCTCAGAGAAACTGTGGATTAACAAAATAAGAGATAAGTTTGCCACTTCGACAAACCTTTTAAGTCGGGTCTATATGATACAAAGCAGTACAAATTTCCAAAGACCCCCTTTTAGGCAGAAGTCCCACATAATAGATTCCTATTGGAACCTTCTTGTACAATTGATAGCAGATAGAGGTCCGAGCTCTCTAGCCTAATGGTATTAGAACGGACACCCGGAGGGACCGGCAAGGTTCGAGCCTCCCAATTGTGTGTGTGAGTGTGATTTCAAAAAAAAAAAAAAAAAAGATAGCAGATAGAGCATTCACTAAAAAGAATATTTCATACAAAGTAAAAAAGAAAAGAAAAAAAGAAGAACAAGAGAGCATTCAGTAACAAGAAAAAAAAACATGATTTAAAAAAAAAACTTATTCCAAATAGAGATCTACACTAGGGTTTCATGCAACAAAAAAGAAAATGTTAACCCCATAAAGTTCCGAAATAAATATTTAAAAAGTTTATTTGTCAATCACAAAGCCATCTAAACTTCCTTGTTATCATCCACCACACCCAGAATCAGAATGATCCAAAATCATGCATGAGTCTAAGCATGTGAGAATGGCAATAAATGGTAGAAATTAGAAGAAGTTGAATACAAAAAATATATATATATACAAAAAAAAACCTAAATGCCTCCAAACTATTAAACTTGCCTCATTAACATCTTCATCATCTTCAACAGTTAAGCAAGATGAATGAAATCTCCATGGGAGAAGAAGCTAAATGCAAAAAGAGAAAAAGTAAGTCTTGAGATTTTTAAAATAAAATAAATATCAAATAGTATATGGAATAAAAATATGAATCAATTTTCATTACCTCGTATATCACTTTGTAACCAACTTTGAATACACATCAATGCTTCCAAAGTGTTTGGATGAAGCCTACTACGATGAGGACTTACCAATCTGTCACTAGTACTAAAAGTCGACTCTGAGACAACTGTCGAGATAGGAATAGCCAAGACATCCCTAGCAAACTTCCGCAATGTTGGGCATTTTGTTCCATGGGTCTTCCACAAGACAGTATTTTAAAATCCGCACTTCTTGGTAAGACTGTGTCCTTCAAGTAGTAGTCCAATTTAGATTTCATAACCGTATTACAAGAACTACTACTAACTATTGCATCATAGTTGAATAGGAAGTCTTGCCCTTCAGATTCAAGTACCAAACAAGATTGGTTAGATGAAGCTGCAGTGTTCTTCACTTTATACTTCTAGAGTAAATCATAACAATGTTGGCGAACTCTTCGGATTTCATGGAAGCATCTTCTTCATATATTATTGGAAAGTAAAATTTCAACAATTTCATTTTGTAACTTGGATCCAAAACAACAGCCAATCCTATCACACCATTAACTTCAGACCAATACTTATTAAATTTAAGCTTCATGTGTGTTACCATATCTCTAATCACCTCATTTGAAGACTTGGACCATTGAGATAATGACATTCTAATATCACATATTTAAGGAAAAAAATGTTTGATGTGAGATATTTAGTCCCAGAAAAAAAGTTCAGTTATAGTATAAAACAATTTTAATTTCTCACAAACTTCTCCAGCTAACTCCTAATCCCTATGTGTTGGCAAAAAATTTATAATAAATTTCATGTTGAGCTAATCGAGAAAAAAATTGTTTGTAGTTCATAGCCACATTCAGCATCAAATATGTCAAATTCTATCGGGTCTTACAGTCAAGACACAACTTTTTAGTGCTCGAAATTTTGCAACTGGCGAACAACTTCTTGAAATGTTTGCTCCCTTTTAGGTGAAGATGTCCAATATGAGACACTTTTTCTAACCCTTTCTATGCCTTCTTCAATAACTTTTAAACCATCTTGGACAATTAAATGAACAATATGTGCACAACATCTCATGTGCAACAAAGATCCATTCAACAAAAGTGAACTCATGCTAAGCTTGTCCAAGAGATGATTAATGATTCCATCATTAGTAGAACAATTGTCTAATGTCACCATGGATAACTTTCTATCAATATTTCAATCTAACATGCAAATGGATAAGGCATCATCAAGAGCTTTTGATGTGTGGGGAAAAGACACATGGATAAACCTATAATTGCAATTTTGTCCCATTACAATTATAATTTGTTGATAATATAGACGTGCAAAAAAATTTGATATATAGACAAGTGTAAATACAACGGTTTAACAAAAAAAAGAAAGTACCTCATAATTACATACTTTGTAAGGCCCAGTTGTCATCAATGAAGTGAGCTGTAACTACCATGAATCCCTTTTTTTGATTGCTTGAACTCCACAAATCAGTAGTTAATGCTATTCTACTTGGGATCTGTTCCAACAACGCCATAATTTTGGATTTTTCTTGATCAAATTTTTTAAGAATATCATTTTTCACAATATTTCGTGAAGGAACCTTGAATAAAGGTTGAAGACCATAGGAATATTTTCTGTCACGACCTGTACCCAGTGTAGGGGCACGAGAAGTGGGTACGTCCAGCCTACGTCGCAGTGTCGGCGGTAGAACGCTGTACTAGGTCACTATCTATTCAACAACTCACGCAATTATACAATGTACTTGTCAAAATCTCAACTCCAAACGGAGGACAAGTATAGATATAATGACATCTCAATCACAGCCTAAGCACGATAAGATAACACAAAAGTTTATAACTAAAGACAAAATAACAACAACAAATATAAACTACTAAATAATAATATCTCAAACAAACTCAAATACAAACTCAATATCTCAAGTTATTATATTTCAAGTTCTAAACATGAATCTAAAGCAAGTCTACTAGCTAGTCTCTCGATCACTCCTGAGGATCGGAGCCAAAGGTAGCTAATCCATCTCCGGATCCATAGTAAGTAGGGCAAGTGTCCTCGGGGCAAGCATCTTTAATATTTTGTCAACGTATCCAGTCAGGATTGGAACGAGCACAACTCATCTAGAAATTTCAAGTAAATGGCAAAGAACTATAAACAGTTATAGACAGTTATATTGATGAACATGGCAGTTTTATACAGGTAATGATGTAGAGAACATTTAAAGTACAAGAGAAGTAAGGTAAAAAAACAAGAGAAGGAAGCATGGCAAGGAAAATTGTAAAACAAGATCTAGTTGAACTAGAGTAACATGATATAAGTCCAGACAATACAATGTAAGTCGAGTGTAAATCCCAATGTGAGTCCAGTACAAGATGAATCTAATACCAGATGAATCCAGTATAAGATGAGTCCAGTCAGTGATCAATGAATCCAGGGTGAGTCCAAACTATATTCTAACAGTGTGTTTTAAAATACCGAGATCGACATGTAAACGGCTATAGGTAATACGACACATTGCACACTGATCAGGTAAGGGATGGCTATCTTTCCAATATAATTCCAAAGGAGGTGGTTCCAGTATTTAGGAATGTTCACATGTCTACTCCAATATTTTCTCGTCCAACAAGTACAAATGAATCTATAACCGATACGACAGTAAGTATAAGTCCAGCCAGCATATGAATGATGCCAGTAAGTGATGCCAGTGGTGGTTCTAGTAATGGAGTCCAGACAGTAATAGATGAGTGTCGCATATAATGGTCCAGTAATATCAAACAATGTTTGTAACTGTCACAACCCGCACCCACTGTAAGGGTACGAGCACGTAACAACGCCCAGCCTATATACGCCGCAGTGTCGGCGGTAGAACGCTGTCCTAGGTCAAACATCTAACAATATAAAGGTACATGTACAGTATATACTCTCCGAATGGAGGTGACATAGCAGATACAGTCTCAATCACATCTAAGGTAGAGCATGAAAAGATAGATTGATAGATAGATAACCAGAATGGAAACACAGAGATACAATCCAGAAGTCTAAGTGTCTAAATAAAAATACATATCCCAAATAACATCTCAGAATCTCAATACAGTAATCCAGGAAAGATAATAAAGACATCATAATCTAGGAGAGTGTCATCAACTGCTAGTGGGTCCAAGTCACAAGTGTTGTCTAAAGCTGCACCATGAGGGGTAGACACCAGTGCCTCATCATTCACTGTAAAAATTTTCAACAGGTCCAGTCAGGACGGGAGCGAGTACAGTACATCTCAACAAAATCGTAACAGGTTAGGAAATATAAACATGCTAGAGAGTAAGATACAGGAAACTGAAGAAATAACATGATAAAAAGAGAGAGACTGTAAGTAATAGCTACAGTATATAGAGAACTAACAGTGATAGTGATTCAGAGCACAAGATGGTTATGTAAACGGCACGATGTTGTACACGAGTAATCTACAGAGGTTTGTACACGAGTAATCTACTAGATTGAATACATAACCACTTCTACTCCCCCGCCCCAATCAATACACAAGGATCTAGCTAAGTTATGTTATTGTATACGAAGGTCATGTGAATACATGATTATACATGATTCACACGTTTCGTACACGAATATCACGAATACAAGGAGTACACGATGTTCACGATAAAGTACACAAACACGAATACCCGATGTATCCGCTAAGGGGATAACATCGCACAACAAGATCCATATAGTACTAATCCGTGTTACCAACGTGTCAGCATCATGTAAAGTAATCAAAAGCAGGAATATAATCCTAAATAAGATATGAAATGATCAGAGAATGTACTCGCCTGTATCCTGAGAATCTGGAGAATATATACTGTCCGAGGAGTGGTGTCTGTCTCCTATAGAACAGTACAAGTCATAATATGCCCAGAATGGTAATAAGATGCACTACAATGCATTCTACATGAATCTAGGTCAATCTAGGCCAAAGTCAACTCTTGGTCAACTCTGGTCAACCCTAGAAGTCAAACAAGTCTATACTAGTCTAACTAGTCTATTCTAGGTCTAACAAGACTAAACAAGTCTAATCTAGACTCCAACTAGGCATTCAAGCCACCCATAGGCCATAGGCTATACCATGCCTATGAACCAAACCATAAATCATATGTCACATAACACATGACAATACCATATCTAAAATACAATACCCTTATTGCTATATTACACAATCTAATATAGAAATACTCATTAGCTTATAGGTTATCTATAATGTATCACACATACATATATATCAAATATATAATAGTACACACACATTGATATATTATATATGATACCTATGTATACATATCTCAAGTACATGTATATATATACATATGTATAGAGAAAGGGAGGACACATGTATGTGTCCAAGTGTGGGTGTTAGGCTTGGGAGTGTGAGGGTGTCACATAGAGTGTGTGTGTTAGAGAGATACATGATAGTACATGACAGTGTGTGATACAAATAGGAATAGGAAAATCAGTAGGCAGTGTGTATGATCCTGAATACAGGAAATAGTGAGCAAAATAGGAGAAATCAGTTGAAGTATTTAAAGGAAAACAGTGAAGTGTTAACATTGTGTGAGACATGAGGGTGTGAGTGCCAAGAGGGAAATCCTGAAATCAGTGAAACAGTGTATACATATATCAACAGAAAAACAGGGAAAAAATCATCTCAATTTTCGAAATGAATCAATGCATTCATTCACTCAGTTGAAGAAGGAAAAAGAACCCAATTCTAGTTTTGACAGTTATCTAATGAATAGAACATTCATGCAATCAGTTAAGGAAAGAGAATGGAATCAATTTACAGGAACCCAATCCAGTTAAAGGAAACCAATGAATAACTCAGTTCAAAGAATTTAAGCCATTCAACTTAATCTCAAATCATTCAACAGTGTGCTAATTAACAATATAAAATCTGAAAAATAATCTCAGTTATAAAGAATGGAAAGAAACCAATTCGATTTCAGTTAAAATAGGAAAGAACCAATTCTCAGTTGTAAAGGGAAGGAAAAGGGAATCAGTTCAGTATTAAGAGAATAATTTCTCAGTTAACAGGGAAACAAAACAGTAAATGTTAAAGAAAGAGCAGTAGCATTAACAATGTGAAACTGGAATGCATTCAAATACAATTAAAGGAAGAGTAAAATCTCAGGAAAATAGGAAATACACTTGTGTTCATGTGTGTGATATGTGTAGGGAAAAATCAGTGAACAATGTTAAAAGAGAAACAGTGGCATGACAATCAGTTGGAAGCTTAGGGAAAACTGGGAATAATGTATACATTGTCAAGGAAAAACAGGAATTCTTCTCAGCTTATAAGCTATTTAGAGATTCATTCTCAAGTTTTAGGAAAAGGAATAATGGTGAATACATTTCTAAATTTCAGAATTTGGAAGGGAATCAATTCCCGGATTTTAAGGAAATGAACATACTGAGGTATTAAACAGTTGACAAAAGACAGTGACTAACTACCCAAACTGGAATTCAGTATTTCAGTTCATAAAATCTCAGGTTTGGAAATCATTTCAATTACAGTTCAGTTAAGAAGGAAGGGACACTAATTTCTCAGGTTTAATAGCATTTCGAAAAGGGAAAGGAAATCAAAATCTCAGTATGAAGAATGGAAGGGACACCAAACTCAGTTTCAGTATTTCGAAACCACACATACCAAATCCCATTCACAACTCAAAAGTCTAATTTCAAACTGTAACATTGCATTAACATGGATTAACAAACATGTAGGAGAAATTTATAGTTGAAAACATCAAAAGAAACTGGAATTTAATATTCAGAATACTGAAAAAAAACAAGTATCAGGAATGTACCAGTGTTCATGAAACTCACCCCTATTTCGAATCACAATCACAACAATAACCTAAACTATTATGCAAACTAAATTATCACAGATTACTAAACATATTAGGATCTAATTTATCAATTAATAACACAATTAAAATCATTTAAAACTGGATTGAAAACAGAGAACAGCAACAGTGCACTGATACGCACAGTGTATTCCCCATGCACGTGCGATATCGTGTTCGACACGACACGAGGGCTCGTGAAACTCTAGGAACCTCGTGTCAGTCAGTGTCCCAACACGTGTGTCCAAAATCACGTGCTCATGTGTCGTGTCCTGCTCGCAAACAGCCCCGAGCAGCAGGGCAGCTACAGTGCCCGCGCACGCACGTGTGCACCCGCTTGTACGTGTGTCCGTGGCGACTCGACACGACACCAATACGTGTTCAGAACAATGGAAACATAGAAGCGAGGTCAAAACCTAAATTCCTATTCAATTACATTCCTAAAAACAAATCGAAATGCCCTTTGGGGCATTTCGTCAAACACCTTCATTCACGAACTGATACGTGTCCGATACAGACACGTACATGACTCAAAACCTAGGGTTAGCTAGTCCTACAGTTAGGTTAGGCCTAGGGCTTCCTAGATA
The DNA here is from genome assembly GCA_029216955.1 of Iris pallida. Taxonomy (NCBI): domain Eukaryota; kingdom Viridiplantae; phylum Streptophyta; class Magnoliopsida; order Asparagales; family Iridaceae; genus Iris; species Iris pallida. The sequence continues at coordinate 652,890 of JANAVB010009596.1, forward strand.
TGCAATTAAAACAATATTTTATGGAAGGAATTAGAATATTACCTAGGATTTGTAATGTAACAAAAAGCCCCAAATGAGAGGATTCTCAAACCACCAAAACTCTCCCAAATTGTTTCTTTCCTGAAATTTCTCAATACCAACAGCAAGTACAATAATTTTAGGACCTATTGCAATTGGTTTGGGTGGAAAAGGAATTGAAATGAAATTTCTAGGAATTAATGAAGATGGAGACTTACCTCTTTCTAAAACTTGTAAATAATTCTAAGGGAGGCTAGCCCTAACTTCTAGGAGGCATTAAATAGAGGGGGAATACCAAGGTGGCTGGTCATGGCTGGATTGGGCTAGGGTTAGGGCTCTACAAGTGTTGGGTTGGGCCTCTAAGGCTTAAGTCACAAGTCATGAGTTGTGAAATCACAAGCCATTCTCTAATCAATTTAAATCCTGATTCCTCCTAATAAATTCTAATGAGTTAAATGTCACTAACTTAGGTCAAGCTAGGGTTCTATAACCTAACCAAATAGTCATGACCTAGGTTAGCCTCTAGGACAGTCTCCTAAGTCAACACTAGTCAAAGTCTAAAATAGCACCAAATCAAATATACTAAAAATTACTGAAAATTCTAATAAATATAATTAATACTAACTATCACTAACCATGGTTAGCTAAGACTAGCTATGCTAGATTAGGTCCAAACCAAGTTAGGCTAATCACAATACATGGCAATCAATTAAATAATATTAAAATCACACCATTCTTAATAATACATTAAATTCCAAATAATATATATTAAATTCAATTAAATTCAAAATGACAAAAATACCCTCGAACTTGAAATGATAAATGAAACACCCTAATCACATGGCTAGGCTCTAAGTTAAGCTGTCTCTAGTGTTACACTATCAAAACACCAAAATCATAAGTCATGATTAAAAATAGTTTTAAAATAATTTAAAAATTATCAAAAATCATATCATGATTTAAATATCATTATTAAAAGACTAAAATTACAAAATTTCAAAATTACCCTCATTTGGAAAACTGGGTGTTACAATCCTACCCACCTTAGAAAAATTTCGTCCTCAAAATTAAGATGATCGTACTCCTTCTAGGTTAAACCCCCAGCAATCAAGGTCAAAAGAGAACTTATCTAAATCATGCAATTGGAAGGATAACATATAGGATTTTGATAAGTGGTATCAGTCTGAGGTCTCATCTAGCCATTCTAGTCATATTAGATCAAAAGCAATCATAGTGTATCAAAACATACAACAATATGGTAGGGTGCATCAATTATCAAATACTGGCTAAGATATGGGTCAAGGACTCACCTCCAACTAGGTCTGGTGGCTGGAACTCCCTCCCGAAGGTGGAGTCTTGGCTGGGATAAGTGCAGCAGGACAGTCTCGCAGCATGTGTGCAGCTGACCCACATAACAGGCACACCCCTCTTCTCTTCCTACAGTATCCCCATACATGTCCAGGTTTCTTACAGAAGGTGCAGGTAGGCACTCTCTCAGCTGGCCTCTGCTGAACAGGAGTCTGGACTGGGTAGGCTGGTCTAGGCTGATAGTCTGGGTGCTCACGGGGCTCTGGGTATACACTGCTCCTCGGCCTCTTAGAACTAGGCTATTCTCCTGAATGTACCAAATCCTACAGCAGTTGGATCCCGCGGACCTGCTCCTTCAGGATCTCAGCCTGAACTCTCTGTGCCTCCAACACATCCGAAGAAGTCTGGATATCTGAGCTCCGTCAGGAAACAAACATGCCGAGGGTATGGTATGGGGTACCGCTCCTGGAGGCAGAGGAGGAGACGGGGAAGGACTCTTGGTCTCAGATGAGACTGCAGCTCTCTCCTGAATAACAGGTGGTGGAGAGAAACTCTCTGGTGAGGATGCTAACACCTCCTCGATGGTGGGAGGTGCCACTACCCTTGGGTCAGCCTGAGGGGTCACTACCTCCTGAGCAACAGGAGGTGGGAGCACGCTCCTAGTCATATTCGGAGCTGCAGCGGCTCTCAGACGACGGGCTCGGGTCATGGGTGCCATACTAAAAAAAGAAAAAATAAATAAATCAATCATCAAGGCTGTAAGGCAGTCTACCATCCTATATAAAAACTGGTAGTTATCAAAAATAAAATAAGATAACTACTAATCATCTATAAAGGGGTACTATTTAAGAAAAATCAAAACCAAAAGTTTGAGGAATGAAAGTCAATAGCAGTGAAATCCAATCACGGTATATATAGAGAGGTAGAGATTTAATTATGTATCTACATACATTATAACATGTATACAGAACTATATATATATATATATATATATATATATATATATATATATATATATATATATATATATATATATATATATATATATATAGCTATATGAACATAACATAGAGATGAAGGGTTAGGTTTTCATGGCAGTTGTGAACATTAGTGTAGAGTGTCAAGTGCACATGGGTTAAAACTTGAAATAAAGGGTTCGATCTTTCAGTTTAGTTCAACATTACATATTAGATCTGAAATTGAACTACACATTTGAAAGCAATGTAAAAATGTTAACATGTATTCAGTTTTCAAAATTTTAGAGAAATTCGAACATCAAAACCAACTCAATGTTCACCACAACCACAACCTAACATGTAAGAGTATGAAACCTAACATTATATACCTACACACAAAAATATATACGGCTCAAAATATTACAATTTAAAACTGCAAATTGAACTAAACACTTAGAATCCCGGGTTAAAGGTTTAATATGTACACAGTCTCAGATTTGACAATTTCAACACAAAACTCAATTAACTCAACTGATTTCTTTCATAATTGAAATCCTGTATATAACATACATGTGCAGTGATGTGAACAAAACTAATAACATGAAATTTATATTTAATTTACGAATTTAATCTGGAAAACAGAGAACTAGTCACTTATACTGTACTATATTAGAAATATTGAAATTTTGAGAAATTAACATCAAACATATTAATATGCATTTAGATAGGTTGGTAATCAAGTATAGCATGCATACGTGTCAGGCAAGCATATGTGTCCACTAAATTTATATATTTTAAGGTAATACAAGAAATAATGGCAAGAAGAAAATAATGATAAATCTGTTCTGCTTATCTGTTTAAAAGAAAGAACCATTTTGAAACCAGAGTTATAATATCAATCCAAGTTAAGGTCTAGCAAAATCATCGATTCATTGTATTAGGAAAAAAAATTATAGCAAGAAGTTACACTAGATTTATAATAACAGCTAAGCTACTCCTACTCATACTCCTACTCCTAAGTTATTTGATGATGGAATACAATTTATAACGACATAATGGTACGATAGAGATGATATGTTAAAAACCTTCTCAAGATACAATATGATAATCATATGCGTCTGTCCAAAATCATGTTACTCAGAGTCCTCGCCATGCCAGTAAGCAAGGCTGCGATAAATGATAGATTCCATAACTGGGGCAAGCACCTCTATAAGCATGTCGTCTGGAATTCTCGCTATGCCGACTAGTATAGCTGCGAGAAATTCCAAATCTCATAACCAAGATACGTACATCCGAAGTTAGGTCCCTATGTTTCCGCCATGCCAGCTAATATGGCTGCGATAAACTACAGGTTCCATAATCAAGTAGACGTTTTACCATCCCTGTATTCCCGTCAACATATGTTATCAGAAAATATCGTAACTCAGGCCATAAAATTCATCTCGATAGAAAAATTAAAATCAACAATGATCCAACAAAATCAAATTCAATAATCAAGGAGTGAGAGCAACAAACAAGGAAAATGATTTCAAATTGAAGTTTAAATAAGATTCTCAAGGGTCGTCCTAGGAATCTCTCAAGGAATCCTAACTGTGATTGAGTACCTTCAAAAATATCCTAATCCTACTACAGGCTGTAGTGATACTCTAGTTCGAATACCACTACATAAACTTGACCTGCATGGGCCACCACTAAAAACGTGTCACGACCCGCACCCACTGTAAGGGTACGAGCACGTAACAACGCCCAGCCTACGCCTCAGTGTCGGCGGTAGAACGCTGTCCTAGGTCAAACATCTAACAATATAAAGGTACATGTACAGTATATACTCTCCGAATGGAGGTGACATAGCAGATACAGTCTCAATCACATCTAAGGTAGAGCATGAAAAGATAGATTGATAGATAGATAACCAGAATGGAAACACAGAGATACAATCCAGAAGTCTAAGTGTCTAAATAAAAATACATATTCCAAATAACATCTCAGAATCTCAATACAGTAATCCAGGAAAGATAATAAAGACATCCTAATCTAGGGGAGTGTCATCAACTGCTAGTGGGTCCAAGTCACAAGTGTTGTCTAAAGCTGCACCATGAGGGGTAGACACCAGTGCCTCATCATTCACTATAAAAATTTTCAACAGGTCCAGTCAGAACGGGAGCGAGTACAGTACATCTCAACAAAATCATAACAGGTTAGGAAATATAAACATGCTAGAGAGTAAGATACAGGAAACTGAAGAAATAACATGATAAAAAGAGAGAGACTATAAGTAAATAGCTACAGTATATAGAGAACTAACAGTGCTAGTGATTCGGAGCACAAGATGGTTATATAAACGACACGATGTTGTACACGAGTAATCTACAGAGGTTTGTACACGAGTAATCTACTGGATTGAATACATAACCACTTCTACTCCCCCGCCCCAATCAATACACAAGGATCTAGCTAAGTTATGTTATTGTACACGAAGGTCATGTGAATACATGATTATACACGATTCACACGTTTCGTACACAAATATCACGAATACAAGGAGTACACGATGTTCACGATAAAGTACACGAACACGAATACCCGATGTATCCGCTAAGGGGATAACATCGCACAACAAGATCCATATAGTACTAATCCGTGTTACCAACGTGTCAGCATCATGTAAAGTAATCTAAAGCAGAAATATAATCCTAAATAAGATATGAAATGATTAGAGAATGTACTCGCCTGTATCCTGAGAATCTGGAGAATATATACTGTCCGAGGAGTGGTGTCTGTCTCCTATAGAACAGTACAAGTCATAACATGCCCAGAATGGTAATAAGATGCACTACAATGCATTCTACATGAATCTATGTCAATCTAGGCCAAAGTCAACTCTTGGTCAACTCTGGTCAACCCTAGAAGTCAAACAAGTCTATACTAGTCTAACTAGTCTATTCTAGGTCTAATAAGACTAAACAAGTCTAATCTAGACTCCAACTAGGCATTTAAGCCACCCATAGGCCATAGGCTATACCATGCCTATGAACCAAACCATAAATCACATGTCACATAACACATGACAATACCATATCTAAAATACAATACCCTTATTACTATATTACACAATCTAATATAGAAATACTCATTAGCTTGTAGGTTATCTATAATGTATCACACATACATATATATCAAATATATATAATAGTACACACACATTGATATATTATATATGATACCTATGTATACATATCTCAAGTACATATATATATATATATATATATATATATATATATATATATATATATATATATATATATATATATATATACATATGTATAGAGAAAGGGAGGACACATGTATGTGTCCAAGTGTGGGTGTTAGGCTTGGGAGTGTGAGGGTATCACATAGAGTGTGTGTGTGTTAGAGAGATACATGATAGTACATGACAGTGTGTGATACAAATAGGAATAGGAAAATCAGTAGGCAGTGTGTATAATCCTGAATACAGGAAACAGTGAGCAAAATAGGAGAAATCAGTTGAAGTATTTAAAGGAAAACAATGATGTGTTAACATTGTGTGAGACATGAGGGTGTGAGTGCCAAGAGGGAAATCCTGAAATCAGTGAAACGGTGTATACATATATCAACAGGAAAACAGGGAAGGAATCATCTCAGTTTTCTAAATGAATCAATGCATTCATTCACTCAGTTGAAGAAGGGAAAAGAACCCAATTCTAGTTTTGACAGTTAACTAATGAATAGAACATTCATGCAATCAGTTAAGGAAAGGGAATGGAATCAATTTATAGGAACCCAATCCAGTTAAAGGAAACCAATGAATAACTCAGTTCAAAGAATTTAAGCCATTCAACTTAATCTCAAATCATTCAACAGTGTGCTAATTAACAATATAAAATCTAGAAATAATCTCAGTTAAGAATGGAAAGAAACCGATTCGATTTCAGTTAAAATAGGAAAGAACCAATTCTCAGTTATAAAGGGAAGGAAAAGGGAATCAGTTCAGTATTAAGAGAATAATTTCTCAGTTAACAGGGAAACAAAACAGTGAATGTTAAAGGAAGAGCAGTAGCATTAACAATGTGAAACTGGAATGCATTCAAATACAATTAAAGGAAGAGTAAAATCTCAGGAAAATAGAAAATACACTTGTGTTCATGTGTGTGATATGTGTAGGGAAAAATCAGTAAACAATGTTAAAAGAGAAACAGTGGCATGGCAATCAGTTGGAAGCTTAGGGAAAACTGGGAATAATGTATACATTGTCAAGAGAAAACAGGAATTCTTCTCAGCTTATAAGCTATTCAGAGATTCATTCTCAGGTTTTAGGAAAAGGAATAATAGTGAATACATTTCTAAATTTCAGAATTTGGAAGGGAATCAATTCCCAGATTTTAAGGAAATGAACATACTCAGGTATTAAACAGTTGACAAAAGACAGTGACTAACTACCCAAACTGGAATTCAGTATTTCAGTTCATAAAATCTCAGGTTTGGAAATCATTTCAATTACAGTTCAGTTAAGAAGGAAGGGACACTAAATTCTCAGGTTTAATAGCATTTCGAAAAGGGAAAGGAAATCAAAATCTCAGTATGAAGAAGGGAAGGGACACCAAACTCAATTTCAGTATTTCGAAACCACACATACCAAATCCCATTCACAACTCAAAAGTCTAATTTCAAACTGTAACATTGTATCAACATGGATTAACAAACATGTAGGAGAAATTTATAGTTGAAAACATCAAAAGAAACTGGAATTTAATATTTAGAATACTGAAAAAAATAAGTATCAGGAATGTACCAGTGTTCATGAAACTCACCCCTATTTCGAATCACAATCACAACAATAACCTAAACTATTATGCAAACTAAATTATCACAGATTACTAAACATATTAGGATCTAATTTATCAATTAATAACACAATTAAAATCATTTAAAACCGGATTGAAAATAGAGAACAGCAACAGTGCACTGATACGCACAGTGCATTCCCCATGCACGTGCGATATCGTGTCCGATACGACACGAGGGCTCGTGAAACTCTAGGAACCTCGTGTCAGTCAGTGTCCTAATACGTGTGTCCAAAATCATGCGCTCATGTGTCGTGTCCTGCTCGCAAACAGCCCCAAGCAGCAGGGCAGCTACAGTGCCCGCGCGCGCACGTGTGCACCCGCATGTACGTGTGTCCGTGGCGACTCGACACGACACCAATACGTGTTCAGAATAATGGAAACACAGAAGCGAGGTCAAAACCTAAATTCCTATTCAATTACATTCCTAAAAATAAATCGAAATGCCCTTTGGGGCATTTCGTCAAACACCTTCATTCACGAACTGATACGTGTCCGATACGGACACGTATAGGACTCAAAACCTAGGGTTAGCTAGTCCTATAGTTAGGTTAGGCCTAGGTCTTCCTAGATATGCAATAAAAATAGTATTTTATGGAAGGGATTAGAATATTACCTAGGAATTTGTAATATAACAAAAAGCCCCAAATGAGAGGATCCTCAAACCACCAAAACTCTCCCAAATTGTTTCTTCCCTGAAATTTCTCAATACCAACAGCAAGTACAATAATTTTAGGACCTATTGCAATTGGTTTGGGTGGAAAAGGAATTGAAATGAAATTTCTAGGAATTAATGAAGATGGAGACTTACCTCTTTCTAAAACTTGCAAATAATTCTAAGGGAGGCTAGCCCTAACTTCTAGGAGGCATTAAATAGAGGGGGAATACCAAGGTGGCTGGTCATGGCTAGATTGGGCTAGGGTTAGGGCTCTACAAGTGTTGGGTTGGGCCTCTAAGGCTTAAGTCACAAGTCATGAGTTGTGAAATCACAAGCCATTCTCTAATCAATTTAAATCCTAATTCCTCCTAATAAATTCTAATGAGTTAAATGTCACTAACTTAGGTCAAGCTAGGGTTCCATAACCTAACCAAATAGTCATGACCTAGGTTAGCCTCTAGGACACTCTCCTAAGTCAACACTAGTCAAAGTCTAAAATAGCACCAAATCAAATATACTAAAAATTACTGGAAATTCTAATAAAAATATAATTAATACTAACTATCACTAACCATGGTTAGCTAAGACTATCTATGACTATTCTAGGTTAGGTCCAAACCAAGTTAGGCTAATCACATTATATGGCAATCAATTAAATAATATTAAAATCACACCATTCTTCATAATACATTAAATTCCAAATAATATATATATTAAATTCAATTAAATTCAAAATGACAAAAATACCCTCGAACTAGAAATGATAAATGAAATACCCTAATCACATGGCTAGGCTCTAGGTTAAGCTGTCTCTAGTGTTACACTATCAAAACACCAAAATCATAAGTCATGATTAAAAATAGTTTTAAAATAATTTAAAAATTACCAAAAATCATATCATGATTTAAATATCATTATTAAAAGACTAAAATTACAAAATTTCAAAATTACCCTCATTTGAAAAACTGGGTGTTACAGTAACAGAGAATCAAATAGAGCTAACTAGAACTGAAGTACAGTAATCGATAAGTAAATGAAAGAACTATCAGAGAATGTACTCGTCTGATACTCTGAAGGAATGAAGTAATATCAGATGTCTGTACCGGAGTCACAGTGTCCTAATTAGAGCAATATAGGTTATGATGTATTCAATATAGAGTAAATAAAGTTTACGATGCAATCTACATAATTTCTAAGCCAATCTAGGTCAACTCGGTCAAAGTCTAGACAAACTAGGTCAACTCTAGTCAAAACTACAAGCCTATAGGTAAACTATACGCTAGGCCTATAACACAACCTATAGATATAAATACATAAATACATACATACTTGCATTCATGTATCCATACATACATTGCATTCATGTATCCATACATTACATACATGGATACATAACATACAAGAATACATTCATACATGCTTACATTACATACATGTATACATACATACATTCAAGTATATTATATTACCTTCATGTATATTACACTACATACATGTATTCATACATTGCATACATACATTCATTCATGCATATATTATACATCATGTATACATACATTATACATACATAAATGATTACATACATTATATATATATATATATATATATATATATATATATATATATATATATATATATATATATAAAACTATAATCAACATAAGCCATGTATAAATAAAGCTAACATATTTTTTTTGATAGAACCCCCCTCCTTTTATTAATCAAGGCTCAAAATGCCGAAGCCTGATACATATACAAGGCAGAAAAGAAAGCCTATACAAGTATACCGTAAAAAGAAGAAGAGAGGAAGAGGGGCGGAGTGTCCTCCAAGGCTAGGAGGGACTAGAGTGCCAAAATGCTTGCAGGCTGTGGGAGAAGAGGGTGCTCCGTTTGCGGCATTGTCGATAGATTTCCTGAATGAGCTGGGCGTCTGAGTATTGGTGACCCTCGTATCTCGCCTTGTTGCGGTTCTTCCACACAACCCACGTGGTGGCTAGAGTGCCAAAATGCTTGCAGGCTGTGGGAGAAGAGGGTGCTCCGTTTGCGGCATTGTCGATAGATTTCCTGAATGAGCTGGGCGTCTGAGTATTGGTGACCCTCGTATCTCGCCTTGTTGCAGTTCTTCCACACAACCCACGTGGTGGCCGCTGCGACGATCTGGTGGCCGTGGGAAGCAGAGCCCTAGTTGGCCAACAGATCGTAGAAACGACCGCCACCTGGCGCTATGTTGTAGTGTTGGTTAAGGGTCCTTCAAATCTTGCCTGACAGGCTCCCCTCACAGAAGATGTGGTTAATAGTCTCCATCTGACGGTCAGAACAGCAATTACACGCTAACGCTAAGCTAATACCGATGGAGTTAAGGATCTCGTCGGTCGATAGTTTCTTCCTAATGACTCTCCACATGAGGAATGACCACTTCTTTGGGATGCAGGAATGACAATAGCGAGCAATAGGAAGATGCGGCCGTCCGGGCCCTTGGATAGCGAGTCTCGCCGACCTTACTGAGAATGCTTCGGACGCCTCCAGCGGCCATTGCAGCGCATCGACGTCGCGCCGGAGGCGAAGACCTTTTTGACGAATGCTGTCAACCGTTCCGTTACCGGACCACTCGCGGATCTTGTCCCAGTTCTAGTCGTTGGTGGTGGTGTTCCATATGTCTCTAATCCTACTGTTACTGGGGGTCTCCGTAATATTCGGGATGTAGCTGTATCCAACCAATCTCTCCAGGAATGGGTTCGACTCCCCCTCACCCAGGTGTAGTCTCATCGCTGGCTCGGTCAAATCGCGGCCGCTAAGGATACGACGCCACATCGCGAAAGATCTGCTGTTGGATATGGCCATCGCGGGGTGGATGTGTTTGAAATACCTGGCCTTTATGAAATTGGTCCAAAGGTTATTGCTCGTGCGAAGTTTCCACCATAATTTCATCGAGAAAGCTTTGACGATGTGATTGATCTTGGTGAATCCCAGTCCCCCATTCTCGGTTGGTTGGGCCATGGTGTTCCAGCTAGCCTAGTGGTATTCGTCTTGCCCTTTGTTGTGCCCCCCAAAAGAAGTCACAAAGATCTGCTCGATAGACGCGATGACCTTCTTCGTCGGGGAGAGAGAGAGAGGACATAAAAATGTGCAAAGAAAGTGTGTGTGTGTCAAGAGTGAGTGAAGTGCAAGTGTGTGTGACAGTGAATAGAGGTAGGTAATATGTGTGTGTGTGTGTGTGTGAATGACTGTGAGAAAAGAGGGACAACCAAAACCTGGAATCCAGAAATCAATATCCACATCAACATCAAACTCAAACTCTCTACAACACATATACATCAATATATAATATACATAGAGACACACACACATATATATACATTACATTAATATAATCTCAGTTTGAATGAAACCTAAGCCAATCTCAGTTTCAGTTAACACATGAATCTATTCCAGTTTTATGCAAAACCTTAGTTAAATACAACCAACAATTTAGTTTTGAAAACCTAAATCCCAGTTTAAATACCAAACCAAACATATCTTAGTTAAATGTGTTAGTATCATTCAGTCGACCCCAGTAAACACATGAAATCAAACCCAAAACAGTTACATATAGAAGTGAGATACTAAGTACTCGTGTCAGGGGGTATCTTCCTGTCCATATTGCTGGACACGAAGTGTCTAAATCATAGAAAAATAGTGTATCCGTAAAGTGCAACTAAGACAGGATCGTGCAGAGGTGTCAAGGGGTCCAGGGACTCGTGTGTCCACCCTCGAGCCTCATGCTCATGTCCTAGGATAGGTGGGGTGTCAGTGTACGTGTCAAGGTTACTGTATCGTGTCCTAGTGTCATACAATGTTGTGTCCAAACCCGTGTCAGTGGTTAAAATCCTACGTGTGTATGTCAGTGAGGACAACACGGGCTCGATTTCTCCTCGAGTAGTGAACCATTTCACCTGAGATTTTGGGGGCATGCTGCCAGTCGATGCCCCCATGTGTCCACCAAATTTCGTATCATATAAAGCTGTGTCGTTTCCTACAGAGTGCTCAAGCAGCAGGGGAGCACAGTATCCCCTGTGCAGTGTCTCGTGCATGTCCAGTTTGGATATGAAGAGGACACTAAATTCCATTCAGTCAAAATGAAATCAAATCCCCATATAATAGGCTACACACATATGAAATTAGTTTTACAATTTACAGAGATTCATTTCTTTGTGATATTTTACCAAACAAATTACATAGCACACTGATACGTGTCCGATACGCATATCAAATGGACACCAATTTCTACCAAACTTGGTCAACAGCAAGGGGACACCTAGATGAATGCAACTATGAAAAGTAATCAGGAATTTGAATGAGTTTGATAGGTTTTACCTATTAAGAGTGAATCTCAATAAAAAGTTTAAGGAATAAGGGTCCTTTTCCAACTTGTAATGGTCCCAAGCCTCTAAATCCTTGGTATCTACCCACCAATGGTATCGTCTACTGAAGGGGAGTCCAATACAATTGATTTGGTCCAATTTAGAGAAGAAATGAAGAATTTGGGGAAGAACTAAATTAGGGTTCTTAAGGGCTATTCAAAAGAGGCAAATGGGTGCTAAGAGATGTTATATAGGGGTGGAGATCCTTTGATGGCAGCCTAGGGTTCATTCTAGGGTTAGGGTTAAGTTTTAAAAGGTTTAAAGGCCTCTAGCTAACTTAATTCTTGGCCTTAACCTAAGGGCCCAAGTGAAAATATCTATCCTTAACAAATATCTAACCTCAACTTAATATCTATATATTCCTAACCTTGTCATGATGGAAGCTTCTAATCTAATATTTAGGCTCATTGTTAACATCTAGGTTAAGGCAATTCTAGGTTAGTCTCTAACAAAATACTTAGCACATTATCACTTAATCAAAATCATAATTATTTTAAAAGTCACAAAATGACCAAAATACTCTTAGCCTAAAAAGTTATAATTAGTCATCCTAATCACATGGTTAGGTCCCCATGGTCATGGTTAGTCTCTAGGCTTAACAATTCTAGGGTTACATTACAAAACACCAAAATCACAAAAATCAATTGAAATAGTTTTAAAATAATTAAAAATTACCAAAAAACATTATCATGAGTTAAATCCTATTATTCGATAATCAATATTACAAAAGTTTAAAATTACCCTCATTTTAGAAAAGTGGGTGTTACATTTCTAAATCCAAAATGTTCCACAATGGAAGGGGAGTACTCATGTAAGGCAATCATACTAGCAATATCATATTTTGATGCATCATGATCAAAATAGTAATTACCAATTGTCACTTTGGAATCCAAATTCTTCTGTTCCTTTGCCAAGATAAGTTGTTCATGTCACTACAAGGTCGTCGTTTACAAGTTCTAATGTGACACATTGGCAGTGCGCCCAGCGGGCCATAGCCATGCGCCCAGATTGGCACTAACCAATGCAACCCTCTCCATCAAACATTTAATACTGAATGACAAAGGCGACAATGCATTCCAAGAGCCGTCCAATCAGCTGTACAGAAAACGAAGTACCACTGATGTCAGCACCATCATTACACATTGGGTCGACAACAACTGCCACGTGGCCAACCTATCATTCGTATGAGCCTCATGGCCATGCGCCTCGTGGCCATGCGCCCAGAAGACTGCGTGCACCCCAGTGGTCATGCGCCCCCCCGACTTACTTTTGATCCCAAGCAATAGAAGACTAGGCTATGCATGCACCTCAAAAGTCATGCGCCTGGACTTGCTCATGGATCCTAAAGATCATGAGACCAAGTTGCCTCCCCTGCGCCTGATTCTAGCCCACCCTGATGCGAAGCTCTGCATGCACCTCAAAATCCATGCACCCAGACTCGTCTATGATGCCTAAAACCCATAGACTAAGTCGCCTCTATGTGCCCGATCCTAGGCACAACCCGACATATCACTCTCCTCGAAAATTGAGATCTTTGAGCCACAGACATGCGCCACGTATCTTTTGACTCAGTTCTACTCAAGAATAGGTGCTAACCACCTGTTTGCAAAAAAACAAAAAATTGTTTTTATTCCAAAATTATAAAAGAGTACAAAGTATAATGAATTCTAGGGAAGTACAACTTTAGGAATCTGATCAGAAGACGATCACTTTATCCCTTGGACTATGTGAACTTGAAGACTGTAGCCTCTGGAGAATGCAGCAGCAATTTTACAAGAGTTCTTGATCTCCCTTGATGATGATTGGAAACTCTATTTATAGAGTTCAGGAAATAACTATTTTAGTAGTTATTCTGATGTGCGCGAGGCTAGATTGTGCCATACTGGATTGCGCCAACCTCCAGTTGTGCCAACTTCCATTCAGTTGTCAATCGTGTACTAACTGTATTTAGACATGTGGCATCGTATGATTGAGATGCACATGGTCGTGTACATGATAGTAAACACGTCTTGAGAGATTAGTGGCATGTGCGCAACGTCATCCTACTTTAGAATGTAAGTTGTCTCAACTTTATCAGGTTGCGCGAGCTTCAGTCAACAAGTCAACCTGTGCTTGATTTGAGCTGCGTCTACACACGTGGCAGCTTCTGAGTAAAAGTCGTTCAGGTTGCGCCCAGGCGCAACTAAAGATTTTGTTTAGATTGCGCCTGGACGCAACTCACGAAATGTACATGATAGCTGTCCACCAACTTTTCCTTGAACGGTACACTTCACGGGATTCGAAGAGATTTTCCTCGTTCTCTATTGTGTCAGTCGTCAGTATGGTCAGGTAATGATGACCATTAAGTGTCAGATGCTACGTAGGCTTTGGCACAAAAAGATTGGGCGCAGTCTGATATCAGGCACAATCTGATCGGTGGCACAGTCTGCTTCATATCAGTGGCGCAAGTTGACTTTTGGGGCGCAACTTGATCACTGATCAGTATATTGAAGGCACAACTTAATTTTTAGGCTCTACAAGACCCCCCTTCAAAGTTTTCAAAACTTAAAGACATTGCAAAGTTTTGGAATACTTTGAATTTATAAAAGTTTTGACGAAGTCAGGTTGTGCCGATCTCATGCTCGGTCATCATGATTAAATACCTTTCTCGAAAGTATCCAATCTTCTCGTCGTCTTTCGGAGTTTTATTGATTTCTTTCAGTTTCCCATGAGGAATACGAAGAGTTAATTTGTTGATATATATGTAGTTGATCTCCGTACTTTGGTCTTCACTTTTGTTCTTCAATGGCCCCTAAGAAGAAAGAGATGGAGACTAATGCTGACACCACAATCAAGTCTCCTGAAGCGAGACAAGATATTGCGCCTACAACCTTTTTGTTGGAGGTTGACCCAGCTTTGAGGGCAGTGAATTTTTTGGACTGTTTCGGTTTAACTCCGTCAGTCTTCAATCGCTCGAGTGGCGGATCATCCTCTGAGGGGCACGCCAATTCAGAGGAATTTCTCAACCTGATGCATCGCTCGGGGATCTGTACTATGCAAGAATTGGATGCCGCCCTTCGTCAGACTGATGAAGGCAAGGACAAGAAATAATGTTCTTAGGCAGAACAACTTTTTAATTTTTATGTCCTTGGCTGTAGGGGTCCATCCGTCTTTATGCAATAAAACCTAGAATTTTTGATTTTGTGTGGCTGTGATTTCGAATAGTGCTCATGGACATATTCTTTTAACCAATTCTTCGTTATACTGTTTCTTCTGAAGAACACGTGGCAATTGTTGCACGGTTGTAGATGCCCATTTTTAATTCTCTCCCAAAAATAGGATCCTGGAACGACGCACCCACCTCCTCTTTAACCTCTTTTTAAAAAAAGACATCCAGAAAGAATCATTCATGTTCTCTCAAACAAATATTTTCCCACAAGGCTTCACTTGTGCTACTTCATTCTGACACTATTTGCTTGCATGCTGTGTCTTCAAAAACTAGTAAGTCTGTGCTAACTATTTCTGAAAATAGGCGCACACTATGGTCCAAATGTTTAGCTCTGATTAGAGACGCATATTGCTGTCATACGCCCGTTTGATCAGTGTTCACTACTGATATGCGCCTGCTTGTAGGCGTAATGCTGATGTGCACTTGATATGTGCCATTTTGTAGGCGCATTACTGATGTGCGCCAGTTTGTAGGCGCATACTGATGTGCGCCAGTTTGTAGGCGCCATGCTGCTGATAGATTCTGCTAACTTCTCATATTTTATTGATATTTGCAGGAATTTGGTTAGCGAGCTTCTTCAGAACTGGTATTGGTGATTTGGATGTTGTAGAGAACACTCTTTTGATACCCACATCGGGCAACTCATATGGTTCTGACACTCAAATCAGACAGCTCAGGACTCTTCATGTTAAGAAGGGTCTTCCTCAGATGGTAGGAAGAGCCTTTATACATGAGAGTTGGATGGTGGAGAGATAGAATTAGGAATCGGATCAGAAGGGTGATCTCGTTCCTAGTTCTCCTGGCGGGCTGTCTCCTTCCACCAGTTGTATTGACAGCAGCTCATCTTTGGGCTGCTGCATTCTGTGGTTCTCCTCTAGTCTTTCTGAGAGAGAAGACCAGAGTTGATTCCATTGTCGAGCTCGTTGCTTCGGGTCGATACGACAAGGAATTGCCACCAACAAATAAGAAGATCCAAAGATGTAATAGATCTTCATTATCAATGGAAAGATCCAAAGATGTAATAGACCTTCATTTAGAATGAAAATCCGAGATGTAATAGATTTCCATTAAGATGTATATATATTTTTAAAGAAGGAATGAAGAATAATTTTCTCTTCTTTATGATTTGATTTTGATGTGGTGATAAGAAACATAGAATCAAGGAAAAAATGTGGATAACAAGTTGCTGATGTAATGCATAATTTCAAAAGTATAGAGAATGTGAACTCTCAATAGAAAAAGTGAATGGTCACTTAAATTTTTGAGATAAGGACACCAAAAATGAATGAATAGTCACATCGGATAATGAACGAATAGTTATAAATAAACGAATAGTTGGAAATGAACGAACAGTTATAAATGAACGAACAGTTGAGTTTCTTTCGAAAAGTCGCATCAGTTCTCGAGATTGACTATCTAGCTGTTTTGTCTATAAATAGAACAAAAACTTTCGTAGACATCACCAATCTCTTTCCCTTCTGTATAAAAAAATGTCTTCCAAAGATTTGCTCATCTCGAAGCTTGAAGGAAAAACTGAGACACAACCTGCTGAGCCCTCAGTACCTTCTCAGAAAGAAAGGGTAAAAGGCTCAACTGTTCCTCCTGCACCAGGACAGGATTTGATCTCCAAATTAGTGGAACCCGGGAAGACTGCTGAAGAAGCAGCGTTGAGGATGGCTGCTTGCGAGTTTTTCGTGAGTTTTGGTAATGAAATGCTTGAACGATTGGCGAACTATGTATTTAGTCATGAAGGATGAGGGCCTCCTCCCCGTCCTTAATATTATGTAATTCAATTGTGCTTTTGAATAAAAATAAACTTTTATTTACGTCATGTTTCTGAAAATAAAGTATATTTTGTCTTCATACATAATATTTCTTGAGAAATTTGCCCTTGATGGGCATCATAGCAACTCTACCATCCATATCTGTCAATTGATAGGCTCCATTAGAAAAGACTTTATTTATCACATATGGTCCTTCCCATTTTGCCTCAAACTTGCCTTTGCTCATATGTGTCATAGTCATAGGACGTCTGACTGTAAGAACCAACTCGCCTTCTTGAAATGTTCGTACTCTGACTTTACGATTGAAAGCTTTTGAAATTTGTGCCTGATAAAGTTCAATATAGTGTTGAGCTAATAACCTTTTCTCATCGAGCGCCTCCAATTCCTAAAGCTGAAGACGATCATTATTGTCTGTAGTAAGCTCATTAGCAATGGCGATTCTTAATGATGGAATTTGAATCTCCAAAGGTAGTACCGCTTCACATCCATACACCAGAGAAAAAGGTGTACAACCTGTGGGGTTACGGACAATAGTACGATATGTCCATAGACATTCTCCAAGTTTATCACTCCAATTACGTTTGTTAATAGAGACAAATTTTTAAGGAGTTTGATAATGGTCTTGATGAATGCCTCAGCCAACCCGTTAGTCGCAGGATTATAGGCTGTTGAGGCAACATTATTGATTCTGTTGTCATCACAGAACCTATGAAACTTCTGGCTGATGAATTGCGGCCCATTATCATAAATGATTCGGCGAGGGACACCAAATCTATATATCACATGATGTTTAATGAAGTTGATGACACTACTAGTTTTTACTTCAGCCAAAGGTATAGCTTCCACCCACTTGGAAAAATAATTGGTTATAGCTAAGATGAACCGATGCCCTTTAGATGAAGGAGGATTGATAGGGCCAATTATATCCATGCCCCAAGCTTCAAAAGGCCATGAGGCTGCAGTTGGATGAAGAAATTTCGACGGTTGGTAAATGAAATCTGCATGGATTTGACATGCACGGTATTTCCTTGCATAATCAATAGCATCTGATACCATAGAAGGCCAGTAGTAGCCCATACATCGGATACGATCCTGTAGTTTAGGACTAGGTTGATGTGCTCCACAAACACCATAATGAGCTTCACGTAATATCTGCTTTGCTTCATCACCAGCGAGACACCTCAAGAGTAATCCATCAAAAGTTCTTCGATACAATGTCTTAGTAGTATGATTATAATAGAATCGAAGTGATCGACATCGGATACTTGTAGCTTCTTTAGGATCTTCTGGCAATATATCATGTACTGCAAAATCAATGAAAGGTATCCTCTAGTCCTCACTAATGACATTGACTTCAGTTAGGTTGCTGAATTCAATGTTGTGGTTGTTTCCAACACAAAATAATTCTCTATTAGAGATAACCATAATTTGTTTTCTTTTGACTGGAACTACCAATACTGCAGCTAAGTTAGCTAAAGCATCAGCTTCTGTATTGCATGCGCGACGTACATGTTCGATGAAGAATCCTTTGAATGAAGAAGCTATTCTGGTTGCTGCTTCATGGTATGGAACCAGATCTTGATGTCGAACTTCATATATGCCTCTAACCTGATTAACAATCAACTTAGAGTCACCATATACTTTGAGATATTCAATATTCAATTGTTTGGCTAATTGAAGTCCAATGAGCAAAGCATTGTATTCTGCCACATTGTTGGAGCGTGATTCGTCTAAAGAATAGGCCCTTTGAATAGTTAATCCATCGGGTGAAACAAGAACAATTCCTACTCCAGCAACGAGAGTACCTCCAGGTCCAATTCTAGAAGCTCCATCAAAGAACAACCTCCAAGTAGGAAATTCTTCTAAGATCATATTTGATTCCAATGTCTCGTCCGGAATCTCATCATAGAGTTTAGATGTCTCAGGGATGGAATGAGCTGCTAAGAAGTCAGCAAGTGCTTGGCCTTTTACAGATTTTTGAGGAACATAAACCATATCATATTGTGCTAGTAATATGGCCCATGTGGCAAGCCTAGAATTGAGTGTGCTTGGCTTCTTCATTAAGACTCGAAGAGGATTAACCCGGGATATGACATGGATAGTTTGACCTATGATGTAATGTCTTGTCTTCTGAACAGCAAACATTAAGGCTAAATATTCCTTCTCCACTGGACTATAACGATGTTCAGCTCCAATCATTGTTCGGCTGAGATAGTAGATGGCTTGTTCATGACCTTCCTTGTTCTTCTGAGCCAACCACTACAAGAAAATGTAGCATTTACGATGCACAATTTACGGCGCGCAGTTGATGTGCGTTGTAAATGACACTCTTTTACAGCGTACAAATATGTGCGCCGTAAAAGAGTTATTTTTTGTCTTTTTACGGCATGTTGGACATGCACGCCGTAATTGTAGACTCATTTACGGCACGCATTTTTGCGTGTTGTAATTGAAGGCTCATTTACGGCATGCATTTTTGCGCGTTGTAATTGAAGGCTCATTTACGACATACATTTTTGCGCGTTGTAATTGAAGACTCATTTACGGCATACATTTTTGCGCGTTGTAATTGAAGGCTCATTTACGGCATACATTTTTGCGTGTTGTAAATGAATGTATTTGTTTATTAAAAATTAGTTTTCCTCCTAACAAAATTTTCCCGTAAAAAATTTAGTTTTCCTCTCAAATCCAGATTTCAAAAAAATGTTAAAATAATTGTTTTCCACCTATATTTTCATATGAAAATGATAAAAAATAAAAAAACAAAAAGAATAAAAACTGCAAAAACAACAACAAAAATCTTTTAAAAATTGAAAAAAAACAAAAATCATTCTAAAAAAGAAAAACTTGAATGTTTTTTTTAAATGAAAAAAAAACTAAAAAAGAAAACTAAAAAAATCCAAAACAATAAACAATAAATAATTGAATACGAATTTTTGAAAAAAAATAGTATAGAAAAATTATATTCTTAAGAAATATAATAATTATATTTTTGAAAAGATATATATATATATATATATATATATATATATATATATATATATAAAAAAAAAAAAAAAAAAAAAATATATATATATATATATATATATATATATATATATATATAAGAATCTAGGATGTGGGTCTGGATCCCGGTCGCGGGAGACTTCCATCTCCTCGAATCCCCCCCACCCGGCCATGGCCGGCGGCCGTCTGCCCCGGGGCGCCCTTCCTCCCGCAGGGCGAATCCTGCCCCCGGTCTCTTTTCTCGGCCGGGTCCCCTCCGGCCGCCCACCCCGTGGGGAGCACCCCCCTTGTCTCTGGCTGGTGCTTGCATGTCGTGTGGCGGGTCCTCACCCTTCCCCTTCCTCCCTCGGCGCCGCCGTCGCCCTCGGCGCAGTCGGCATCGCCGAGCGCGGCGCCCTCGGCCGCCCCCGGCCCAGTCCCTCCTAGGGCCTCCGCCTGTCAGCCCCAACGTCCAGCGCGCTCCGCCACCTCTCCCAGGCCCGCCACTCCCCTTGGCCGGCGCCCCTGTCGCAGCGCCGCCCCCTCCCTCGACTGCGGCGCCTTCCTCCGCCGCGGACCCTCCCACGTCCCTCCGCACAGCGCTTCCTCCTCCCGCAGCGGGGGCGCTCCCTCCTCCCGCAGCCCCTCTCTCCGCGGCACCTTCGGCGGCGGCCTTCCACCCGGCCCTCCCCCTCCTGAGGTGGAACTGGCTTCCCCCACCAATCTCCTAGGCGCCGCCTTCCCCTCCCCCCCATTCCCTCAGCGGAGCCGGACCTCCCTCCTCCTGGTCGTGGCGCGTTTTTTCGCTCCCCCCTTGGGGTCGAGAAACTCCTCCTCGTCCCCGACGCAGCCTCGGGCCCTCCGGCCGATTTGTTTGCCATCCTCCCTCAATTGGGGCCGAAACCCTCGCCGGGACTCCCTCCTAGGCCGTGGCCCCCCCGTTCCTGACCTCCTCCACCGGGCTGAGCATCCCCCTCGGGCCGCGCTCCGCCCTCCTCGAGCCGCTCTCCCCTCGCTCGGTCTCGGGTCCCCGTTCCTTCCCTCCCCGCGTGGTCATCCCCCCTCCGGACGATAGCCGGCCCCGCCGTGTCCCTTCGCAGTCGCCCGAGGTCCTGCCCTCTCCTCTTTCCCCCTCCGGTGTTGCTCGTCTCCCCGGCGTGGCCCCGCAGTGGAGCTCTCCCCAGCCGCCGCGGTATCCGGTCCCGCCCTCTCGTGTTCCGCCGGAGTCCCCGTCCTTCTCGGCTTCAACCACCGTCCAGGACCCCCCTTCCACCGGTCGATCAGCGCCGGTTCTCCGCCTTGACCCCTTCCCTCGGTCAGGCCTCGCCGGAGCTCCGTCTCTCCAGCTTCCCCTCCCGACGGGCCAGCGTTTCCCAATGCCGCTGTGCCCCGAGCCCCCTCGGGTCACCCCCACCCCCGCTTCGGACCTAGCGCCTGGCCCTGGCCTCCTCGGGCCCCGCGCCAGGACCAGGGGCCCTCGGGCCCCGCGTCAGTCCCACGTGCCCCCCCACGTGGGATCCTCCAGCCTTTTGTTTTGTATGATTTTCTCCATCGGGCTTCGAGCCCAGAACCCCCGCCCGTTTCACCCTGATGATTCGAATTTTTTCGTAATTTCATCTTTTCGAAATTTTGAATTAATTCGAATATCAGCTGCTGTTCGTATTTCCAGGTTCAGGACTTTAGATCCTTGCTGTCTGGGCCTTTTGGGTCTTGGCCCAGGCTACGTTTGTAAGCTCGTAATGAGCCTCCTTTGCTTATTCAATAAAATGTCTTATTGCCAATATATATATATATATATATATATATATATATATATAAACTTTCCCACCTGACTTTTTCACTTCCTGGCTTAAGTTTTTTCCTCCTCTCAATTTTTTTTTTCATTCCCTCTTGAGTTTTTATTTCTGGAGCCCTAGATCTAGATCGTGACCCCTTCTCGTTCACTATCTAGCTCCCTCCTCAACAACCTCGACAAGTTCCCCCCCTCCGCATCTCCTCCCCTCCTTTCCTCCTCTCTGCCTCCCTCAAACTCCTCTACCGCTCAAACCCTAACCCTGACGATCTCTCGACCGGATCCTGGTCCGGATCTAGAACCTTTCGTTGTCGCACCGGAACGCCGCCAATGTCGACTCCTTCGTCACCTCCTTCTCTCTCAACCTTTTTTCCTCGAGAAAGAAAGGAGACACCCTTGTCCTCCCCAATCATGACCTGAAGATCGCCATCGAGTCCGTGAGGATCGGGCTCGACACCATATACGAGAACGGTTCGCCACCTTCGCCTACGACGGTCGGGACGGTGCACCACACCGTCGTCTGCTACCTCAAGTCCTCCATTAGGAATCCCACCTTGTGGTTCCGCCTCTCCCTCCGCCGGCAGCCATTCGACCTCCGCCACGTCCACCGGCTGACAAGCGCAATTGGAGAGAAGGTAGACGTCTAGCTGGTCGAGTCTCTGTTCTGATCCGAAGTTTTGAGGGTCGAGGTCGGAGGAGTTGGTAATGGCAAAGGCTTTCTTCAGGTGAGTTACGTTGAACTCAAATTCGTGCTCAAGTGCGAATTCTCCATTAGGTAAGATCCTTTGGTCTCCTGTGCTGGTGACACTTCTCTAAATCTTTAATTTCTATTTCATTCATTAAAAGTCAAAACATACTTTATGTTTGATCTGCACACCATGTGTTCGGTCAATTGTCTCAGAGTACCGATAGCTTGATTTGTCCGAAACGGACACGAGGTTCTTGCCAATTCCCAACCCGACTCCGCTCTCTCCATCTACGGAGCTCGTTCTGGTGCACCATAAAGACCCTAGGTCGATCAGTGGCTCCAACTTGTTGTGTCGAGCACCCCACGATGGCACTGAACCACAGTAGACGGCCGACCAGGCCTGACGCTATGGTGCCTCTATCACCTTGGACCTGCCCTACCATGATGACGATCTTGGCAAAAAATTGAATATAGTTTCCTATTTGGCACCAGCAATTTGAAAGGACTACGCACAGACAGATTTATTGACCAATTTATCTCCTTTCTTGGCCAACATAGGATGATTCTTGAATATGACTCTGTGAAATTGTATGTCAATAACTGCGTAATATTCTTTGCATTTGTTTGCAAAAGATTTGTGTAGTTTCAGTTCATTTGGAATTTGATAAATACTTTGCAGGCTATGCATTTATATTCTGTTTGTATGCTGCTATGCATTCATATTCTGTTTGAATTGGATAAATACTTTACTAAAAGGAATTTGTATGCTGCTATGCATTCATATTCTGTTTGTACTCTTGCAGGATAAGTTGATGACCATTCCATCAGAATCTTCAAGTGGAACTTCAGGGAGTTGGTTGTTTAAAAATAAGGAACATGGGAAGACCAGTGCAACAGCTAGTCTGGTATGGATATGTCCTTCACATACTTGATTTTATCTCAATGACCATTAGAAGCAGATGTTTTTTGTGATTATAACAGGGGATGATTCTGTTGTGGGATGTTGACTCCGGGCTTGCTCAAATTGATAAATACTTGCACAGTACTGATAACCATGTTGCTGCGGGAGCCTTGTTAGGTGTTGGAATTGTCAATTGTGGTGTCAGGAATGACTGTGACCCTGTGAGTGTTTTTTGTACTTAAATGAATGTCCTCTTGAACTGAGCCAAGTCTTTTGGGCTTATCGATATGTCAACTTCTTTTAGGCATTGGCGCTACTGATCGACTACGTTCACAAAGAAGATACAGCAATTCGAATTGGAGCAATTCTGGGCCTCGGTATTTCATATGCTGGTTCACAAAATTCTGAGGTGAAACTACTTTCCTTCCCTATCTGTAGACTTATTTACTTGCATCTTGATTTGTGCTAACTAAGTCTTTGATACCAGATTAGCTTTCGTCTTATGGAAATCTTGGGAGAACAAAAAACACCTCTTGAAGTTCGTGTGTTTTCTGCCATCACCCTTGGTTTAGTTTATGTTGGTTCTTGTAATGAAAATATTGTGCAAGCTATCATTTTGGCCATAATGGGAACTGAATTGGCTGAGCCCCTGACTCGTCTTCTCCCTGTAGCTCTTGGACTTCTGTACCTCTGCAAGCAGGTAAAAGAATTCACTCCCCAGTAGTATTTATGTCTTATCTTACTTTCCTCCCGTTTACTTCTTCACTGGTTAACTGCAGTTTGCTTTGGTGTTTATTCAAGATGTCCCTTATCCAGCTTGCTTTAGCATATGCTTTCTATTATACACTTATGATTTTGAGCCCAATTTAGGCTCTTCGGCAGATGACTTCCGTTAATCACGGCTACTACTATTCAAATTTGTCTGCAATAGGATATTAGTTAAATGAGCTGCTAGAATATGGGTAGGCCTAAACATACTTAGATAGTTAGATTCAGGCTTTATGAGAGGATATGGTATTTGCTTATGTTAGAGAAAAATAGCCCATAACAAAATAAAGTGGAAGAAAAGGGATTCAAATTTGGGATAATGGCTTTGTTGTTGTTTTGGCAGCTCATTGTAATTTTAAGCCTAGTTAAGTATAGTTCAATTCAAGTTTTGGGTTGATTTCCCCGTTTGTACAAATAACTCATTTCTTAAATACTATATTTATGGCTCTTATTGCTCTCTGTGAGTCTGTGTGTTTGTAACTTGGGCACATGAAACTATTGAGTTGGAAATTTGGGCAGAATGTGCAATCTGTTCTTGTTCCTGTATTTGGCTCTAATAATTTCTTAAATAAAAAGCGACTAACTGTGTGCTTTTGTATTTGATAGGAAGATGTTGAGGCTACTTCAGACGTGTCCGAGACCTTTAATGAAAAATTCAGGAAGTATTGTGATGTTACACTCTTGTCCATGGCATATGCTGGCACTGGGAATGTGCTAAAGGTCTTTATTCTTGAAGTTAAATAGCCTCTATGAAGAAGTCTCAGTTGGAAGACTACCTAACTTTCCTCCTTGCAGGTTCAGGAGCTTCTGGGATGTTGTGCCCCACATCTTGAGAAGGGAGAGATCCATCAAGGCCCTGCTGTTCTTGGAATTGCTCTTGTCGCCATGGGAGAAGATTTAGGTCTAGATATGGCTATCCGATCACTGGAGCATCTTTTACAGTATGGAGAACATAATATTAGACGAGCAGTGCCTCTTGCTCTCGCTATCCTGTGTATCTCCAACCCAAAGGTATTTCTATCAAAGTGTTGATCTTCCATAAGTAATTTAGTTTAAGTCTCAATTTCAAACATAAAAACGTACAATCTAACATAATCCGATCTCTTCCAAATCATGAATGGCACAATGCAGTCTGTGCTGGTTGCATAAATATTAAATAAACAACTCTGATATTAGGAGCATGAAAACTCCTTTTAGAATAAGGGCCAGTTGTTTCTTACTATCCCCCCTGAGTTGCCAACCTTTGGTTACTAGCATGAAAACTTGATGTTAATTATCTGAGAAATTATGACATTCCACATGCCCCACGCCGGCAGCCACCCAAGACTACACGTTTGGGTTCTCCTCTTCTTTATTAAAGCACATCCTGTGTACATGCTCCATTTTGCCAACATGAAGCTGATACCTTATTCTATTTCATCTGGATGTTTTTCTTGTTTTTTAGGCGAATGTTATGGACACATTAAGCAGGCTAAGTCATGATACAAATGCTGATGTCTCTATGGTATGTTTTCATACATAGTGCACTATTTTGTCAGATGCCATTATCTTCAATCTAACTTGTGAGCTGCAGGCTGCCATTATCTTGTGAGCCGACCAGGCCTGACGCTATGGTGCCTCTATTACCTTCATGCTCATGGCAAGATATCCTATTGCACATATCTGCCTCAGCTAAGGATTTGGTACAATTCATAGAAAGTGAACTTCACATGACTACCTAGCAAATTTATTAGGAACCCATCCTCATCTTATTGGGATTTTAGGTGACAAAATCTAATAAAAGTAGCTTCAATATCAATTGCAAATGGTACCAATTTTACTGAAGCCTGCAGAATAAGGATGTTTTGTTGATGTATCCACAAGTTAGGGATCACAGGACTGCCTAGCAAATGTATTAGGAACCCATCAGGTATCAAATTTCTTGCAACTTTCATATATCAAATTTCTTGCAACTTTATACGAATGTGCCACTATCTTGTAGAGAACAAATTTCTTACAAATTAGATGATCAGATTATGATTGTGCCCCAAATTCTCCAGCCCTATATAGATACAACACTATTATGAAATGAAATGCATGTACCTAAGGTATTTCATTTTAAAAGTTCCACTTGAATTAATTGAACTGTTGTAAACAACTTTATTTGTTTGCTTGAAGTTTTACGAAGAATTGTACATTTACTTATTTAATAATTATTGATCCACTAATATTATTTTTTTTATAAATATTTTTGCAACAGTTGAGTTATGGGACTTGTGGATTCTCGCTATCATCTTCTCTGCAACACGTGGACTCTTCATCGCCATCACGTTCGAGTTTTTTGTTGGATATTTTGTTTTTGGGTGTTTTGTTAAGGGGTGGATGATTTATTGTTGACAAAGACATTTGATATGGTCTATATGTTTGTTGAAGCTACTAGAACACTAATGTTACTGTTAATAGAATTATGGATTGGAAGCTACGATCTATTTGTTCGTACCTATGAATTTGTGACTTTAATTGCTTAATATGATAATTCAGTCAATTAGTTCCTATATTTTCTTTTGCTATGTTATACTTTGCTCTCTCTTTTCAAAATAATGACAATTTAATGAATGGGGTCAAATTTTGATATAAACTAAATTATAATATTTGTTCATGTTGCAAATGTTAGAAATTTGATATAAACTAAATTGTGCATTATAAAAAGAGGTTCATTAACAACGTTCATAAGAAATCGTGGGGAATGTGTTTACGACATTCATTAATATGCATTTACAACATGTGATAGGTGATCATTTACAGCATTTGCTCTCACATTGTAAAAAAAAAGTGTCATTTACAGCGTTTGAATGCGTGCTGTATAAAAGGGTCATTTACTGCGTTCTGATGCGTGTTGTAAAAAAGTGGTCATTTACAGCGTTCTGATGTGTGTTGTAAAAAAAAGATCATTTACAGCATTAAACTGCGCTTTGTAAAAAGTGTCATTTACAACGTGCAAATGCACGCCGTAAATAATAGGATCATTTACGGCATAGCCTTTTACGGCACAAAAATCTACGCTGTGAAAGATCATTTATGGCACGTTTCGTGCGCCGTAAAAGATCCTTTTTCTTGTAGTGAACAAAGCTTCCAATGAATGATCCATTGCTCGGACATACATTAAGAAGGGTATCCCTGAGATCGGTGGTACAAGAACCGGTGGACTCATTAAATATCGCTTTATATCATCAAATGCTCGTTGACATTCTTCCGTCCAAACGAAAGACACACCTTTCTTCATTAAGTGAGTAAATGGTCTACAACGTCCAGATAAATTCGAAATGAACCGCCTGATGTACGTAAGTCAACCTTGGAATCCTCGTAGCTCTTTTAGGTTGCATGGAGGACGCATCTCTTGAATGGCTTTGATCTTCTCGGGATCAACGTGTATACCCTTAGAGGTAATGACGAAGACCGAGAAACTTACCACGAGAGACACCCAAGAAAGACTTGGTGGGGTTCATCTTGAGTTGATGCTGGCGCATTAGATTGAAGATAGTTCTTAAATCTTGAATGTGATCTTCTTTGAGACGACTTTTGACAGCAATATCGTCAACATAGCATTCGACAGTCTTTCGCAAATGATCTCGAAAGATAGTGCTCATAGCCCGCTAGTAAGTTGCACCTGCATTCTTAAGGCTAAACGACATGACCGTATAACAGTACACTCCCCGAGGAGTACGAAACGAAGTATGTTTCTCATCTTCAGGATTCATCCGGATTTGATTATATCCAGAAAACCCATCCATGAAAGAAATTCGTTCGAATCCACATGTATTTTCAATCATAACATCCGTAATTGGGAGAGAGAATTCGTCTTTGGGGCAAGCATCATTGAGATCCCGAAAGTCTATGCAAACTTGAACCTTTTCGGTCTTCTTCAGGACAGGGACGATATTGGCCACCCAGTCAGGATGTTGTTCTTCTCTGATAAAGCCACAAGCTATAAGCTTTTTGACTTCATCATCAATTGCATTCATCATTTCAGGCTTAAATCGTCGTTGTTGTTGTTTGACCGGTTTGACATTCGACAAGATGTTAAGCTTGTGAGTTGCAATTTGAGGATCTAATCCCGGCATGTCTTCGTAACTCCAGGCGAAGACGTCAATGTATTCACGAATAAGGTAAAGTAACTCTTGTTTATCATCTTCTGAAAGATTTTTGCTGATGAAGATTGGTTGTGATACACCTTTCTCTCCAATATCAACTTGGACCAGTTGATCTTCAGTAGGTGGTTCTCGTTGTTCAAAACGAAGTTCCCACTGATTGTCTATCCTTTGTACCCAAGGATCCACTTCAGGAGCTTCTTCAATGTCACTTTCGTCGTCTTCTTAGAATTCGGCGGACACCATATTAGAAGATACTATCGCCTTATGAATATGACCGATGCTGGTTTCAGAGTCCCATGAGATAGAATCCGAAGAATTTGAATGTTCTTCTTCATCAGATTCAGAAGGTTCTGGAGTTGGAAGTGGTGACATATAACCTAGTCCTCGTTTTGTTTTACTGTGGTATTATTATGATTTTCCTTTTGGAACAGCAATACGAAGATGGGTTCGCCTTCCTTTACCATTGTTGAGACATGTTCTGAAATCATAGCCTATTTTACGGATGATGGCTTTAGATTGTGGACTATAGCGTCATAATTGTAGCCTTCCTGTATCATCTCTATCATCATTATAGAGCATGATTTTTGGTTCTTCTCTCTTGTTGAAGAATATAGGCTTTTCATCTTTCTTTCGAGACGGTACTAAGAAGTACGACTCTTGTATTGAATCCAGTGATACCAAATTTCGTTGAGATGATACGACTTCTATTGTAAGTGGCTTAAAGTTATCTAGCATATCCAAATAACACTGAGTATAGTAAAAGACATCAGTATACTGCGAAGGAGATGCTTTATTGATCTTTACACCATCATTTACAACAGGGACTTTAGCCTTAGTAGGCTTAGTCAGATTGATGACAAGAGGGGGAGAAGAAGAACGAGAAGGAAGAGGAAGCTTCTTGCGACGAAGATCGATTACAAGCGGCTCAGAAGAGGTGAGCTCCCTTTGTTCCTGACTATCACCTTTAGGTCGCTTCTCATGGGAAGGTAGATAAATAGTCAGTGGTTGGGAAGACTGAGGACAGGAGGTACGTCCCTTGACTGGAATCACCAGAGTATCATTAGGTATACTCTTCTGTTCTTCATCTGTGTCCATTGCTAGTACCACCTTCATGAATTCCTCTTTGTACATACGAGAATTATTGCAATTTGCTTCAACTCCTTTGAAAGGATTCAGATCTGCAACTTCTTTTTGGACTTCTCCATTACTATCCACATATTTGAAGCATTGGTGGAGTGTAGAGGGTACAATATTGTGTTCATGGAGGAATGGCCTTCCCAATAAAGCATTGTATGAGCCATGATTGTCAATAACATAGAAAGTTACCTTTGTACGAAGATTGCCAATTTGAAGTTTTAGGCGTATCTTCTCCAAAGGTTCACTTCTTCCTTGATTGAATCCCAGGATGGTAGTAATAGTTGTAGAAAGATTATGTACTGGGATTTTCAAAACGTCCAATAAGGACTTTGGCATGATGCTAAGTGCAGAACCGGGATCAATCAGAATACGGTCGACTTTCATGGTATCCACATATCCCGTGAAATAGAGAGGACGATCATGATGATTGTCTTCTAACAACATATCATCTTGTGTAAAAGTGATATTGGGCATTAACTCAAATACACTATGACAATGTGCATAGCTGACTGGCTCCTTTTCAGGCTTCTTGAGAAGAGTTAAGCAGGTGTCAGCCTGCATCAAAGCTTCACTTAACGTCTCACGAGTTTCTTTTGAGAGACGTAAAAGTTCAAAAATTGACAATCTTGCTGGAGTATTGGCCAATTGAGCCAATATGTCAAAATTATAAGGCTTTTCAAGTCCAAAAGATGATGACTTTTTCAATACTTTATCAAAGCGAACATGTTGCTTTCCTTTGTCTGCTGATGTTGGTCTAGGCGGAGATGGTTCGGCCACTAGCTCAGATATAGACGGTGTATCTTCAGCAGGAGAAGATGATGAAGGAAGAGCATCCGGGGATAGAGCAAGGTTTTCTTGATTTTCGGAATACTCCCGAAGATAAGGTTTTCCAGATCTAGTGTCCATTAGGATTTCTTCTTCTGTTAATGGTTCAAATGATACTATATTGCAGTTCTTTGATTTAGACTTGGAATGCTTCTTTTGTTTAGAAAAGGAAGGCATTTCAAATTCTGCAACCAGATCTGGATGAATCCACATAATCTCTCCTTCGTCAGTTGTCATCGGAACAAGACCTTCGTTTTGAGGAGGCGGGATATTCATAATTTCTAGAGTAGTCTTTGGAATGGGGACACCCCCATCTTGTACGAGTTGTGGTGGAAAATTGCCAAATTGGAGAGAAACCACATTAGCAGTCACTGTTTTTTCGTCCTGCTGTAGAGTAATTGCTCCAGAGTTGACCAACTCTTGGATTTTGCCTTTGAGCACATAACATGCTCTGGTTGGATGCCCTATGAATCTGTGATAAACACAATATTAGGATGATCAGTTTTACCAACTTCTTCTGGTCATTTTGCCTCTGGAAGATGAAGCTTATTGCTTTTGATCAAGCAATCGAAGATGCTCAACGTATCATCTTCGTCGAAATAATACT
This sequence comes from Iris pallida, assembly GCA_029216955.1. NCBI lineage: Eukaryota > Viridiplantae > Streptophyta > Magnoliopsida > Asparagales > Iridaceae > Iris > Iris pallida. Next base: position 683,917 of record JANAVB010009596.1, read on the forward strand.
CTTCTTTTGGACGAGTTGACTTTTACAGTGGTGCTGATGGGGTGGATGCCGTCTGAGTAATATTGACAGCCAAAGACTCTTTGCCTTTAAGATTGATGGCCAATGTTTCTTTATTCTTGCGGTTATTCTGGCGATTACTACCCTCAGGTATAGAATGTTCATCTTGGTTAGGGTGAGTCATCTGGACTCCTAACTGCTTGAACTTTTCAACACTCACTTCTGCCGCATTTGCATTAACAATGAAAGAAGGCCAATCCAGAAATTGTGTAGATCCCGTCCACATACTGATAATAGGCAACAAGTTTGATTTGCAAGTGTCTATTGTTACAGCAGATGGAGTACCTAAAGGCATTTTGAGTGCCTCTCGGCAGAATCTTTCAATAAAGCTCTCTCTGGATTCATTGTGCCTCTGTTTAATTTTAATGAGGGCAGACATTGTCATGTCGTTGACTCCCTCATAAAATCGTTCCAAGAACATTTGTTTGAAATCGACAAAAGAAGTGATACAACCATCAGGTAAGCTACGATACCAGTCATATGCTGCACCGGCTAAACAACCGACGAACACTCTGGTAAGGAGAGCATCATTTGGCTGTAATTGATCAGTTATCACTTCGAAATGATTGATGTACTGACTTGGAGAAGTGCTACCATCAAACAGCATAATGGTTGGAAGTTTATACTTAGGAGGAAATGTAACTTCCTTCCACTCTGTAGGATATGGTTGCTTGATGCCCAATCTTTGTAGGCCACCCATCTGCTTGAAGGCCTCAAATTGAGTGTGTAAGAGTTTCACAACCTCATTAGCATCCCCTAATGTTTGAGAATTGGTTGGCTGGTTAGGAGTGTTAGGAGGAGGAACATCATGGTAATTACCACCCCCAGTACCAGACTGACTTGGATCAGCTTGAGTTGGCACAGAAGCAACCTGAGGGGTTGGTACCTCCAGACTAACAGGTACAGAAGATGCTATAAGCTCTGGATTTGTAACAGGGTTTACAATCGGAGGCACTGTATGTTGAGCTACCATTATGGTGTGCATGCTTGTAACCATTTCTGCCATGGTTTTCAATTTGTCTTCTAATGCAACAATTCGTTGCTCTTGGCTGATTGATGTAGAGGCATCTTGATCTTCTGTAATGGTATATGCCGTCACTTCTCTTGCAGCTATTGACGAGATAGTTTGTTTAGAACTTTCACTATCTGCATCAAACTCTGAAAGAGAGTCCTCTCCCATATGGGTGATAGGGAGATCTTCTTGATTAAAGACACATTGGATCAAATGTCAATTTCTTGATCTTTTGTATTGAAAGACACCTTCACTGGATGCATGGATTCGGTCTAAGTTTGACTAGGATTACGGGATACATTACGTCTTGGACGTTTTCCACCCCCAGTGCCTTGAGAAGTCATGTTAACAGAAGCATATAATAGTTCATCTTCGTCTTCTATTATATACTCAGGAGTTGAAGCATAGTTCAGACGATCGAAGACAGATCGTCGAGCCGATTGGCAACAACAGTTGATGACAACTTCATGTAGGCAATGGCGATTTGAAGCGCGATTTGGAGGTGAGGAAAGCATTCCCGTAGTTTCCCGTCTTTGTGTAAGACGTTGCCAGAAATCAGTTATAACCACAGGACGAGAAGAAGTCGGAGGGACATATTCCTTAATGATGTTAGGAACATGTCTCCTATTCTTCAGGTGTTTGGTTCCTTGAGTGTACAAAGATGTACTCAACTCATTAGCATAGGTAGAAGGGTCTTTCTTTTCAAACTTTGGCTTTTGATACAGATTGGCCTTTGGCATAGGGTTCTTACGTTTTACCAAAGCTGATATTGGTTGACGCCTATTGAGATAAGCGTGTAAATCTAAAAATTCCGCTCCTGGTGTCTCTGTTTGTGATACCTTCAATTTTCCTTGTTTGAATTTTGAAATTTACAAGGTAGGAAGATCTTGGCCAGACCCCATAGGAGTAGGCAATATACCTCTGTGATCAATATTCTTTCTAGTATCAGAGTTCCGAGGACCTCTGTTTACAGGAATGGAATCTGATACATCTTTCTCAGAGTCATAGACCAGAGAAGTTTGAGGAAAGACCAAAGGGTATTTTCCTTTATTTTGAACATGGTTAGCTAAGAAGCATTTCTTTTTGTTCTGTTGTGTGATCATTTTAGGCATAGATTGCGCCAATTGAGAAAATGCCATAGGACTTTTTCCTTTGTTCTGCCTAGTGTTAGCACTAGGACAAGAATTCTCTAAGTTCAGAACTTGAGAATCAGAAGAGGGTATAGCCAAAAGACTAGTTCCCTTAAGTTGCGCCGGAGTAGCAGATTGCTTGGGTTGCGCCATAGTCCTACGGACTACTGGTAGCACCTTGGCAGCAACTTTGGTAGATTGTGCATGGGCAGCAGAGGGAGCAGATTGCGCCTTAGCAACAGAAACAGGCTGTACTGGAGCCACTGAGGCGGATTGCGTCTTGATCATTGAGCACTCAAGTTGCGCCTGGGCAACAGCGACTGTGGAGGATTTAGGAGTCCACACAGCCCTGTTCTTGGCAATAGCCACCGCGTGCTTGTTGCTCTTGGTGTTGATCATGTTCTCGTAGGCTGTCTGGTTGACTTGAACAACCAGAGTCTTCTGCGTCTTGCCGATCGACGCAATGTTACATTGAGTTGTCACTTTTTCGTCGGAGGAGAAAGTCGTCCCCAGCAGAGTCGCCATTTTGTTTACAAAAAACAAAAAATTGTTTTTATTCCAAACTTGTAAAAGAGTTCAAAGTATAATAAATTCTGGGAAAGTACAACTTTAGGAATCTGATCAGAAGACGATCACTTTATCCCTTGGACTATGTGAACTTGAAGAATGTGGCCTCTGGAGAATGCAGTAGCAATTTTGTAAGAGTTCTTGATCTCCCTTGATGATGATTGGAAACTCTATTTATAGAGTTCAGGAAATAACTATTTTAGCAGTTATTCTGATGTGCGCGAGGCTGGATTGTGCCATACTGGATTACGCTAACCTCCTGTTGTGCCAACTTTCATTTAGTTGTCAATCGTGTACTAACTGTATTTAGACGCGTGGCATCGCATGACTGAGATGTGCGTGGTCGTGTACAGGATAGCAGACACGTCTTGAGAGATTAGTGGCATGTACGCCACGTCATCCTGCTTTAGAATGTAAGTTATCTCAACTTTATTAGGTTGTGCGAGCTTCAGTCAACAAGTCAACCTGCGCTTGATTTGAGCTGCGCCTACACACGGGGCAGCTTCTGAGTAAAAGTCGTTCAGGTTACGCCCAGGCGCAACTAAGGATTTTGTTTAGATTGCGCCTGGGCGCAACTCACGAAATATACAGGACAGCTGTCCACCAACTTTTCTTTGAGCGGCACACTTCACGAGATTCGAAGAGATTTTCCTCGTTCTCTGTTGTGTCAGTCGTCAGTATGGTCAGGTAATGATGACCATTAAGTGTCAGATGCCACGTAGACTTTGGCACAAAAAGATTGGAAGCAGTCTGATATTAGGCGCAATCTGATCGGTGGTGCAGTCTGCTTCATATCAGTGGTACAAATTGATTTTTGGGGCACAACTTGATCACTGATCAGTATATTGAAGGCACAACTTAATTTTTAGGCTCTATACCACCCAAGATCTCAACAATATCCAAATCTTCGTGATTGCCACGTGTCAGCTCCATCGCAGCCCAGCACAATAGTCCTGTAGATTCAGCTTCAATTCAGGGCGCATCAACCATGCGCCCCCGCCAGCATCAGCCACGTGGCATCCCTACGTCCAGGTGCATCCGGCATATACGCACATGAACAGCCAGCCTGCTGCCTATAAATGGAAGGATCATTCCTTCACCTCCAGGGACAGACATATATACACACGGAGACAGACAGATAGAGAGAGAGATATATACAGACAGACTGTTATATCCACATATAGAGGCCAGAAGAGACACTTAACGTCCGCTTCTCCTCGCAAGGCTCTGGCATCCAGAGCAAGCCAGACCTTCAGAGAGTTCAAGATCATCGTCAGATCGTCAACGGAGTCAACGCATTACCACTCGCTCCACCGATGCAGTTTCTAGATAAAAAATAAAGTGTACTCCTAGGACTACGTCTAAGTCCTACATTGTATACTGTTCTGTTTGTAATTAAAATACCAAAGTTTTAATCAACAAAACCTTGTCGCATTTTCGATGGCAAACAATTGTATTAATTAAATTACTGTTGGTTACTCTCTTGAGATATGAAATAATAGACTAGGACATGCTTATTGTAAAGGAATCGATAAAATGTCCAGAATAGCCCTCATCTCCAAATGTGGGGGTAAGAAGGTGGAGAAATATAAAGTTTGTGGTCAAACTAAGGTTGTTAGAAAGATGTTTAATCGGGTGAACTGAAGTACAAATCTACTGGAGTTGGTGCACTGATATCTGTGACTTCAAGCATTTATCTATGATGGCTGCAATGTAATAATTTTTTACCTTCATTGATGACTACTCAAAGTACGCTTTGTCTATCTTCTTAAGTCAAAATATGAAGCATTCGAGTAGTTCTAGGACTTTAAGAAAGAAGCCGAACGACAAATGGGTCAACAACTCAAGAGACTCATAAATAATCGACAAGGAGAGTATCGTTCTCTTGAATTCGTATTATTTTGCAGAGGACATGAAATTGTTAACGAGAATACTACTTCGTACTCCCTTCAATTTAATACAGTTGCAGAAAATAATAATCATAATCTAATAAAGTTGATGAACTCCATATTGCTAAAATCAGGTCTTACAAACTACTTTCGTGGAGAAAGCCATGCTGGAGGCTACATTTAGCATCAACAGAGTGTTGACCGCACAATCTGAAGTAACTACTCATGAACTCTGGTTTAAAGTTAGACCAAACTTGAATGTTATTTGAGTGTGTTTTAGGGCGGTCTTGTAGTGCCATGTCCATGTTACGGAGCATGGTGTGGGCTAGTGGCTGGAATGGCTAGTCGAAATGAGATAATGTAATTTTTTGCCACTATTGGTTGATTTGGACAAGTAAATTGAGATCATTTCCACTTTGTATATTGGATTCTTTAAAATTGTGCCCTATATGCAGTGAATCATATCTTAGGTAATTAACTCTAAATAAGAGCCTCTTCCTCAAGTCTTTTTGATGTTGCTTTTGCTATTGGCTTTATGATGCATTTTCGTAGATGTTTTCGATGAATGTTTTTACTGGTTGCTTTCACTGTGTTCACATTTAAATTTTTGAGATAAAGAGAAGAAGAGTTCCGAATTCATTATTGGTGCAAATATAGTTGAACAAGTAAGCAAAGTTTAACCGTCGCATGGAATATCTCTTTCTCTCGGCAATTCACCAACAAGTGAGTAGCTTTGATCCTTCGATCCTTAATCTCAGCTCTTTACAAAAGGATTACTTTGTTATTGCATAGAGTTCTGATCAATGATATCTAGGAAGAATTTTAGAAATATAATGAAAGATAAGTAATCACATTGCTCTTAACTTGTTATAATAGAATAATGGATATGTGTATTATTGTAATAAATGTTGGGATCGTTGAGTCACCATTTATTGTAAGTTCTTGTATTTGGCGGGTAAAAGCAAAGTTACAGGATATGGATTTATTTTAAGCTACGGCTTAAGGAAAGGTGGTAAGACAAGATAAGAATTGTGGCACACTTTTTTAATCAAGTTTTCTGTATTATACATGATATGTTCTTTTTATAGTTAAAGTTGCATATTCATGCATGGTTATAGACTGTTAGTGTTTTCCCTTGGTGACTAGAAAGATAGTCCCACATTGCCTACACCAAATGGATTGTATCTCTATATAAAGCTTTGCTTGAGGAGAGAGATGCACATAAGGTGTGAAGAGGCACATGGGTGCATGTGGGGTTGTTTTTCTAGTGGAAAGAAGGCTAACTCTTCAAAGAAAGTATTTATGTTTTTTGTCATGTTCATGGGATTAATTTCTATGGAGCGAAGCCCTGAAGGGGCTTAGCGACTCGGACTCGGGCTCGGGCACAAGAGCACAAAAGTGGTGCTTTGTAGGCACATTTTGCACTTATCACGTCAGCATGGCGCTTTGTGCACTATTGTTGCGCTCGTGCGCTCATCGTATGTGCGAGTCGCATGCGCTAGGAACATGGGCTCGGCACATAGGCACGCACGAGAACATGCGCAAGCTACGCACGGCTCAGCGTGGCGTATGCATCTGTGCGCCTGCACGTCTGTGTGCCTACACGCCTGTGTGTCTGCGCATCTGCACGCTTGTGCGCCTGTGTGCCTATGTGTCTGCATGCCCGTGCGCCTGTGTCACTCTCGTTTTTCGTTATACATATTTCTAATATACGTATACAAATTTCCGACATTTGTCAGGTGATCCATGTTTTGACTTGTCTTGCTTAGCCTGGTCTTGGTTTAATCATGACTTGGTTTAATTTGGTTTGGCTCAATTTGGCATGGCTTGGTTTGGTTTGAGTTGGTTTATCATGAATGAGCTTTGTATTTAAACCAACTCCTCTCTCTCTCCTCATTAATTTTTTTTATTTACTTCTTCATCTTCTTCTTCATTTACCCCTTCCACCTACCAAGTCCTAGGCACGTGCAACTTGCTTCATCATGGATCTCAAAATTTATTGTTTTATTGTCTTCCTTGCTTGATTCTTAGCCTCTTTATAACTTGGAGTTTTTGTTTTTGATGGTTATATTTTTGTAGATCTAAGTTTATAATTTTTCTTATTTTTCTTGGTTTTGATCTCTTTAAGTTTGTTATTTTCCAGATCTAATGGTTCCATGTTGTGGGAAATTTAATTCTACCCAATTTTGGCTTTTGAACTGCTTGATTTTGACTTCGTATAAAGAAGTTATGGCATTTTTGTGTTCATGGGTTCCGGCACATCTTTGGTGTTGTCGGGACGATGAATAGTGCTGTGCGCGCTGCGTGTCATTGGCCACGCGCCAGGTGCCGTGCTTGTGTGATCCGCGTACCGTGGGCAGTTTGCTTGCGTGTGCAGTGCGCCCGTGCGCGGATTGCCTCTAATAGCTATTTTTGTCCATTTGAGCTATTTTGTAGCTATAATCTTATAAAACTCAAAACATAAAAGTTGTAGATCTTTGTTTTGGCTTCAAGAATCTTCTTATTTTACCATAACTGGAGTTCATATGCGACTTATAGTTTCAATCACCCATGGATGTGCTTAGTCTTTTCACATGTTTTCTATACTTGACCTAAATTGTGACGACCCGACTTGACAACTTGTTAATCTGAGCAAGTAACTTGCTTGAACATGATAATATGATTCCGTCTTGATAATCCTGATAGTGGCTCGTCGAGGTGCACTCTTGACAAGTACCTTTGACATGACAATTAAACCTGACATGACATGTATAATCATGATTGCTATTACGACAGCTATTCCTGTCTTGCTAGTGTAAGTCTTGCCTTGACTCCACGGTTGATTATGCCTATACAACCTACCTGTCTCGTCTTGCATCATGTCTAGGATATGGATTCCTAGTTACCACGGTCAGGGATTCATAATGAATCTGACTAGGTTAACGACTAGATTGATCAAGTAGTTCATAAAGAGAGATTTTCCAGTTGCAGGCGATCCCATTATCCCGGCCACACCTGTGGACTTGTAGCCTGCCGACGAGTAGGGCACATTCTTGTACACTGTCAAGTATTGCACTTCTTGAATCATAAGTACTAAAGTAAACCAGTAATCTTGATAACTCTTGTAACTCTTGTAACCACGCCCGGATAACCTGGATAGTCTGTAGGGCTTGTGACTGCAGGAACATCTCATTGCATCTTGTTAGTAACTAGGCCTATGATGTAAGCCCCTAGATTTCAAAAAAAAATAAATAAATAGTTTTTATAATTTTCAATAATATTTAATTTAAATACGTATTTTGTAGCGTATTTCGTATTTTCTTGGTTTTCATAATGCCTTGAAATTTTTCCTAACTTATAGATTTTTCCTTGGCCGGCATACCGTCCAGACAGATTTTCTACATTTTAGATATTTTCGATTTTAGATATTTTGATGAATAGTGTTTTGGATATTTTGATGAATAGTATTTAGATATTTTCATGAATAGTGTAGAAGCACCCTATTACCCAATGGATATTTGGTTTTGTTTGAATGGCCATGATTGACTTAGATTTTGACATGGATCACGATCCGACGGCTAAGATTAATTCCCCCTTCTATATATACCCTTTCACTTTCTCTCTCCTCTTTTTTTTTATTCTCTTCACTCTCTCTTCATTTCTTCTTCCTTTCTCTTCCCTTGGAGCTTTGCTAGGAGCTTGGCCTTGAGGTCTAGAGTGTGGTTTCGTACCCCTCTTGGTGGTGGACTAGAAGATTAGGCTTGGAGCTTAACCTAGGCAAGTGTATCTTGCTCAAAAGTGGCATGACCATACTTTATTTTGTTTTCCATGGAAACTAGATTTTTATTGGCCTATAATTTGCTTCTTTAAATTGTTAACATGTTTAGTGTATAGCACTTTTGGTTTTGATTGACAGTATTGCGTAGATCTGAGTTTCTAGATATGATTTTCGAGTATTTTGAGATTTTGATCTATCAAATGTTTTGATTTGTGAAAACTAATACTTCCATGTTGTTGGAAATTCAATTCTATTCAATTTTGACTTTTGAAAGTCCGAATTTCGATTTAAAATAAAGTTTTTATGGCCGAAACAAGTTTTAACGAAAATCTGGATTTTGTTGCTGTTTGGAAAAACGGTATACCGCCGGTATGCCGCAGTATACCACCGGTATGCCGTTTTTGGCACCAAAAACTTACTGTCTTTAGTCCGGTATACCGCCGGTATGCCGCAGTATACCGCCGGTATGCCGTTTTATGCTGTTTTAGGCTGTTTTTGTCCGTTTTTGCCCGTTTTTGTCCGTTTTTGATATTTTCTCGATTGTAATAGGCTCTTAACATGATTAGATGACCTTGGATAGTTAAAGAATGATTGTACACTCTATATACATGGTACATGCTTATGTTCACGTATTGTTCTATGTCCAAATTATAGATAGTGGCCTGTTATGGTGCACTCCAGATTACTATATATGCCTAGCTCGATATAGTGGCTCGTAGTAGCGCACTCATGACTTGATTTTCTTATTGATTTCTAGACCCTAGAAAGTTAGTTTGAGTATAGTGTCACCCCACATTGGACTTGGAATTGACCGGAGTTGACCAGTTGACCAAAGTCAACTATAAGTCAACCTCTGACCTAGTTTGTCTTAGTTTGCCCTAGTTAATTAGACATTATAGTATGTCTTTTCACCCTGATTAGCTATTGTATTATCTCATCTTTAGGACTGTGGCTTCACTCCGAGCCTTGATTCATATTGATAGCAGGATCCCAGGCAAGTACATCTACAAACTCATTTACTGTCTTTTAATGCTAGAACATGTATTAACCCTATTAAAATACTGATCCTTGAGGTAGCAAGTTGTCTTCACATGTTGTATTACTTTTAGTACTTGCCATGCTTATACTGCTCCCAGTATCTCCCACATGTTTTACTGTTCTCATATCTCTCACATGTTTAAATAACGGGTTAAAGGAAAACTGTTAGTATTGTACGTGAACATGACCCCCTTCTCCGTATGTATTTACCGCGCTCGGCGACATTCTATATGTAATCTTGCCGTAGGTTCTGATCTCGCATTTGTGTATGGATATACACCGATGTCGTTCGTGCACGTATGTGCATGCCAGAAAAACTTGATATGTGCTACTGTACATCCTGATTACCTATTGACCGATTCACGTACATACTACAGTTTTAAACTATATGTTGTCATTTCTAAAAAGAACCAATTAAACAATGATATGCCATGTTCCCTATGTTACTATGATACTGTGATCCCAGTTGTACCATGAGGCCATGTTTTCCAGTATTTTCTATTTTATAGACTTATCACACCATGTTTCTTGTTGTACATCTCTTTCATTATATGTTCAGTATTTTAGTTGTAGAGGTTGTACTTGCTCCCCTCCTGACAGGATAACGTTGTAGGTATCCTTACTGAGGAGGAGTTGCTCTGCGACTCATATTATGGAGTCACTGCCGAGGACCCGGCTTTGCCATACGAGGATGTTCCTGCGGGGAGACTCGTCTAGTTTGCTTAGCTGCTTGGGATACTTAGTGTAGTCATGTATTAGACTACGTATTTTGTAACTGGACATGTATCCAGTTTTACATTTCAGACTTGTACTTTGGACTTATTTCTATATATGAGACGACTTTTGTGTTTGGAGCATTTATGATTCTTCTTCACTTATAGAACTGTTAGCACATTTAGTCTTATCCTGTTGTCTTTAGAACAGCTTACTACGTTTTATCTCAACGTAGGCTGGGCATGACTCGGCCTGGCCCAACAATTTGGGTAGCGGGTCGTGACATGTTTTTTTGGCGGCCCATGCAGGTCCTGACTAAACTGTTTGGTTACGTTATTGTACCAAGCATGCCTGCAATTAGGAACTTAAGGTAATTAGACAACATTAGGAAAGACGCTTAGAACACCTAGAGAAATGCTAGGATTGCAACATAGGAAATATGTCACATGTTTGCTATTATAATTAGATTTTCTTGCATATGATTGCTTACTTTAAAACAAGTCCTTATAAGTCTTTTTATTTGTAATTTAGATGGTGCTTACTCGTTCATCCCAGTATGTTACCCCCGAGAATGGGGCCCTCCTTATCCAGTCAGCTGACCAGTTGACTGATACATCGCCACCTACCACATTCCCCCACTCCACAGATCCACAGACCCAGATACCACCTTCCACATCCCAGTCCCAGCAGGCCCAGATACTTCCACCACCCCCTATCACTATACCCACCCAGGCTTCCGTCACACTCGACGGGAACCAGCTGCTCACACTGATCCAGGGGTTCCTAACAACCCATCAGGAGCAGACTACCCTACTCTGCCAGAGCATGGAGCGTTCTGAGGGACGTCCCATGGTCCCACCACCTGTAGAGCCACGGCAGAAAGCGGGGACGATCAAGGACTTCATGGGTCTGAATCCCAAGGAGTTCTCAGGGACTGAGGGCATAGTAGTAGCTGATGACTGGCTAGATTCACTAGAGAGGAAGCTTCTGGGAGTTAAGATGCCGGATGACCTTCAGGTCGAGGCAGCAGGATTTCTGCTGATAGACTTAGCCGGAGTCTGGTTCAGGAATGAGCCGTTGTTCGCGAGAGGTAGAGCCACCTGGGATCAGTTCAAGGCCCAGTTCAAGAAGAAATTCTTCTCGACCACTGCTAGAGTAGCCATGGGGCTACGATTCCAGAACATCCAGCAGGGGACCGTTCCGTTGACGAATATGCGGCAGAGTTTAGTCGCCTGAGCCGTTTTGCTCCTAGTCTGGTTGCTGATCCAGAGGAGATGACCCGTAGGTTTTGCCATGGTCTAGTTCCAGACATTGGCATTCTTATAGTGGCGAATGGTACGACTGACTACTACCAGAGCCTAGAGTTAGCCCGGAGCATTGAGGAGCGTCTTCTGTCATGCAAGAGGCCGGCTTCTGTACATCATGAGGGACCGTCCAAGCGTCAGGCTTTCCAGCAGAGAGCACCGACGCCACTCCAGCAGACTTACCGTCCCCCTACATCACATCTCCCGACCCAGCCAGTTAGAGCCTCGGGACCTCAGCAGCAGCAGAAGGGGACTACGTGTTCATTCTGTAGAAGGGTAGGCCACGACGCTTTCGTTTGTAGGAAGAGGTTGGGGCAGTGTTTAGCTTGTGGGTCTGCCATCCATCAGATTCGGGACTGTCCAGTAGCCAAGGGACCCCAGGGGAAGACTTATAGCCTAGTCCTTGAGCCGGAGCCGGAACAGGTTTCGGGAGGTTAGTTTTGATCGTAGCCTTAGTCATTTGTTGCATTGCTTGCTATGTTAGAATATTGTAGGGTCTTCAATCCTTGTGAATTTTGAGGACGAAATTTTTTTCAAGGAGGGAAGATTTGTAAGCCCCTAGATTTCAAAAAAAATAAATAAATAGTTTTTATAATTTTCAATAACATTTAATTTAAATACGTATTTTGTAGCGTATTTCGTATTTTCTTGGTTTTTATAATGCCTTGAAATTTTTCCTAACTTATAGATTTTTCCTTGGCCGGCATACCGTCCAGACAGATTTTCTACATTTTAGATATTTTCGATTTTAGATATTTTGATGAATAGTATTTTGGATATTTTGATGAATAGTGTTTAGATATTTTTATGAATAGTGTAGAAGCACCCTATTACCCAATGGACATTTGGTTTTGTTTGAATGGCCATGATTGACTTAGATTTTGACATGGATCACGATCCGACGGCTAAGATTAATTCCCCCTTCTATATATACCCTTTTACTTTCTCTCTCCTCTCTCTTTTCATTCTCTTCACTCTCTTTTTATTTCTTCTTCCTTTCTCTTCCCTTGGAGCTTTGCTAGGAGCTTGGCCTTGAGGTCTAGAGTGTGGTTTCGTACCCCTCTTAGTGGTGGACTAGAAGATTAGGCTTGGAGCTTAACCTAGGCAAGTGTATCTTGCTCAAAAGTGGCATGACCATACTTTATTTTTGTTTTCCATGGAAACTAGAGTTTTATTGGCCTATAATTTGCTTCTTTAAATTGTTAACATGTTTAGTATATAGCACTTTTGGTTTTGATTGACAGTATTGCATAGATCTGAGTTTCTAGATATGATTTTCGAGTATTTTGAGGTTTTGATCTATCAAATGTTTTGATTTGTGAAAATTAATACTTCCATGTTGTTGGAAATTTAATTCTATTCAATTTTGACTTTTGAAAGTCCGAATTTCGATTTAAAATAAAGTTTTTATGGCCGAAACAAGTTTTAGCGAAAATCTGGATTTTGTTGCTGTTTGGAAAAACGGTATACCGCCGATATACCGTTTTTGGCACCAAAAACTTACTGTCTTTAGTCCGGTATACCGCCGGTATGCCGCAGTATACCGCCGGTATGCCGTTTTATGCTGTTTTAGGCTATTTTTGTCCGTTTTTACCCGTTTTTGTCCGTTTTTGATATTTTCTCGATTGTAATAGGCTCTTAACATGATTAGATGACCTTGGATAGTTAAAGAATGATTGTACACTCTATATACATGGTACATGCTTATGTTCACGTATTGTTCTATGTCTAAATTATAGATAGTGGCCTGTTATGGTGCACTCCAGATTACTATATATGCCTAGCTCGATATAGTGGCTCGTAGTAGCGCACTCATGACTTGATTTTCTTATTGATTTCTAGACCCTAGAAAGTTAGTTTGAGTATAGTGTCACCCCACATTGGACTTGGAATTGACCGGAGTTGACCAGTTGACCAAAGTCAACTATAAGTCAACCTCTGACCCAGTTTGTCTTAGTTTGCCCTAGTTAACTAGACATTATAGTATGTCTTTTCACCCTGATTAGCTATTGTATTATCTCATCTTTAGGACTGTGGCTTCAATCCGAGCCTTGATTCATATTGATAGCAGGATCCCAGGCAAGTACATCTACAAACTCATTACTGTCTTTTAATGCTAGAACATGTATTAACCCTATTAAAATACTGATCCTTGAGGTAGCAAGTTGTCTTCACATGTTGTATTACTTTCAGTACTTGCTATGCTTATACTGCTCCCAGTATCTCCACATGTTTTACTGTTCTCATATCTCTCACATGTTTAAATAACGGGTTAAGGGAAAACTGTTAGTATTGTACGTGAACATGACCCCCTTCTCCGTATGTATTTACCGCGCTCGGCGACATTCTATATGTAACCTTGCCGTAGGTTCTGATCTCGCATTTGTGTATGGATATACACCGATGCCGTTCGTGCACGTATGTGCATGCCAGAAAAACTTGATATGTTCCACTGTACATCCTGATTACCTATTGACCGATTCACGTAAATACTACAGTTTTAAACTTTTAAACTATATGTTGTCATTTCTAAAAAGAACCAATTAAACCATGATATGCCATGTTCCCTATGTTACTATGATACTGTGATCCCAGTTGTACCATGAGGCCATATTTTCCAGCATTTCCTATTTTATAGACTTATCACACCATGTTTCTTGTTGTACATCTCTTTCATTATATGTTCAGTATTTTAGTTGTAGAGGTTGTACTTGCTCCCGTCCTGACAGGATAACGTTGTAGGTATCCTTACTGAGGAGGAGTTGCTCTGCGACTCATATTATGGAGTCACTGCCGAGGACCCGGCTTTGCCATACGAGGATGTTCCTGCGGGGAGACTCGTCTAGTTTGCTTAGCTGCTTGGGATACTTAGTGTAGTCATGTATTAGACTACGTATTTTGTAACTGGACATGTATCCAGTTTTACATTTCAGACTTGTACTTTGGACTTATTTCTATATATGAGACGACTTTTGTGTTTGGAGCATTTATGATTCTTCTTCACTTATAGAACTGTTAGCACATTTAGTCTTATCCTGTTGTCTTTAGAACAGCTTACTACGTTTTATCTCAACATAGGCTGGGCATGACTCGGCCTGGCCCAACAATTTGGTTAGCGGGTCGTGACATGTTTTTTTGGCGGCCCATGCAGGTCCTGACTAAACTGTTTGGTTACGTTATTATACCAAGCATGCCTGCAATTAGGAACTTAAGGTAATTAGACAACATTAGGAAAGACGCTTAGAACACCTAGAGAAATGCTAGGATTGCAACATAGGAAATATGTCACATGTTTGCTATTATAATTAAATTTCCTTGCATATGATTGCTTACTTTAAAACAAGTCCTTATAAGTCTTTTTATTTGTAATTTAGATGGTGCTTACTCGTTCATCCCAGTATGTTACCCCCGAGAATGGGGCCCTCCTTATCCAGTCAGCTGACCAGTTGACTGATACATTGCCACCTACCACATTCCTCCACTCCACAGATCTACAGACCCAGATACCACCTTCCACATCCCAGTCCCAGCAGGCCCCGATACTTCCACCACCCCCTATCACTATACCCACCCAGGCTTCCGTCACACTCGACGGGAACCAGCTGCTCACACTGATCCAGGGGTTCCTAACAACCCATCAGGAGCAGACTACCCTACTCCGCCAGAGCATGGAGCGTTCTGAGGGATGTCCCGTGGTCCCACCACCTGTAGAGCCACGGCAGAAAGCGGGGATGATCAAGGACTTCATGGGTCTGAATCCTAACGAGTTCTCAGGGACTGAGGGCATAGTAGTAGCTGATGACGGGCTAGATTCAGTAGAGAGGAAGCTTCTGGGAGTTAGGATGCCGGATGACCTTCAGGTCGAGGCAGCAGAATTTCTGCTGATAGACTTAGCCGGAGTCTGGTTCAGGAATGAGCCGTTGTTCGCGAGAGGTAGAGCCACCTGGGACCAGTTCAAGATCCAGTTCAAGAAGAAATTCTTCTCGACCACTGCTAGAGTAGCCATGGGGCTACGATTCCAGAACATCCAGTAGGGGAACCGTTCCGTTGACGAATATGCGGCAGAGTCTAGTCGCCTGAGCCGTTTTGCTCCTAGTCTGGTTGCTGATCCAGAGGAGATGACCCGTAGGTTTTGCCATGGTCTAGTTCCAGACATTGGCATTCTTATAGTGGCGAACGGTACGACTGACTACTACCAGAGCCTAGAGTTAGCCCGGAGCATTGAGGAGCGTTTTCTGTCATGCAAGAGGCCGGCTTCTGTACATCATGAGGGACCGTCCAAGCGTCAGACTTTCCAGCAGAGAGCACCGACGCCACCGCAGCAGACTTACCGTCCCCCTACATCACATCTCCCGACCCAGCCAGTTAGAGCCTCGGGACCTCAGCAGCAGCAGAAGGGGACTACGTGTTCATTCTGTAAAAGGGTAGGCCACGACGCTTTCGTTTGTAGGAAGAGGTTGGGGCAGTGTTTAGCTTGTGGGTCTGCCATCCATCAGATTCGGGACTGCCCAGTAGCCAAGGGACCCCAGGGAAAGACTTATAGCCTAGTCCTTGAGCCGGAGCCGGAACAGGTTTCGGGAGGTTAGTTTTGATCGTAGCCTTAGTCATTTGTTGTATTGCTTGCTATGTTAGAATATTGTAGGGTCTTCAATCCTTGTGAATTTCGAGGACGAAATTTTTTTCAAGGAGGGAAGATTTGTAAGCCCCTAGATTTCAAAAAAAAAAATAAATAAATAGTTTTTATAATTTTCAATAACATTTAATTTAAATATGTATTTTGTAGCGTATTTCGTATTTTCTTAGTTTTCATAATGCCTTGAAATTGTTTCTAACTTATAGATTTTTCCTTGGCCGGCATACCGTCCAGACAGATTTTCTACATTTTAGATATTTTCGATTTTAGATATTTTGATGAATAGTGTTTTAGATATTTTGATGAATAGTATTTAGATATTTTCATGAATAGTATAGAAGCACCCTATTACCCAATGGACATTTGGTTTTGTTTGAATGGCCATGATTGACTTAGATTTTGACATGGATCACGATCCGACGGCTAAGATTAATTCCCCCTTCTATATATACCCTATTACTTTCTCTCTCCTCTCTCTTTTCATTCTCTTCACTCTCTCTTCATTTCTTCTTCCTTTCTCTTCCCTTGGAGCTTTGCTAGGAGCTTGGCCTTGAGGTCTAGAGTGTGGTTTCGTTCCCCTCTTGGTGGTGGACTAGAAGATTGGGCTTGGAGCTTAACCTAGGCAAGTGTATCTTGCTCAAAAGTGGCATGACCATACTTTATTTTTGTTTTCCATGGAAACTAGAGTTTTATTGGCCTATAATTTGCTTCTTTAAATTGTTAACATGTTTAGTATATAGCACTTTTGGTTTTGATTGACAGTATTGCGTAGATCTGAGTTTCTAGATATAATTTTCGAGTATTTTGAGGTTTTGATCTATCAAATGTTTTGATTTGTGAAAACTAATACTTCTACGTTGTTGGAAATTTAATTCTATTCAATTTTGACTTTTGAAAGTCCGAATTTCGATTTAAAATGAAGTTTTTATGGCCGAAAGAAGTTTTAGCAAAAATCTGGATTTTGTTGCTGTTTGGAAAAACGGTATACCGCCGGTATGCCGCAGTATACCGCCGGTATGCCGTTTTTGGCACCAGAAACTTGCTGTCTTTAGTCCGGTATACCGCCGGTATGCCGCAGTATACCGCCGGTATGCCGTTTTATGCTGTTTTAGGCTGTTTTTGTCCGTTTTTGCCCATTTTTGTCCGTTTTTGATATTTTCTCGATTGTAATAGGCTCTTAACATGATTAGATGACCTTGGATAGTTAAAGAATGATTGTACACTCTATATACATGGTACATACTTATGTTCACGTATTGTTCTATGTCCAAATTATAGATAGTGGCCTGTTATGGTGCACTCCAGATTACTATATATGCCTAGCTCGATATAGTGGCTCGTAGTAGCGCACTCATGACTTGATTTTCTTATTGATTTCTAGACCCTAGAAAGTTAGTTTGAGTATAGTGTCACCCCACATTGGACTTGGAATTGACCGGAGTTGACCAGTTGACCAAAGTCAACTATAAGTCAACCTCTGACCCAGTTTGTCTTAGTTTGCCCTAGTTAACTAGACATTATAGTATGTCTTTTCACCCTGATTAGCTATTGTATTATCTCATCTTTAGGACTGTGGCTTCAATCCGAGCCTTGATTCATATTGATAGCAGGATCCCAGACAAGTACATCTACAAACTCATTTACTGTCTTTTAATGCTAGAACATGTATTAACCCTATTAAAATACTGATCCTTGAGGTAGCAAGTTGTCTTCACATGTTGTATTACTTTCAGTACTTGCCATGCTTATACTGTTCCCAGTATCTCCCACATGTTTTACTGTTCTCATATCTCTCACATGTTTAAATAACGGGTTAAGGGAAAACTGTTAGTATTGTACGTGAACATGACCCCCTTCTCCGTATGTATTTACCGCGCTCGGCGACATTCTATATGTAACCTTGCCGTAGGTTCTGATCTCGCGTTTGTGTATGGATATACACCGATGCCGTTCGTGCACGTATGTGCATGCCAGAAAAACTTGATATGTGCCACTGTACATCCTGATTACCTATTGACCGATTCACGTACATACTACAGTTTTAAACTTTTAAACTATATGTTGTCATTTCTAAAAAGAACCAATTAAACCATGATATGCCATGTTCCCTATGTTACTATGATACTGTGATCCCAGTTGTACCATGAGGCCATGTTTTCCAGTATTTCCTGTTTTATAGACTTATCACACCATGTTTCTTGTTGTACATCTCTTTCATTATATGTTCAGTATTTTAGTTGTAGAGGTTGTACTTGCTCCCGTCCTGACAGGATAACGTTGTAGGTATCCTTACTGAGGAGGAGTTGCTCTGCGACTCATATTATGGAGTCACTGCCGAGGACCCGGCTTTGCCATACGAGGATGTTCCTACGGAGAGACTCGTCTAGTTTGCTTAGCTGCTTGGGATACTTAGTGTAGTCATGTATTCGACTACATATTTTATAACTGGACATGTATCCAGTTTTACATTTCAGACTTGTACTTTGGACTTATTTCTATATATGAGACGACTTTTGTGTTTGGAGCATTTATGATTCTTCTTCACTTATAGAACTGTTAGCACATTTAGTCTTATCCTGTTGTCTTTAGAACAGCTTACTACGTTTTATCTCAACGTAGGCTGGGCATGACTCGGCCTGGCCCAACAATTTGGGTAGCGGGTCGTGACATATGACAACCCTAGTTAGCTAACGAAAGCAAGTCGTATGACTTGATTGGCCATGCCTGAATGATTGTCTCATGATTAAGATGAGAATTATATTCTGTCTCTTATTTTCTTAATACAAGCTAGTATGTTCTTTAAAGCATATCTTTTGTGTTATTTAATTATGTTTTTTATCAGTTCTTCTATTCCGTTTATGCTGGTTTTAGTTTCTAAGTGGAGCCTCCATTGCGGCACTTGCTCTTTATGGGGTCTGACTCAGCTGGTTTTGTATGGCCAGATTTCAGAGTGATACCCGAGGATCTACCTGCCTTTCAGCCAGATGGTGAACACCAGGCGTAATCGTAGCGACAAGTGGGTTTTCTTATTTTGGTCTCCCACTCTAATGTAACTTATTCTTTTGAGACGTTTAGCCGTCGAGCACGTGTTATCTCGTGTAAAACTTTATTTTTGTCTGCCTAAGAACATGATTGACAAATCATAGGGTTGATCGTATATGACTTAACTCTTGCTAGTCTCGCATTTTGTATGACTAGCTTCATGATCATCTGAATATGTAATGTTTGGGATCCCTTACTTTGGATGTCTGATGATCTAACATCTTGTAACAATTATTTACTTGCTTGAGATTGAGAATAATTGTTTGCTTGAGATTGAGATACTAGGCGTATTCTTGATCATAAGAGACTGTTGGCTTGTAGTAAACCCTTATGCATCTATACAGCCGTAACCATATTACGAGGTTGGTTGCACTTTAATGTACGTAGCTGGCTGTATCTATCTCCTGCTCACTAGTATTCTGGTTCTGGGGCGTGACTGTGGCCCATGCAGGTCTTGTAAATTATAATGTGTGAGGGTTTTACTAAATAGATGTCTCAATCATCATTCGCCCTTGATCTCTACTCGTGCTTTCTAATCTTCCGAAATCTTGACCTGATAACATGCTTATATCCTTGATCTATCCTGATCCTTCCTTATTGTTCCCCATGTCATTTCTTCAGTAATATTTTTTCTGGTCCTACCGATCAGCTAGGTGGAGCACCTCCAGAGAACCAGCAACAATAAGTGAACCAGCCGCAACCTGGAGACCAAACCAAGCACTCAGGGGCAGCAACCAGAGTCACGCCTTTCGGGGATCCAGAGCTACCAGTTCATCCAATTCAGCCTACAGAGCCTGACAATAGAGCCCTGATGAAACTCATCTGGGACTTGCTTGCATCACAAGATCGTCGGGGCGATGCCCTGCAGCAGTCAATACAAGAAGCTATGGCAGAGTTGGTTACCAAGGGAACAATGTGGCTAACAGCTTTAAGCACCTAAACCCTCCTTTCTTTGACAGTAGTGAAGATAATATTGCTGCTGACGCGTGCCTTAAGGATATAGAAGTCATTCTGGAGGCAGCTAGAATTCCATAGGAAGAGAATGTGGTCATTGTGCGCCTGCAGTTATTGGACTTAGCCCGCAGATCGTGGATGATGCTAGCAGTTGGTTTGGTGACGCCTGTCTTGTGGACGGTATTCAGTGACAAATTCCAGACGAAGTACTTTGATACAGTAGCTCGGTATGATTTGCAGACAAGGTTTAGCAATCTCAAGCAGATGGAAAGGACGGTCGATGGATATGCGGTCGAGTTTTCTAGGCTTAGTCGATTTTTTTCCACCTTGGTGGCGATCGAATTGGATCGGATGCAACGATTCCAGCAGGAACTCTACCTAGAGATCATTCTAGCGGTAGAGCAGTTTGAGCACCAGACATTTGATGCAGTTTTGCGAGCAGCAAAGTGGCATGAATATACTTCATAGAGGATAGTAGATCGAACTGGAGGACGGAAGAGGCCTCATGGACAGTTGTTTCAGTCATCAACACCAGCCCCGACAGTTAGGGCTTTGACAATTGGAGCTCCTAGGATGGTGACCACAGTTTCGTCGATTCAGCACTCGACTCCGACGTACCCTCAGCAATAGAAGCAGAAGCAATCTTTCCCAATGGGCTGCTGTTATTATGGGAAGCTAGGGCATGTAGTTTCTGAGTATCGCAGAGCACATGAGTTGTGCTTGGCATATGGGGCACTGGATCACATGATAGGGTCATGTCTGCATAGAGCCAGTTCATCCTCGTCAACCCTAACCAGTCCATCGGTGAGAGGACCAGCACTAGTGCAGCAGCAGCAGTACTAGCCTTCGAGGCCATTATCGTCTCTGTCTCAAGCCTTTCAGTAGCAGAGGCCACAACAGTATGCTCAGGCCCAAGCTCAGATTTAGAACAGGTAGAGAGTCACCATCAGAGGGGAACAACACCAAGAGGACAGGGTCAACCTATGGCTTTGACCGTGGCAGAAGAATTGGCATCAGGTTAGGTGGTTGCAGGTACCATTCTTGTCAACTCTTTTCCAGCATCAGTATTATTTGATTCGGGTGCATCGCATTTATTTATGTCTGTACGGTTCGCAATACGGATAGGACTAGAGCCCGAGTCTTTATCAGTAAGGCTCAATATACTTGTAACTGCCTGTTTTCAAAATTTAGGGTAAAATGGTAATTTTTGCATTTTTAGGAATTTTAAATTTTTTTATTTAATTTTATTGTTATTTGGGGATTTTTAGAGTCCGGTTCAAATTTCAGCTCATTCCGACTTGTATCGGGGACCCGGGGTAGCTTAGACTCTGATCGGGACCCAAACTTAAGTTAGATATGGCCCATAAAATCCCACAAATTAGTCTGGTACCTTTAATAAATTTTTTGTGACTTAATCGGCCAATTTGTAGATTTTAACTTGGCCGTTCCGAACCCAAAAAATCCCTAAGTCAAAATTTGGCCTAGAGGAGGCTTGGAGGACATTTTGGACATTTGCCAAATGCCCCAAGCCCCCCTACATGATCGGCCACAGCAGCAAACACCTCTACTTTCTTCACATTTCAAGAAAAACCCTCTCTCTCTCTTCCTTCTCTCATTTTACAAAGATCTCTTCCTTTCTCCTTTGGATTTTAGGCTCAAAAGTAAGTCAAATCTCTTCCAATCTCTTCCATTTCTCTAGATCTCTCTCTAATCTTGGTGCTAACCCTTGTTTATCTTTTATTTGTGATTTTTATCTAAGTAGAACCTAGCATGGAGGGGTTGGAGGCTTAGATTTGGCTCTTGACCCAAAAAGAACCAATTTTGGGGCTTTTCCTTGGGATTCCAACTCCCAAGAGGTAAACCCTAACTCTAACTCTTGTAATTGCTCCTAATTAGTATTATTTACATATTAGAGGATGCTCAAGGCGTAGGACAACCCATTATAAGAGGTTTGGAACCCATTGGACTCAATTCGGGACTTTCGGGCTAGGTTTAGTGCCAATTTTGGGGAAAACCCTAAATTGACATGTTTGGATGATACCCCTAGCCTAATTAGACCTAATTAGGTTAGTTTGGGTGAGATGAGGCTAGGTACGTGTCCATATTTGGATACGTGGTATCGTTTTGCGAGAAATCATAAAAATAGGTTTTTTTGGGGTTTTCGGGTTCCAACATACGGGTGACTTTTTGCACTGACACTAGAATCGGCAAGCTAGTACTTAGAATAGGTTCTAATCATTATTTAGAACTCGTGGGTAGAGTTTGGGTCGAATCCGGATAGGTTTGGCGTCCGTATCATGCGGTATCGCGAATCGGACACCCTGAAGTCGCTAAAATGGCCATTTGGCCATTCGGGCCTCGTTTCTCGTTTCCGCTCGCGTGCGCGAGTTAGATTTCTTGTGTGGGGCACGTGTCTAGGCCCTAGGGGGTAGAATTGCAAGATTTGGGTATTCGGATAAGGTTTTGGGTCGTTTAGGAGTATATGTGTGTGTATATGTGTGTGTGTGTGTCTATATATATATATATATATATATATATATATATATATTCTTTCTTATATATATATATATATATATATATATATATATATATATATATATATATATATATATATATATATATATATATACTTCACATTACAAACTCGCTTGTACAAAGAAAGCCTAGGGACAAAAACCTAGGTACAACAGTCTAAGTACAATTGTTTATTTTAGATTCTGGGGGGTGACGATAGAGGCTCGAGAAGGCGATGGCAGCCCTGCCTTGCTCCTTGGACGATCGGTATGCAACCTTGACTCCTGTGAGAAGATGGTTGGCGTTGATGAAGAAATGCTCTTCTTGCTCCTCTGTTGCTCTTCTGGCTTCTCTCTCTCTGTGTATTTTCTCTCTGATAGCGTATGTCTCTCATTGTCTCTCTCCTCCTTTTTTTCTCTTTTACAAGGGAATGGCACCCTGCTATTTATAATAGTGGGGGGGGCATCATTAGGGTTTGGCTGATTATCCATTCTCAAAGTGGCGGCGGCCTGATGCTTAATCAATCTAGACCATTAGTTTTAAGCGTGAAGGATCTGGGCCATAAATGGGGATAGCACTGAATCTTGCGAACAATTAATGTTGATTGTTTTAAATCTTCATGATTGATTGTGTAGCTTGGATCTTTCACCACGTGTCCCATTGGCTTGATTATGAATGATATGACCTGATCTCATTAATTATGAGGATAACGTTAAATATGGTCATTAGGATCTGGTAAATCTTTGCATCTCATAATCATCTTTGCTACCAGCTGTCAAGTCTGGGGGATCATTGAATCTCTGCCACATGTCTTAATGATGGACTCTGCCAAAGCCGTATGACATCTATGAACCGCATGAGACAGTGTCTCGGCAGGCCGCATAGGTGTAGTAATCGCGAGCCGCATGGGATGGCTTCTAGGTGAACCGCATAAGTATAGTAATCGCGAGCCGCATGGGATGGCTTCTAGGTGAACCGCATAAAGACGATTCTTGCCAGCCGCATGAAACTGTTCTTCACTGGAGCCGCATGGGGGTAGCCACGTGTCAATCTCGGATCGTGTCAGAGATTTTCTTCTATTTTCCAAGAGTCTGTCATTATGACAGGGCCATTATGACACTTCATGTCAGAGCCGTCAGCTGTCAAATAATGGCAGAGCATTAAATAGGCACACTGCTCGATGGCCAGCTGTGTGAAGGGGTCTCGTGGGTACACGTGGCGTTGAGCCGCATATCTCTGTGAGCCGCATGTTCTTTTGAACCGCATGTGGCTAGGGGACTCTTTGAACCGCAGGACTGTCCCTATGTAAGCCGCATGGACTCTCCCGTCCGAGCCGCATGAGACTAAGAGTCTCTCTGAACCGCATAGGACTGCTCCTGTATGAGCCGCATGGGGTTCTTCTGTTCTGAGCCGCATAGATCATCGTTCTGATATTTTCCATGCTTCTACAAGACCCCCTTCAAAGTTTTCAATTTGCGAAATTGAAATACTTTGAATAAGAAGCATGGCCTTTGTTGACCGCATAGATGATTCAGCCGTATGGGTTTATCTGGCCGTATGAACTGTAAGGCCGTATAGACTTTTTGCCACGTGTCCTAGCCACGTGTGCAAATCTTCTGCATTAAATGCCCTTGATTCGCCGCCTCTTGGGGGAGGATCCCAAGGGTCAGTTTTGTTTTGACTGAAGCGGTTTATTCTTTTAGGCGGCGCGTGGATCGAGGCGTTTGTTTGATTTTTCGAGCCTCCTTCGCCTATAAGTAGGAGTAATTTTATTCTTTGAGGGTTTCTTTACCTTCTCTCTTTTGCTCGAACTTCTTGTTGCTGACTTCCTCTTCGTCTTCTCCTATCAGTGATCGGCAATAGCTCCCAAAAAGACTGCTGCTGCTACGGGCAAGAAGGCCGCGTCATCTTCTGCGGCGGCGAAGGGCAAGAAGGCCGCGTCTTCATCGACTGCGACGGCGAACGTGGCGGCTCCTCCGACGGCTGGCGCCTGTTTTTCACCCCGACGTTCACCCGCCTATTGCTGGTAGGACCATCGCTATGAACTGCCATGGCTACGCCGTATATCTTATGCACGAGCCTATATTGCCAAGTATACTGTGTGTCCGACTCATATTCGGGCCGCATGGGATATGACCTGGGCCTGAGCTGCATGAAAGTTGTTGCATAACTACTTCATCATCAGGGCCGCATAAGCTCATCTGGACTTAGACCGCATGAGCTCTTTCAAACCGAGCCGCATAAGCTTATTTTGAACTGAACCGCATAAGACTATTTTAACTGGACCGTATAAGCTCATCCATGCTGGACCGCATGAGCATGTTTCGAGCCGAATCATATAAGCTTATTCGAATCGGACCATATCCGCATATGCTCCTTTTGAACCGCATAAGCTCATCCGCACTGAGCCGCATAAGTTTATTTCGAGCCGAACCGCATAAGCTTATTCGAACTGAACCGCATGGGCTTTTTCAAATTGAGCCGCATAAGCTCATTCGGACTGCCCTGTATGAACTCTTTCAAACTGAACTGCATTAAGCTATACTGAGCTAAGCCGCATAAGCACCACGTAGTTTTGTGTTTCAGCTATCTTTTTTGACTTGTTTCTTTTGTTTTAT
The DNA here is from genome assembly GCA_029216955.1 of Iris pallida. Taxonomy (NCBI): domain Eukaryota; kingdom Viridiplantae; phylum Streptophyta; class Magnoliopsida; order Asparagales; family Iridaceae; genus Iris; species Iris pallida. Next base: position 709,146 of record JANAVB010009596.1, read on the forward strand.
TTTCAGTAAATCTGCCAGTAAATCCTGCAGAAGAACTTATGGTTGGCTCGCATCAGTCCGCCTCGGGCGTGTATCGGGATGATTTAGTTCGTCAAGTGTCCGAACAGCTACTCGTTGACGAACCTTTGGAGCGACTGAATGCTATTAGGGTTCAATCTTTCCAATTCCTCGGTGATATGATGAGCTCCGGGGAGTCTGATGGGAAGTATCTGAGACCGGTCTTCCTTTTTGGGGATACGTTGATCATAGAAAACTCCCAAGTACTGGATGTTTCTGAGAGTTGGGATTTTGACCTGGACGGGATACCGATTCATATCTCCATTATGAAGCGCCATTTCCCTTTTGCGTGGTTCAACATGATCGTTCTGGACAGGCAGATGCCGGACACCCTTACTCCAACCCGACCGGAGATGTTTGTTGGTAACATCCGTTACAACAAAACCATTGGGTCAGTACGCGCGATCAAGGATCCGGCCAGTCGGTCCGTGATGGGGTTAGTTCCGGATACCTTCATCAACACCCCGGGTCCTAACTTTTTATTCTCTCAGGCTGATACCTTCCTGAGCCAGCTTGCTCGTAAAGGGTCCTATCCTGTTGGCAGGTTGGTACTGCCGAGCTGGTTACACCCTATTCCCCCGTGGGCTAACCTGCCCTCATGGATTCTACGAAAATACGGAGAATTTTTGCGGGAAGTCAACCTTTATGACGCTATCCGGGGTACCAGCCACGGGTTGCCCGTTAATAAGCCACTGTTCATGGCCCTTCTGGAGATGTACAATCATCGGACAGGGACTTTTTTCTCCCCTGTTGGGGAATTGGGGCCTAGCTCTTCACGAGATGTATGCTGTCTCCAAGCTCCCCTGGGGGGACGAGCCCTTCGAAGTGTACACTCCGACGAATGAGGAGTTCCAGGATTTAGACCGACGATTCCCCGATTTCGTCGCCGTGTATCAAGAACTATTGTGTCATCATAGCACCTGTCATCGAACGGCTATCCAGAAAAATGACAGCTCGGAAGGGGACTCTCCCTATACTAAATCTTGGGTCTCATACCTTTTTAAATTCAGCGCGGCTGGCCGGGTTACTTCTCGAGATCGTCAAACTCCTAGGGAAGTAGAGGACTTGGTGTCGATCGCTAGGAGGTCGAGGTCTAAAAGTGACAAGTTTGGAAGCCAGATTGACTCCTTCAGCTACTTTTATTATGGTACCCGGCGACTGTCAGAGAAGGCACTCTTGGCCGGGTTTTTACTGGTATGGCTGCACAATTGCGTGGTCTCAGGAGGGGCAGGTTCTATCCAGAGGATCAGTCGCCACTTCATTCTCCCTGCTGTGAAGTTGGCCTTTAGGGTCAGGCTGGCTCTTCTTCCTGCCATGGTGTGCAGTATTCAGCATGGTCTCCGTGCCTTCTCGTCCAAGGTCATTGCTCGTGACGTGGCAATGGACTTCGAACGTATAGAACTGCCGTATCATTACTTGCTGGGATGGCTGTTGCTGCATTATCAGTCTTTGATGAGACCCGGGACGGGAGATGGCATTACGGATGATGACGCTTTTCTTTTCAGGTATCACCATCAGCCCTGGGAATGTAGTACCATGCCGGCGTGTCGGAGGATGCTGGCGAGGGTGGACGGGTATAATTTCTTCGTGTCCGTTCCCCGTTTCACTGACCAAGAGGTGAGGAGTGTTCATGTTGATGGTGTCAGACCCCCTCATTTCTTACCTGAAAAGATGCGTTTCTGGCTGCATAACATTCGCCCGGCGCATTTAGTTTACCGTAATCGCAACACTGTGTACTTAGAGCCCTACTTGCCCAGCAGGTTTGCCCGTCAATTTGGGTATAGTCAGCTATTCCTCGGGCGTCCCAGTTTCCACCTGGGATTTGAAGGTAGCATTTTCGACGGTATTAGGGCATGGAGCTACTATGACACTTGTCATACTCGGACTAGCTTCTTGGTCCCTGCCGCAAACGTGATAGGGGAAATCCTGCATATGGCGGCCTTATATCATGTTACGGCAAATCCTTCTCCCCTCGATTTTGACCCAAGGACTAGCTTCATTGTGGGCACTCGCCTGGCGGAGAAGGCTATGGCGTCGAGGGCAAAGAAGAAAGGGGCGAATAGAGTTCCTACGCCCGATTTCGAGTCCTTCGGCACAATTGAGGAAGACAATGAGCGGGACAACGAGGACTCTCTTTCTTCGGGTGACGAGGCAATGGCGGGTCAGCCTCCCGTCATGGCAGGTGAGATGATGACGGATCAACCGTCGGTTGTATTAGATGAAGCGGTAGACCAATTGCCATCTGAACCGGAGGGAGGGCGGGTAGAACTACCGCTTGTCGTGCCTGGTCCCTCACGTAAGCGAGGCAGGCGTGAGTCCACTGGCGGAGGAGTAGCCTTTTCTGTGAAGAGAGCGGCGGTCGGACCCCGTAGGCTACTTATCACGGAGGGGGGTGAAGGTACAGATGCTGTTCCGGAGGTAAGACCAAGTCGGAGCCATCTCTTTGTTGCAGTTCTCTTTTCTTTCGGCAGTATGACTTAATCACTTTTCTTTGTAGGCGTCTGATGAACCGACCCCTCCAGAACCGTCTATTACCCCTGAAGTTGATCCGGCCCTTGCTGCTTTGATTAGCGACATGTGTGCCGCGGTCCTTTCTGCGGGGGCTCTCTCAGCGACGGCTGGAAGCTCCCAGGTTGCTGAGGCCTCAGCCCGGGGTGACGAAGGTTTCCTTGGGCCCGTCTCCGAGATTGCTGAACTTCAGCAAGGCGACGCCAATCTCGGTACATTCCTCCCGAGGATGCCAGGGCGGAGGAGTTTATTATACCTGACTCGGAGGCTGTTGGTGAAGAGGCTGCGGTGGCTGCGGGCGAACCTCGGCCTCCACTCTCCTCCACTGGTAAGATAGGCCAGATATTGACTAGTGAGGAGGCTTATTTGCTCTATCAACATATCCTCCGGGTCTAATCGATTCATGGTTACCTTGGTCCTGTAGGTCCTGACCCTTTACTTCCCACCGTGGATGTTCTTGGGGAAGGCTCGGCCTGCCGTGATCTGGAAGAAAGGAGCATTCCCTCTCCTTTGCCGTCTCATGTCGAGGGGCCTCCCGCCAGCTCCAGGCAGATGGGAATGGAGTTGGCGATGGTCTCTGCCTCATCCTACGCAGATTATACGGCTCCGGAGACTGACCTCTCGACCTTGCCGAGTATTCAAATTCTACGGGCTACTGAAGAGGAGTTGGCCGCTGTTCAAGCGTCCTTCCGTGCGGAGCTGGTTTCTCTTGTGGCAGGAGCGGCAGATTTTGTTGCGTCTTCTTCAGTGTTGTCGGCTACACTCCCGTTGACACCGGCTTCTTCGGAAGCTCTGGACGAGGTGACGCAGGATGTGGTTGACAGCTTCTATCGCCACTTAAAGAGGGGTATAGATGCTGCTGTAGAATGGAGGACCCCTTTTACTCTATCTCTGCGGTGTGCTCGGGGCCAGATTGCAACCTTGAAGTCCCTTCCTGGCGGGGTAGGGTTGGCCGCAGTCCTGGAGCCTAAGTTGGTGGAGGCTGATCAGCTTGTGACCCAATTGCTGGCGACACGGCAGGCGGGCTTGCCTGCTGCGATTGATCAGGAGCGGGGCTTCCTAGTTGCTGCTCGGGATAGGATCAAGCTTGCTCGGGATACTGCCGGGCCAGTTGTGCGGGGAGACCTTGACAAGTTTTCCGCTTCGTATGACAGGCTGGGTCGTCGAAGTCAGGCTTGTCGGGCTCGGGAAGAGTCTGCTTCTCGTGGAATCGCTAATATGAAGGAGCGGATTCTCGCACTCCAGAGGGAATTGACCTTCTTAGAGTCAGAGCTGGAGGCTGCCCGTGCGGAACAGGAATCGATCGTTCGGGAGGCCGAGAAAGTTTTCCGATCTTCTGCTAACCTAGAGCGGGCTTTTAAGAGATTCGAGGATAACTGGCAAGCCCATGCCCAACTGGAGGACGAGGCGGTGCTGACCCAAGAGGCGGAACGTCGAGCTACCCAGAGGTTTGAGCGGTCGGTTGCCTTGTTGATGGACCGTCTCAGGACGTTATGTGCCCCAGAGCAGTGATCAGCTTTCTATTTTCTTTTGTTTCTTTTTTTTCTTTTCTTCTCTTTTTTTGTAAGGGATGTGATCCCAAATGATGTAGCACTTTGAATTTTGAATAAATGAGCATGTTTCAACTCATCTTCTCTTTCTTGTACTTGTGGTGTTCGTGGGACTGGACTTGTTGGGGGATTATTTTTGGACCTGTTACCCTAGGCGTACCTTGGTTTTAGGTACGGATAACAGGTTTGGACAGGATGTCCGGAACAGCCCTGGCAAAGTGGTCATGGATGTTCTCGGTGTTAGGAAAAAGAATGCCGTAGAGCATCTGGGCTCCCGGGGCATGGTGAGGTGGTAGATTTATGCTAAGAAGCTTAGCAAGGGATATTTGTGGACCTATTATCCTTGGCGTACCCTGGTCTAGGATACAGATAATGGGATGAAAGGAAACCAACATACTTGCTCAGAGTTATGAGGACATGGCAAGCATGAGGATTTTACCGTGGAATCTTCCTGCTCAGAGGTGATGAGAACATGGCAGGAGAGACTTCACGAAAGATATTCGTGGTTAATAGCGGACATTTGTGGTCAACAGAGGACATTTGTGGACCTATTATCCTTGTCGTACTCCGGTTGTGGGTACAGATAATAGGTTAAAAGGGGACCGACATACTTGCTCAGAGGTAATGTGGACATGGCAAGCATGAAGGTTTCTTCGACGGAGCCTTCCCACTCAGAGGTAATGAGGACATGGCAGGAGTGGGCTCAATGAAGAGGGGGTACATAGAACGACTCAGAGGTAGGAGAACGTGGAAGTTCTATGCGAGGGGGCGGTTTGTTTTTGGTGGAAGTGAAAATGACTCAGAGGTAATGACGACATGGCCGTTTCGAAAATTTGTGGATCGATTACCCTTTTTGTGCACTGGAAGCGCGGATAGTGGATCATGAGGGAGGATCTCTTCCAGGAAGAAAGTTCAGAGGTATAATAATACGTGACTTACTATCTGAAAGAGTGACCGAAATGTGAGTTCAGAGGCACCAGCTGGTACATAACTCGGTAATTTAGAATATTGAAAAAGTGTGAGTTCAGCGGCACCAGCGGGTACATGACTCGATAATCTGAAAGGAATGTAGAGGTGAGTTCAGTGGCACCAGCCGGTACATGACTCGATAATCTGAAATATTGTGGATGTGAGTTCAGCGGTACCAGTGGGTACATGACTCGAAGATCTTGGAGAGAATGTCGTTTAGACATAATACTTCTTCAAGAACTTGCCGTTGACGGGCAACATGAGCAAGTTTCCGTTTTGTTTTGCGAGGCGGTAAGCACCGTTGGAGAATACTGTTTCAATGATAAATAGGCCTTCCCACTTTGGCTGGAATTTGTCGACGGTCTTGTGAGTCATGACCATTGGCCTCCGGACTGCCAAGACGAGATCGCCCACCTGGAATGTTCTGATTTTGACCTTCTTGTTGAAGGCTCCAGAGATGCGTGCTTGGTATAGCTCAATTCATTGCTGAGCTAAGAGGCGCTTTTTATCTAGTGCCTCCAATTCCTGTAGGCGACGATGGTGGTTGTCGTCTGTTGTCAATTGATGTGTGAGGGCGACACGTAGTGAGGGGATCTGAGTCTCCAATGGAAGGACTGCCTCACTCCCGTATACCAGGGAGAATGGTGTATTCCCGGTGGCTGTTCGGACTGTGGTGCGATAAGCCCATAAGCATTCGCCGAGCTTCTCGTTCCAGTCATGTTTGTTGGAGGAGACAAACTTCTTAAGGAGTTTGATGATTGTTTTGTTGAATGCCTCTGCCAACCCGTTTTCTGCCGGGTTGTATGGTGTCGAAGCGACATTCTGAATACGGTGCTTATCGCAAAATTGATAGAATGCGTAGCTTGCAAACTGCGGACCATTATCATGGATGATCCTTCGTGGCAGTCCGAAGCGGTAGATGACGTGATGCTTAAGGAAGCTGATCATGTTTGAAGTCTTAACTTCTGCGAGTGGGACGGCTTTCGCCCATTTAGAGAAGTAATCAGTGATCGCAAGTATGAAGCGATGTCCTCGGAAGGAAGGTGGGATGATTGGACCAATGATATCCATTCCCCATGCTTCGAATGGCCAGGATGCCACTGTCGGATGTAGAAACTCGGATGGTTGGTGAATGAAGTCCGCGTGGACTTGGCAGGCTTTGTATTTTCTAGCATAATCTATCGCATCTGCCACCATTGTGGGCCAATAGTAGCCCATTCGGCGAAGACGGTCTTGCAATTTAGGACCGGGCTGGTGGGCCCCGCAGACACCGTCATGAGCTTCTCGTACGGCTTCTTTGGCTTCTGCGTTTGACAGACACCGAAGCAGTAATCCGTCGTAGGAGCGGCGATACAGCATTTTCGTCTCTGTATCGTAGAAGATCTGAGAGAACGTCGTCTGATGGAAGTGGCTTCCTTTGGGTTCTCGGGCAGGATTTCGTAGACGACGAAGTCGATGAATAGTTGTCTCCAGTCTGGGGCATCATCGATCGTCTGGGCAAAATAACTCACCACGAATTGCACATTGTTTTTGGGACAGACCAGTTCGTGGCCTATCACATCCACTGATTGGCGATCATAATTCAAAACTGCTAGGGAAGCGACAAGACCGGCTAAGGCATCTGCTTCGATATTTCGGAGTCTGGGGATATGTTCGATGAAGAACCCCTTGAACGACGAGATGATGTTAATCGCTATTTGGTGATAAGGGATCATGTCTTCGTGGCGGACTTCGTATGAGCCCCGAATCTGATTGACGATTAGTTGGGAATCGCCGTATGCTTCAAGGTATTCTACCCCCAGTTCTTTTGCAAGTTGGAGGCCAATGACCAGAGCGTTGTACTCGGCCACATTGTTAGAGCAGGGCTCGGTGAGGGAATAGGCTCGGTTAATCACCAATCCGGAAGGAAAGATCAGCACTACCCCGACTCCGACGACTATATTGCCTTTAGGTCCGGTCCTCGAAGCACCATCGAAGAACATTCGCCATATATTATCGTGAGAGGTTGCATGCGAGTCGGCAACCTCATCCGGGATCTCTTCATATATTCTGGAGGACTCCGAGCCTAGATGGACTGCTAAGAAGTCTGCCAGGGCTTGACCTTTGACTGTCTTTTGTGGGACGAAGATCATATGATAAGGGGACAGCAATATTGCCCATGTAGCGAGGCGAGAGCTGAGTGCCCCTGGTTTAGTCATGAGGACCCTGAGAGGGTTGACTCGTGAGATCACATGTATCGTTTGTCCGGTGACATAGTGTCACATTTTCTGAATGGCGAACACCAGGGCGAGGCATTCCTTCTCTACAGTGGTGTATCGGTGCTCTGGCCCAATCATCATTCAGCTGAGATAATATATGGCCTGCTCGTGGCCTGCATCGTTGTTTTGTGCCAGCAAAGCCCCGAGGGAGTGTTCCATTGCTCGTACATAGAGCAGAAATGGTTTTCCAGGAACCGGTGCTACCAAAACTGGAGGATTTGACAAATATTCTTTGATGCTGTCGAAAGCACGCTGGCGTTCCTCGTCCCATACGAATGAGACTCCTTTCTTCATGAGGTGCGTGAATGGTCGGCATCGCCCGGAGAGGTTGGAAATGAACCTTCTGATGTAAGCTAGCCTCCCTTGAAGGCCTCTGAGTTCGTGGAGATTTCTCGGGGGACCCATCTCTATGATTGCTTTCGTCTTCTCAGGTTCTACATGGATACCCTGTGCGGTGATGATGAAGCCCAAGAACTTCCCGCTGGATACGCCCAGAAAGGACTTCGTAGGGTTCATTTTCAAATTGTGTGCTCGCATTAGGTCGAATACCGTCCTTAGATCCTGCAGATGGTCTCCCTTGCTACGGCTCTTAACGGCTATATCGTCAACATAGCACTCTACCGTCTTGCATAAGTGGTCTTTGAAGATGATGCTCATGGCTCTTTGATATGTGGCGCCAGCATTCTTTAAACCGAAAGGCATGACTGTGTAGCAGTACGTGCCAATTGGCGTTCGGAATGATGTATGCTTTTCATCATCAAGAGACATTTTGATTTAGTTGTACCCCGAGAAGCCATCCATGAATGACATACGTTCAAAGCCGCAGGTATTATCGATCATAATGTCTGTGAAAGGAAGGAGGAATTCATCTTTGGGGCACGCCTCGTTCAGGTTGCGGAAGTCGATGCAGATTCGAATCTTCCCATTCTTCTTAAGGACGGGTACTATATTGGCGACCCAATCAGGATGTTGCTCCTCATGAATGAAGCCGCTGGCTATCAGTTTGTTGACTTCGGCTTCGATCGCGTCCATGATACCTGGGCGGAAGCGTCGCTGTTGTTGCTTGACTGGCTTCGCATCTGGTCGAACGTTGAGTTTGTGAAGAGCAATGTCGGGATTTAACCCTGGCATATCTTTATAGCTCCAGGCGAACACATCAATGTATTCTCTGACAAGTTCTAGAAGCGACTCCCGTTCTTCGTCTGCTAGGCTTTTGCTGACGAAAATTGGTTTTGGAGAAGATTCGCTGCCGAGATCCACTTGTATGACCACATCTTCAGTAGGAGGTTCTCTCAGTTCGAACCGCTTTTCCCATTGTGCGTCTAATTGCTGGGCCCACGGCTCTAGCTCGAGGATTTCGGGGATGTCTTCGTCTTCCTCGTAAGCGTCGACGAATGCCATGTTGACTGACATGACTTGTCTGAACACATCTCCGATGCTGGTATCTGAGTCGGAAGTTGGTGATCCGGTTGAATGTGACTGCCAGTCGCATTCTTCATCTGAACTTTCAGGGGTCGTAGTAGGCGTTGCATACCCTAACCCGCATCGAGTTTTGCTATAGTAGTTTCGTGGTTTGCCCGCCGGGACTGGCGGCTTCAAAGGTAATCGTCGCCCAGTGCCGTAGTTCAACCATGGCGTCATCTCCAGATCATAACCCTGTTTCTGCATGGGATATTTGGATTGAGGGCTATAGAGATACAGAGGCAGTCTCCCGGCATCTGACCCGAGGTCGGCTTCTTCTATGGTGGAGGGATGCGGGTTGTTCGTCCGGCCGAAGATGATTGGATGGTCCCCTCCTTCGATTATTCGGTAAGCGTCTTCTACTGGAGTAAGCTGGATCGCGGTATACACATTTGTCACTTGTGTGTGTAGGTGAGTGCCTATACCGTGTTCCATAGCATACATTGTACATAGCTTATTAAGCTCGGTGTAGTTCAAAGATAACCCTTTATTGATGAAGTAAGGTATCTTTTCTAGGGGGATTACATCATCAGCGGAGGGAGCATCAGTGTGGGCAGCCACATACTTGGCTAACTCTGGTTCCTCTTTGGCTACCCCCTGTGTGAATGAAGACTGAGAGGATGTCCTGGGAAGCTTGATTGTCAGCGGTTCAGTTGATGGAGCAGAGCGCGGAGTTGTTGGCAGACTAGCGACCCCCAGTTTGGCACTTGACATGGAGCGAGGAGTGGCTGGTTCGCTAGAAGTGTCAGACCTTGCATCGAGGTGACGACCCTTCTTGGGAAGGCGTATCGTCAGCGGCTTGTCAGAGGGATTGAGCTTCCCTGTTTGGGGTCGACCGACTCTCGGCAGTCTGATTGTCAGTGGCCCCGTTGTGGGTCTCGGCACTTGGCCGGACCTTGGCAGCCGGATTATCATCTGCTTTTCCTGTGCCGAGAGGCTGATTGCGTCCTTTCGCAGAGTGGCGGTAAGGGGTGCGGACTTGCCCGGTTTGCGAGCTTGGAGGTGGATCGTTAGGGGTCCTTCTAATCCCGTAGCTGTCTCGGTATGAGCTCGTACGTCTCCTTCATCAAGGTGACTCTTCGACTTTTCGTATAGGCAGGAGTCCGAGTAGTAAGATTCGACCCCTTTGAAGGGATAGATATCAGCAAATTTCGTCTTCACGAAGCCGTTTTTGTCGACATATTTGAAGCACTGGTGTAGCGTGGAAGGCACGATCATGTAATCGTGTATCCATGGGTGCCCCAAGAGGATGTTATAAGACGTATCTGCATCTATGACGTAGCAGGTGACTTCGGATTGGAGGTCACCAATTTGACACTTCAGACGAATCTTCCCAATAGGGTAGCTCCTGCCCGAATTGAAACCGCTGATGGCGGTGCTTGTAGGTGTCAGGCGATGCATTGGGATGCGGAGATGATGTAGCAGGCCCTTTGGGATGATGCTTATGGAAGAGCCAGGATCTATGTGCGTCCGATCCACCTTCACGTTGCCGATGTACCCCGTGTAGTATAGCGGGCGATCGTGTAGGTTGGTCTTGATGAGCATGTACTGTGGAGTGAAGACGATATTAGGCATTGCTCCCGTGCAGGCACTGTCTTGGAGATCCACGGGTGAGTCCTCCCCGGTGAGGTTGGATTGAGCCAGATAGGCATCGACATTTTGGAGTGCTTCGCTCAATGCAATACGAACGTCCTTGGAGAGCCTTAGGAGTTCGTACAGTGACAATTTGGCCGGTGTGTTAGCCAATTGTGCTAAGATGTCAAAGTTGTAGGGCCTCTCTAGCCCTTAGGCTGCGTCTTTTCGGAGAGATTTTTCGAAGCGAGTCTCCTTCGGCCTAGGCTTGTCGGTCGTCGAAGGCTGAGCCGGTCCCGGAGCATCAGTTGTAGTGGGTTGATGATTTTCGGCTGGGTTGTCAACCACAGGTTGGGATTGCGCTCCGGACCGCGTGACGACGGCTGTAGCTTCCTCGTTGTCTGCTGAGATTGTGTGGAAGGTCCTGATTTTTCCACTCTTCTTTTTGTTGGTGGGAGATGGTGTGGGCCGAGTTACTTTTGACACCAAGTCTGGATGGACCCACATGACCTCCCTTCGTGATGTGGTGAGAGGTACTAGACCAGCAGCCTGTTCTCGGGGAGGTGGAAGATTGGTAATCTCCATCGTCGCCAGAGGGACGGGGATTACCCCGTCTTGAGTCTCCGTCGGAGGGAAGCTGCCGAATTGTACGGACACCATATTGGCTGCCACGGTTACCTCTTCGAAATCGATGGCCAGAGCGTTCGAATCTGTCACGACCCGATCCCAATAATCTGGGTCTAGTCGGATCATGCCCAGCCTGCACCGTTGTTGAGACGGCAGCAGTAAGCTGTTCAGTAGCAGGTAACCATACAACAACACTATATTTGTCACAACTCAACTTCGGAAATAAACTTTATTTAAACTGAAATTTAAATACAAATGAAACTGTTCTGAAAGGAAATACAGATTTTTGAAATAAAAGAACAATACAGAAATAAAATCTATCTAGCAGCCGGGTCATCGGTCTCAGTCCCATCGTCCTCCTGCGGGGACTCTGGCAGCACAATTGGGTACAACACAGGGTCATAATAGCTGTTGTAACACAGCTCAGCATCCTCAACATCCCCTAAAAATATATCTCCAGTCAGGAGGGAGCAAAGTACAATTCATGCTAATTTTTAAACAGTTAAATAAGTAATAGAATCATGCAGTTCTAAACAGTTTTAAAATAGGAACAGTTTGTTACAGTATAAAACAGTAATTTGAACAGGTAATGACATATGACCGGCTTGGGTTTGTTACAGGAGGGACAATGGGTTTTGTTACAGTAGTGGTCATAATCATTACGCTATTCCCCAGTCCCCAGTAGTTACAGTACAGTACTCTCGGTAAGAGTTTCGTGTTTGAGTCGTGGTTTAGACATGCAGTAAAGCGATTAAATAAATAACTGTAAACTAACATAAACTATACTTGCCTCAAGGAAATGACTGGAGAGGTGGACGACTTCGAGACGAAAATTTAGAGTTGTCCTCGAATTCCTACATTCGAGAAATTGACTCAGCTGTCAGGTTTACCAACTTAACTATACTAGTTGTAATCTCTATTTGCGTCCTAGTCCTATTTTAGTTCTTTTAATTAACCAATCACAGAAAAACACGGTTATTAAGTGCGTTGATTTAATACGAGGGAAAATATCATTTTAACTTTTGAATTCGGGAAAAACTCGTCGTTGCCAGATTATTTATGAAAACTTGGTAATTTTTTATAAATATAATATAAAGCTAATTTACTTATTTTAGTGAGAAAACAGGTGATCTTTAATTATTAACAAACTTGTCAATTTTTAGGTGAGAAAATAATAATTAATTTTATACGAAAAATACTTTTTAATTATTTTAATCGTTAAATAATAAAAATACGAAAAACCAGAAAAGACAGGAAATCTAAGCTATTACAGTCACAGACCAGCCAGCTGGGCTTATGCCCATTACAATTTATTTACATAAATTGAAATAAGATAAACTGCCGTTAGTCCTAAACTGAAATAGAATTTAAATAGAAAACAGAAAATAAATAATAAAAAAAAGGATAAATAGTAAGTCTCAGATAATGGTCCGATCCTCATCTGGCTAATTGCCTCAACGTCCGGGCGGGGCCGGTATCGTTTGCACTTAGCCGGGTCCATTGACCGATACGGTCGTCACCCAAAATCAAATATCGAATAAATTCCGAAAATCATTTTAAATTCATTTTAAAAATAATTCAGGATTTACGGAAAAATCGGGCAGCATCTCCTCTGTTTTTAGTCAACCCAAAAACTGGGAAAATGGCGCCGATAATTCCTGCAAGTCCCAAACCAGGGAAAAACTCGCATTTTATATATATAAAACATCCACAGCCAATCCACAGTATAATCGGGATGACCCGAAATAATTTTGGAAGTCCGATTCCAATTCTACAAATCATAGAACGTTCCCGAAAAATTTCGGAGAACTAAAACATACCACAAATAAATTCCCGAAATATTCCGGGAGTCCAAAATAATTCACGGGACCTTTCCGAAAGTCCCGAAAAATTACGACGTCGCTAAAACCGAATTCCCAAAGGGAATCGGGGACCATTTCATCATCGACAATAATAATAAAATAGCGGGACAGGGGGTTATACCTCAAATTGCTCGGCTAGAGCTCTCAGATGTAAAATAGAAAGAAAATGATGAGATCCAGATCAGCGAACGTTCCCGAAACAGTGCTGGAACCAGCGTCGTCGATGACGAACGCCGAAGAACTCAGAACTAGGGCACGGCAGGGTGATGGCCCAAGTAGAACTGACCAGAGACGCTGTCCCAAAGAGCAGCGGCGAAAGGGGCGCCGGAAAGACAGCGACCAGAGGGCCGCGAAGGGGCGCAGGGCTGTGATCGGGCGGAGATGACGCCGAAGGGGCGCTGACGCGGGTGGCGTCGAGGGGAAGGCGCGGACGGGGGCTCGCCGGAGTCGGGCGGCGCTGGGGCGCAGAGGGCGCGCCGGTCGGGGTCTGCGGAGGCGGTTGGCCGGACTTCGGCCGGCAGGGTACGGCTGGAGTGGGAGTTGGTGAGGGTGGAGGGTTTGAGAAGTTGGGGTTTGGAGAAAAAGCTTCTGTGAGGGAGAGAGTGAAGAAGGAGAGTAGAGAGAGTTGGTTTCTCTCTGAGGGATAAGAGTATAGGTGTGGAGTAGGGAAGTAATTATGGAGGGTGTTCTCCTGTTGAGGAGAGAGTGGAGTGATTAGTCTTCTGTGAACGTGAAGAGGTGGGAGGAGAGGGAAGTTAATAAAGAGTGGTGAGGTGTTTACGTGTGAGGAGTAGAGTGGGTTGGGGAGAGAGAAATAGGGGAGTGGTGGTTTTACCAATTCGAGAGTTGTGTAGTTGCTGGTCCCTTGGGACCAGCTCAAAACTGAATTTTTTTTTTATAAGTAAACCAAGTCAAAATTTGGATTTAAAGAAAATGGGATTGGGCTCAGGCCTGGGTCTGGGTTCGAACTCGGGTCTGGGTCTGAATCCAAAGATCCATGTTATTATTTCGAAATCATTTGCACTCAACAATATTTAATAATAATAATAATAATAATAATTTTTGAAATACTAATATTTAATACAAAACACTAATATTAATAAGTTACAAGGCATGGGTTTCACAGAATCGATGAGGCTTTGGATGTACCATTTTAGTTGGTAGCAGTCGTGTGTAGCGTGGTGTACATAACGGTGGTAATGGCAGAACTTTGGGTTCTCCAGATCAGCCGGCCGAGGCTCCCGTCTTGGTGGAGGGAGCTGAATTCTATCTCCTTGTATGAGCATGTCCAAGATAGGCTTGACGTGACCGTCTTCAAAAGAGTAAGTGACTTGAGGCCATTGTTTGTCTACGGGCTTCGGCTCAGGTTTTTGTGCTGTATCGGCCACCATAGCCTGCTTTCCCTTGCTGTCCCGATTGTTGGAGGGGTTACCTCCATTATCGTTGTTGGGACGCTTGCCCTTGTTTTCTCCTTCCGAGATGTGCAATCCCAGTTGGTAGGGCTGTCAACGGATGCTTATCGGTACGGACAGAACAATATCCGTATCCGTATCCGAATTTTTTTTGTAATATCTGAATCCGATCCGATATCCGAACGGATATCTCTTTTGACACTTCGAATTCGTATCCGTTTAGTTTAACGGATATCGGATAATATCCGATCCGATTAGCTAAAAAATTCGAATGCTAGTATTCGAATATCCGAAATTCGAAATATTAAAAACTTAGTTATTATCCGAATATCCGAAATCCAAAATATTAAAAATTTAGTTATTATCCGAATATCCGAAAACCAAATTCAATTTCTCTACGAGTCATTACTTCTTCTGTTGTAAATTGTAATTAATATATATTACTATTATATATAAATTATATTATAATTAATTTATGTAAAAGTCAGTTGAAAATAAAATACTTTAATCTTCTCTATTAATTAATATATATTACATATACATTATACTATAATATATATAAAATTTTGGATATCCGAATCCGATATCCGAATTCGATATCCGAAATTTGCAATTTAAAGTCGGATCGGATATTAACAGATTCGAATACCTTAATATCCGAATTCATATCCGAAAATGGATAATATCCGAAAATTATTCGGATATCCGAATCCGATATCCGAAATTTCAAAAAATATCCGAAAGTTCGGAGACGGAATCGGATCGGATTCGAATTTTCGACTATCTATTGACAGGTCTACCAGTTGGCGAGCCTTCTTCAGTCATTTTTCGGCGCTCATGGCGCTGATGATGAATGCCTTCCAATCTTTGAATTAACTTTCGCCCATCCAGAGACTGATCGTTGGGAGCAGTCTCTTTTGACAAATTTTAATTAAAGATGAATCTGGATTTTCGGAAGGCAGCTTCATGGCAGTCTGGCGGAACCGCTCGATGTAGTTCCTTGTCAACTCCTTCTCCCCTTGGACGACGTCCATGAGAGTGGACATAGTGACGTCCTGGCCTACTTCGTAGAATCGCTCCAAGAACAGGCGCTTGAAGCCGGTGAAGGAGTGGATGCAGTTGTCCGGCAGATTGTGGTACCAATCGAAGGCGACTCCTTCCAACGCCCCAATGAATAACCGTGTGAGGATAGCATCATCATGGGGCAGATGGTCGGTGGTGACCTCGAAGTAAGTGATGTACCGACTTGCTGAGGTTTTGCCATCATACGGGTTGATATTGACCAGCTTATATCTTGGTGGGAATGGAACATCCCTCCATTCAGCAGGGTATGGTTGCCGTATTCTGAGATCTTGAGCGTTTTCTCGGGCATGGAACATGGCTCGGAGCTCCTGGACCTCTCTTCTTACTTCTCGGGTCTCATCTGTCACGGTAGGGGCTGTTATTTTGGGAGGATTATTGCCCGGGTTTGGTGCCGCTGAGTTCGAATCTACATTGACCGCGGGGCCCGTGCTTGTTTGACCAGGCATTCCTCCTTGTAGAGTTGGCAGGGCCGCTTTAATCTCGTCTACAGACTTGACCAAAGCAAGTAATATGGCTTCGAGATTGTCGATGCGCTGGCGATCATTGGAACCACCTTGATTGCTGTCCGTCATGAAAACCGTCCTTACATGAGGAGTGATGGAAGGAACGGTGGAGGATATGCCCTCCGAGTCGTACCCATGCACCGAGAAGTCATCGGGATAGGTGGGAATGTTCTCTTCGGGCTCGGACTCGAAGGGAACGGTATCCCCAGCTTCAGAGCTTGCTTCGTCTTGAGAGTTACGGATGTCCTCAGGGACATCAGCGTCTGTTGTACCTGATAGGAGAGTTGTTTGTCTGGGCTCGTCTCCTTGAAACATCGGATTGTTGTGGATGTTCGGAGGAGTGCTACCTCCAGTTCCCGCAACCTCCAGTGATGTGGATGATGAATTTCCCATCGCGACAGATTTCGTCTTTGAACGGGTGTGTTGGAATACTCCGGTGGAGGACAACCGTTTAGACGATAGTTTTTTAGCTGTAGTGGTTGATATCTTGGGACTGGAGATGCTTGTCTTTTTCTCTCTCCTTTCGGCGGGGACCTTCTGAGCGGAATTGCAGGAGACAACAGGAGGTGCCTCATCTTCTGAGCTTGGATGCTGTAGTCTTTGGAAGACGGATGGCCGATCTTCAGTCACTGCCGCATTGTTGCAACAGCAGTTGACGATGATTTGGGTGCAGCGATGTCCAAGCGAGGACTCTTTGCACGTCGACACTCCTCCTCTTTCCTTGCGTTTGTGGAGAATCGCCTCCCACAGGTCAGAGGAACCACTCTGTCCGTTCGCCGCCGGGGGCTGGACTCGAGCGGTTGTATACAACTTCCCATCAGAGGCCCGTGTGATAGTCAACGGGACGCCCCGATAGTCAGAGGTTGGAACAGCTGACTGGGCCTGATGAGCCCACGCTGCCCTAGACTTTCTCCTTTTAGCACTTGTGGGTACGTAATAGGAGGAGTCCAAGTTAAATACCACAGAATCTGGCTTATCATCCAGAGAACCATCAGGGTCAGGACCGCATGAGAGACGATCGAAGACTGATCGAGAGAAGCGTGGAACGGACGCTATGCGGCTAGAGTTGGGTACCATGCAGGCTATCTGCATGCGGTTGTCCTCTGCCGTCGGATGAATTATTTTTGTGCGGCTAGGAGTCACGACCGTACAGGCTGGCCGCATGCGGTTGGCAATTGTGGCCGCATGGGTTTTCTGCAAGCGATTGACTTTCTTAGCCGCATGGGTTTCATTCATGTGGTTGGCAGCTGTAGCCGTATAAGCTATACGGCTGACAGATGTGGCCGCATGGGCTTTCTTTATGCGACCGACGGATGTAGCCGCACGAGCTTTCTCCCTGCGGCTAGTACCCTTATGCGGCTCGGATCTCATAGAGTTTCTCTTTGCCCCTGCAAGTCCAGCATCATAGTGTTTTCTTCTGCCGGACTTGGGGACAGCAGAGTCGTCTACGATCTGAAGTGGGGCCGCAGGGGAATCTTGCTCGCCGTCTTAAACAACAGAGGGTGTCTCCGCAAGAGCTTCAGTAGGAACGAAGGATCGGGGTCTCCACTCCTTACGGGCCTTCTTTGTGCGGCTCGCTTCTGGACCGGGCCAGTGCTCTTGTCGGAGAGCATTTCTTTGAACGCCTGTTGGTCGAATCGGGCGACCATCTTTTGTTGTGTGGAGCCAAGCTTGGCTGCATCTGATTGCGTTACCAACTCCTCAGCCGTGGAGAAGTTGGTCCCCAGCAGAGTCGCCATCGTGTTTGCCATAAAATATAAAAGAACAGAACAATTATCGGAGGACCGAACTTTTACTTCACGTTACAAACTCGCTTGTACAAAGAAAGCCTAGGGACAAAAACCTAGGTACAGCAGTCTAAGTACAATTGTTTATTTTAGATTCTGAGGGGTGACGATAGAGGCTCGGGAAGGCGACGGCAGCCCTGCCTTACTCCTTGGACGATCGGTATGCAACCTTGACTCCTATGAGAAGATGGTTGGCGTTGATGAAGAAATGCTCTTCTTGCTCCTCTGTTGCTCTTCTGGCTTCTCTCTCTCTCTGTGTATTTTCTCTCTGATAGCGTATATCTCTCCTTGTCTCTCTCCTCCTTTTTTTCCTCTTTTACAAGGGAATGGCACCCTGCTATTTATAATAGTGGGGGGGGCATCATTAGGGTTTGGCTGATTACCCATTCTCAAAGTGGCGGCGGCCTGATGCTTAATCAATCTAGACCATTAGTTTTAAGCGTGAAGGATCTGGGCCATAAATGGGGATAGCACTGAATCCCACTGAATCTTGCGAACAATTAATGTTGATTGCTTTAAATCTTCATGATTGATTGTGTAGCTTGGATCTTTCACCACGTGTTCCATTGGCTTGATTATGAATGATATGACCTGATCTCATTAATTATGAGGATAACGTTAAATATGGTCATTAGGATCTGGTAAATCTTTGCATCTCATAATCATCTTTGCTACCAGCTGTCAAGTCTGGGGGATCATTGAATCTCTGCCACGTGTCTTAATGATGGACTCTGCCAAAGCCGTATGACATCCATGAACCGCATGAGACAGCGTCTCGGCGGGCCGCATAGGTGTAGTAATCGCGAGCCGCATGGGATGGCTTCTAGGTGAACCGCATAAGTATAGTAATCGTGAGCCGCATGGGATGGCTTCTAGGTGAACCACATAAAGACGATTCTTGCCAGCCGCATGAAACTGTTCTTCACTGGAGCCACATGGGGGTAGCCACGTGTCAATCTCGGATCGTGTCAGAGATTTTCTCCTATTTCCCATAAGTCTGTCATTATGACAGGGCCATTATGACACTTCATGTCAGAGCCATCAGCTGTCAAATAATGGCAGAGCATTAAATAGGCACACTGCTCGATGGCCAACTGTGTGAAGGGGTCTCGTGGGTACACGTGGCGTTGAGCCGCATATCTCTGTGAGCCGTATGTTCTTTTGAACCGCAAGCGGCTAGGGGACTCTTCGAACCGCAGGACTGTCCCTATGTAAGCCGCATGGACTCTTCCGTCCGAGCCGCATGAGACTAAGAGTCTCTCTGAACCGCATGGGACTGCTCCTGTATGAGCCGCATGGGGTTCTTCTGTTCTGAGCCGCATAGATCATCGTTCTGATATTTTCCATGCTTCTACAAGATATATATGTATGTGTTTGTTTGTGTCATGAGCTGAGAGGGTGTTAGTGTTTGTGTAGAGTGTGAATTTGTATGTGGTCATGTGTGTGAGTGTCTCATGGTTGGGTTTGTGAATTTTTTGTGTGTCGGATGTGAGTATTTGTTTGAGTGTGTTAGAAGAGGGATTATAGAGAGTGGTTTGAGGGGTTATTAGAGGGTATGTGTGGTGTGTTGATAGGGAGGATTGAGGGGGATGTGGGGCTGCACTAGGCAGCCACCACAGCAGCATGTGCTGCCCCTATGCTTCACACTGCAGCAGCCCCAATATGGGGACTGTATAGCAGCAGTTTGCTGCTGAAATTTAGCAGCTTTTTCCCACCCTTTAGTCCCATTTAACCCCCACAAAACCCCCTATATATATACCAATATATATATATATATATACCCACATATATACCTATATATATAACCATATATATCCCCCTAAAAATAGCCTATGAGTGGGTTTGTAGAATGAGATAAGAGTGGGTTAGAATAGTGGGTTAGAGTTTAGCTAAAGAGAGAAAAAGGGAATAGTTGGATATAGAGTAGAAGGGTGATTTTGAGTTCCGAGTGTCGGAACGCGTCCAAAATTGGATGAGACTTAGATAATATAAATTAGATTTTGTGGGTAGGCTCCAAAGTTGAAATCGGAGTTTCGTGTGGGATTAGGAAGAGGGTATCACGCAAAATCATTGAGTATCTCGCGATACTCAAGATAATAGGATTTTACCCTTTTCGACTTTTGGAAATCAAGATACCGTGATACGGTGTCGAGGTTCTAGGAGAGGGTTTAAATACCATAATAGAGGGTGGAGGAAAGCTTAGGATGAAGCGAGGAAGCCTAGTGTGGGAGTTAGAACCTAAAGAGGGATTATTACCAAGATAACGGGTAAATCGACAACATATGACGTAAGATGGACTGGATGTCCACTTTACCTAGGTATCTTGGTAGGTAACGTATGTATAGGCAAGTATCCTACTACCCTACGGAGCACGGGTCAAAATACCAAGCGTAGGTAGGCTAACTTGATAATTGCCTAAGTTAGAATTTTACCCTTTTTAAGGGTAAAATAGGATATTGGCCCACGGCCAAGATTTGAGTTTCCGAGTCCAAGATGGACTTGGATATAGGTTGTAGAGGTTGGTAATGAGCAAAAATAGCCGTCTAAACCTAGTCTTGACCTCGGTTGACCACGATTGACTTTTTAGACCAAAAGTTAACTATGGTTCAACACTTTACCCAATTTAGTCCCAAATTCTGTTAAACTTGAGCAGTTGACCAAAAGTCAACTATTAGTCACCATTGACCTAGGGTTGACCTAGAGTTGACCAGAGTTGAACCGTTGACCAAAAATTAACTGTAAGTCAACTTTCGACCTAGTTTGATTCAGATTGACTTCCAATGTTCTCCCATGACCAAGGTTGACCTAACTAGACCTGTCTTGACCTAGTATGACTTTTTAGGTCTAATATGACTTAGATTGACCCTGTACAATCTAGTTTGACCTTGGTTGACCTAGATTGACTTAGTTTGACGTGTCTTGACCTATTTTGACTCAGTATAACTTAAATTCACTTCCAAACCATTATATTGATACAGTATTCCATCTATAGGTCCTCGAGGCACTGTTCTTGGACTCAGTCGACTTATCCATCACAGTACAGGCGAGTACATTCTCTGATAATATTTCTGTTTTATGATATCCTCTTTGTTTCTAGTATTTAGTGCAGATTATCCTTGTTCTCTTGACACATTGTTCACACGGATTGATATTTGTCTGGATCCCGTCATAAGATGTTATTCCTCTTATATATGGTATACACTGGGCAAGTCTTTATTGCTTATTGTTCATTATATAGATACGATTCCTGCGTAGACTCGCGACCTCCTCAGAGAATACGTATCATGACGTGTCATGACTGGATCCACTATATTAGTCAGGGATGGAGGTGTTAGCGTAGATATGTGATCAATACCCCACAATATTATATTGTATCATCATTGTATAGTGTTAATCATACACTCACGTATGATTAGGCAGGCCAAACATTGTATCAAGTTCTAAGTCGATCACATGTTGAAACTAATACTAAACTCACATAGATATGGTTCCAGATTTTTGTACATAATTTATACTATTTTTCCTGTTCTTACATTCAGATTACAGTCTTGACATGCCTTACCATGATTCATGTACACATTATTTACTTCGTAGATTCTCTCTATTTACTGCTATATTTTTAATATCTTCTAACTAGAACTGTTATTGAGATTTGTGCTCGTTCCATCCTGACTGGATATGTTGACAAAATTTTATAGTTTGTGGCAAAGAGGATTGTCCTACCTACTACGGTCCGGTTGAGTAGTGGGCATAGACTTGGAGACCTTGGTTCAGCAGGGCTTAGCTCCGCCCGACGAGCCTTTAGCTTAGCTTAGTTAGAATAGACATTTTGGACTGGACCTTGTCTCCAGCTTGCTACTTGTGTTATTATATTATATTTTGGATTGTATTAGAGACTTGGACTTAGACTTGTATATTATTTGTGTTTGGACTTGACAGGCTATATTTTATAGTCTTGTTGTCCTTATCTTTCAGTCTTTACTTATTATCTTAGAGTTGTGATTGAGTATTCATATATTATCATTGCTTGTCCTCCGTTCGGAGTTGACCATATTCTCGACAGGTTTTCATATTATATATAAACTGTTTAGAGTAGAAAACCTACAGCATTCTACGTCGTTTTTACGGTGATGTCTGGGCGTTGTCACGTGCACGTGCCCCTATAGCGGGTGCGGGTCGTGACACATTTTAGTGGTGGCCCACGCAGGTCCTGAAGTCGCAATTAGTGCGATGTCGTAGTGGCGGTCAACTTAGAGTGTTATTACGAGCCTGCGGTACGTATCTAGGATAGGCTATAGGCTAAGAGTGCTCAATCACAGTAGGATCTTTTCTTGCTTATCTTGCTTACCGTCTTTGATATTGATTTACTGCATTCTAGCTGTCCTCCTTTGATATTGCCTTCATGTGCCATATTGATATCTTTTTTTTAATCTGTCTCCAGGATGGTTATGACTCATTCTCCCGGTGAGGAGCACGGGGAGACGGAGAGGTCTGCTAACTCTGGCGGACAGGCTCCGGTCACTTCCCCTGCAGACGGGACTTCTGTTGGGGCTCTCGGGGGTACTCCTCCAGCGCTCTCGATGACCGTCCCTGGGGTTGCGGGTGCTCTTCCCGCAGTGTCGGGGGCTACGACGGGAGTTGTCGGGGGCGTTCTTCCTCCTCAGCAGCGGATTCCTCCGCTAGTTGCAGACATACTTCCACCTCCACCTCCTCTGCCTACAGATATGGGGCAGATGCTTACTTTCCTCCAGTAGATGCTGGAGACTCAGAGAGCCCAGGCCGAGGCTCAGCAGAGGCAGACAGACGCGATGCGTCAGGGCATGGAGGATGCCCATCAGTTGGCCCTTGCAGCCGTGGAGCAGAGGGCTCCGTATCATGGGACGCGACCGAGGTACGGAGATATCCAGGACTTCAAGAAGCTCGGGCCCTGTGACTTTAGCAGGACCGAAGGTGTGGTCTATGCAGATGATTGGCTCGAGGATATCGAGCGGCAGATGAGGGCCTTCCGCCTGGCAGACGACCTAAAGGTCGAGGCGATAGGTTTGCAGTTGCTAGACATTGCGCGCACCTGGTTCAGAAATGAACCAGCCCTAGCTGGAGAGGGCCGTACTTGGACAGAGTTCAAGCTCCTGTTCAAGGAGAAGTTCTTTTCCCCCACGGACAAGATCGACCTGGTACGGCAGTTCCAGGATCTGCAGCAGGGCAGTTTATCTGTGGAGGAGTACGCCACGAAGTTCTGTCGTCTGAGCCGATACGCGGAGTACATGGTTCGTGACCCGGAGATCAGGGCGAGCCGTTTCAGAGAGGGGCTGATCTGGGACATCAAGATCCACATTTCCTCCTTTTATGAGACTTATACCCAGATCTATGCGGAGGCCCGCAAGGTAGAACGGGAGTGGGGCTTGAAGCCCAAGAGGGACCGTGATCTGTTTTCGGGGACTACTAGCAGCGCGGGGGCTGCTAAGCGTCCTCAACTCCAGCATTATTTTATTCTGCAACGCTTGCAGCATATTCTTGCTCCGATTAGGGCACCAGTTCAGCAGGTGCCCCGGCAGCAGCAGCAGGGACCGACGCAGCAGGCATCTACTTGCCACTACTGCAAGAGGTCCGGACATCTCTGGGAGGTTTGCAGGAGACGTTTGGGTGTGTGCCTATACTGTGGCACCGAGGGACATCAGGCGAGGGATTGTCCTTCGAACCATCATCGTGCAGCTCAGGAAGCACAGGGTAGGCCACCTATGGCACCGCATCACGCCTCCCACCAGCAGCGGGATATATCCCGCCAGGGCAGGGCTTTTGCGATGACAGTTGAGGATCCTGCAGGCATTGGACTAGGAGGTAGGGTCCTGCTCTTTCTTTTTACCTGTTCTTTCCGTCCATTGATTGATGATTGCTTTCTTTGTACCTTTAGTTTGCATATGTGATAATCATGCTAGATTAAATAGAAAATCCCAATAAAGACTGCAATAACATGATACTGTAGAGATTTAAACCATGCATGTGTTCTGATTTCCTGGATTACATGTTATATAACTTAGGATAAAATTTAGTAGACCTTGATTGTTGGGTGCTTGACCTAGAGGAGAGTATGACCGTTTTGAATTTCGATGACGAAATTATTCTAAGGGGGGTAGACTTGTAACTGCCTGTTTTCAAAATTTAGGATAAAATGGTAATTTTTGCATTTTTAGGAATTTTAGAAATTTTTATTTAATTTTATTGTTATTTGGGGATTTTTAGAGTCCGGTTCAAATTTCAGCTCATTCCGACTTGTATCGGGGACCCGGGGTAGCTTAGACTCTGATCGGGACCCAAACTTAAGGTAGATATGGCCCATAAAATCCCACAAATTAGTCTGGTACCTTTAGATAATTTTTTCTTGACTTAATCGGCCAATTTGTAGATTTTAACTTGGCCGTTCCGAACCCGAAAAATCCCTAAGTCAAAATTTGGCCTAGAGGAGGCTTGGAGGGCATTTTGGACATTTGCCAAATGCCCCAAGCCCCCCTACATGACCGGCCACAGTAGCAAACACCTCTACTTTCTTCACATTTCAAGAAAAACCCTCTCTCTCTCTTCCTTCTCTCATTTTACAAAGATCTCTTCCTTTCTCCTTTGGATTTTAGGCTCAAAAGTAAGTCAAATCTCTTCCAATCTCTTCCATTTCTCTAGATCTCTCTGTAATCTTGGTGCTAACCCTTGTTTATCTCTTATTTGTGATTTTTATCTAAGTAGAACCTAGCATGGAGGGGTTGGAGGCTTAGATTTGTCTCTTGACCCAAAAAGAACCAATTTTGGGGCTTTTCCTTGGGATTCCAACTCCCAAGAGGTAAACCCTAACTCTAACTCTTGTAATTGCTCCTAATTAGTATTATTTACATATTAGAGGATGCTCAAGGCGTAGGACAACCCATTAGAAGAGGTTTGGAACCCATTGGACTCAATTCGGGACTTTCGGGCTAGGTTTAGTGCCAATTTTGGGGGAAAACCCTAAATTGACATGTTTGGATGATACCCCTAGCCTAATTAGACCTAATTAGGTTAGTTTGGGTGAGATGAGGCTAGGTACATGTCCATATTTGGATACGTGGTATCGTTTTGCGAAAAATCATAAAAATAGGCTTTTTCGAGGTTTTCGGGTTCCAATACACGGGTGACTTTTTGCACTGACACTAGAATCGGCAAGCTAGTACTTAGAATAGGTTCTAATCATTATTTAGAACTCGTGGGTAGAGTTTGGATCGAATCCGGATAGGTTTGGCGTCCGTATCACGCGGTATCGCGAATCGGACACCCTGAAGTCGCCAAAATGGCCATTTGGCCATTCGGGCCTCGTTTCTCGTTTCCGCTCGCGTGCGCGAGTTAGATTTCTTATGTGGGGCACGTGTCTAGGCCCTAGAGGGTAGAATTGCAAGATTTGAGTATTCGGATAAGGTTTTGGGTCGTTTAGGAGTATATGTGTGTGTGTGTGTGTGTGTATATGTGTGTGTGTCTATATATATATATATATTTTTTTTTTCTATATATATATATATATATATATATATATATATATATATATATATAGATATAGATATATATGTATGTGTTTGTTTGTGTCATGAGATGAGAGGGTGTTAGTGTTTGTGTAGAGTGTGAATTTGTATGTGGTCATGTGTGTGAGTGTCTCATGGTTGGGTTTGTGGATGTTGTTTTGTGTTGGATGTGAGTATTTATTTGTGTTTTGAGTGTGTTAGAAGAGGGATTATAGAGAGTGGTTTGAGGGGTTATTAGAGGGTATGTGTGGTGTGTTGATAGGGGGGATGAGGGGGATGTGGGGCTGCACTAGGCAGCCACCATAGCAGTATGTGCTGCCCCTATGCTTCACACTGCAGCAGCCCCAATATGGGGACTGCATAGCAGCTGTTTGCTGCTAAAATTCAGCAGCTTCCCCCCCCCCCCCTTAGTCCCATTTAACCCCCACAAAACCCCCTATATATACCAATATATATATATATATATATATATATATATATATATATATATATATATATATATATATATATATATATATATATATACCCACATATATACCTATATATATAACCATATATATCCCCCTAAAAATAGCCTATGAGTGGGTTTGTAGAATGAGATAAGAGTGGGTTAGAATAGTGGGTTAGAGTTTAGCTAAAAAGAGAAAAAGGGAATAGTTGGATATAGAGTAGAAGGGTGATTTTGAGTTCCGAGTGTCGGAACGCGTCCAAAATTGGATGAGACTTAGATAATGTAAATTAGATTTTGTGGGTAGGCTCCGAAATTGAAATCGGAGTTTCATATGGGATTAGGAAGAGGGTATCACGCGAAATCATTGAGTATCTCGCGATACTCAAGATAATGGGATTTTACCCTTTTCGACTTTTGGAAATCAAGATACCGTGATACGGTGTCGAGGTTCTAGGAAAGGGTTTAAATACCATAATAGAGGGTGGAGGAAAGCTTAGGATGAAGCGAGGAAGCCTAGTGTGGGAGTTAGAACCTAAAGAGGGATTATTACCAAGATAACGGGTAAATCGACAACATATGCCGTAAGATGGACTGGATGTCCACTTTACCTAGGTATCTTGGTAGGTAACGTATGTATAGGCTAGTATCCTACTACCCTAGGGAGCACGGGGTCAAAATACCAAGCGTAGGTAGGCTAACTTGATAATTGCCTAAGTTAAAATTTTACCCTTTTTAAGGGTAAAATAGGATATTGGCCCACGGCCAAGATTTGAGTTTTCGAGTCCAAGATGGACTTGGATATAGGTTGTAGAGGTTGGTAATGAGTAGAAATAGCCGTCTAGACCTAGTCTTGACCTCGGTTGACCACGATTGACTTTTTAGACCAAAAGTCAACTATGGGTCAACACTTTATCCAATTTAGTCCCAAATTCCGTTAAACTTGAGCAGTTGACCAAAAGTCAACTATTAGTCACCATTGACCTAGGGTTGACCTAGAGTTGACCTAGAGTTGACCAGAGTTGAACCGTTGACCAAAAGTCAACTGTAAGTCAACTTTCGACCTAGTTTGATTCGGATTGACTTCCAATGTTCTCCCATGACCAAGGTTGACCAAACTAGACCTGTCTTGACCTAGTATGACTTTTAGGTTTAATTTGACTTAGATTGACCCTGTATAATCTAGTTTGACCTTGGTTGACCTAGATTGACTTAGTTTGACGTGTCTTGACCTATTTTGACTCAATATGACTTAAATTCACTTCCAAACCATTATATTGATACAGTATTCCATCTATAGGTCCTCGAGGCACTGTTCTTGGACTCAGTCGACTTATCCATCACAGTACAGGCGAGTACATTTTCTGATAATATTTCTGTTTTATGATATCGTCTTTGTTTCTAGTATTTAGTGCAGATTATCCTTGTTCTCTTGACACATTGTTCACACGGATTGATATTTGTCTGGATCCCGTCATAAGATGTTATTCCTCTTATATATGGTATACACTGGGCAAGTCTTCATTGCTTATTGTTCATTGTATAGATACGATTCCTGCGTAGACTCGCGACCTCCTCAGAGAATACGTATCATGACGTGTCATGACTGGATCCACTATATTAGTCAGGAATGGGGGTGTTAGCGTAGATATGTGATCAATACCCAACAGTATTATATTGTATCATCATTGTATAGTGTTAATCATACACTCACGTAAGATTAGCCAGGCCAAATATTGTATCAAGTTCTAAGCCGATCACATGTTGAAACTAATAGTAAACTCACATAGATATGGTTCCAGATTTTTGTACATGATTTATACTATTTTTTCTGTTCTTACATTCAGATTACAGTCTTGACATGCCTTAACATGATTCATGTACACATTATTTACTTCGTAGATTCTCTCTATTTACTGCTACATTTTCAATATCGTCTAACTAGAACTGTTATTGAGATTTGTGCTCGTTCCATCCTGACTGGATATGTTGACAAAATTTTACAGATTGTGGCGAAGAGGATTATCCTACCTACTACAGTCCGGTTGACGTTGTGGGCGTAGACTTGGAGACCTTGGTTCATCAGGGCTTAGCTCCGCCCGACGAGCCTTTAGCTTCGCTTAGTTAGAATAGACATTTTGGACTGGACCTTGTCTCTAGCTTGCTACTTGTGTTATTATATTATATTTTGGATTGTATTAGAGACTTGGACTTAGACTTGTATATTATTTGTGTTTGGACTTGACAGGTTATATTTTATAGTCTTGTTGTCCTTATCTTTCACTCTTTACTTATTATCTTAGAGTTGTGATTGAGTATTCATATATTATCATTGCTTGTCCTCCGTTCGGAGTTGACCATATTCTCGACAGGTTTTGATATTATATATAAACTGTTTAGAGTAGAAAACCTACAGCGTTCCACGCCGTTTTTACGGTGAGGGCGGGGCGTTGTCACGTGCACGTGCCCTTATAGAGGGTGCGGGTCGTGACAATACTTACTGGTAATGTTCTTGTGGGAGTAGATAAAGTCTTTTTCTCGTGTCGAATCGTAGTTAGCAGTAGAGAGTTTCCCGCTAGATTGATCGAATTTTCGATGGCCGTCTATGATATGGTACTAGGAATGGATTGGTTGAAGGATCAATATGCAAGAATAGACTGCCATGTTGGCAGGATTATTTTTGGTATTTTTCGCGAAGAAGAATGTTTATTTTCTAGAGGCGAAGTAGAACCTTCTCCACCAGTCTTGTAGATGGCAATAGCAGAAGCAGTTATGTTTTCCAGAGTAGTAGAAGAATTTTCTGACATATTTTCTGAAGAGCATCCAGGAATGTCACCAGAGAGAGATAGAGTTCACTATTGATTTGATTCCAGGGTCGGTGTCAGTACCAGAAAGAGTTTACATAATAGCACCATCAGAATTATAGATCATGTACAAGGTGATTGAAGAACTCATAACCAAGGGATGCATTCGTGCTAGTGGATCACCTAGGGGAGTCCCGATGCTTCTTGTGAAAAAAAGGATGGTATGTCAAGATTATGTATTGATTATCGTGCCTTAAATTTTGTAACAATCAAGAACAGATATATCCTACCAAGGATAGATATTTTATTCGAACAACTCAGTAGAGCAGTAGTATTCTTGAAGATTGAATTGCGGTCGGGGTACCATGAGATCAGAGTGAGAGAGCAAGATGTCCCAAAGATGGCATTCAGATCTAGATATGGACATTGGGAGTTTCTCGTTATGCCATTTGGAACGACCAATGCGCCAAAAGTATTTATGGATCTAATGAATCGCATATTCATGCCTTTTTTGGACCAGTTCGTGATAGTGTTTATAGACGATATCTTGGTCTACAGCAAGAATGAAGCAGAGCATAAGCAGCATCTCCTAGTAGTCCTTCAGATTCTCAGAGATCACCAGTTGTACGCAAAGTTCAACAAGTGTGAATTTTGGCTTGATCGTATTTTGTACTTAGGTCACATCATCACCAGAGGTGGAGTGGAAGTGGACCCCCAGAAGATAGTAGCTATAGAGACATAGCCAGTACCCTGTACCGTCCTAGAGGTTCACAGTTTTTTACGATTGGCGGGCTATTACCGACGATTTATATCAAAATTTGCTCAAATTTTAGCGTCGTTAACGCAGTTGACCCATAAGGATGTACAGTTTGCTTCGGCAGCAGAGGTCAGAGTTCATTCGAGAAGTTAAAGCAAGGATTGATGATGACACCCATTCTCATGCTTCCAGATGGGACTGGAGGATTCTCAGTTTATTATGACGCTTTAGGCAGAGGATTATGATGCGTCTTAATGCAGCATGGCAAGGTAGTAGCTTATGCATCATGTTAGCTTCGTGATCATGAGAGGAATTACCCAACATATGACTTGGAGTTAGCACCAGTGGTTTTTGCACTTAAGCTTTGGAGGCATTACTTGTATAGAGATCGGGTAGAGATCGGGTAGAGATTTTCACCGACCACAAGAGTCTTAAGTATGTGTTTATCCAGAAGGATCTCAGCATGCGTTAGAAAAGGTGGCTATAGCTATCGGTAGATTATGACATCAACCAGTAGTATCATCCTGGGAAGGCCAACGTGTTGCAGATGCGTTGAGTAGAAGAGCAGGAGCTTATTTTCTAACAGCACAACCCAAGTTATTAGCAGATCTTCAGAAGATGGGTATAAAGATAGTTCTTCCTACTAATGTGGCAATGATGGCCAGTATACAAGTTCAGTCCAGCATAGTTGAGAGGATCATGATACCTCAGTCAACGGATTCTAAGCTTCAGCGGCTTAGGGTAGAATATGAAGCAGGACAGAGAGCAGAGTTATATATTCACGAAGATGGCGCACTTCGATATAAAAGACGTCTTTGTGTACCCGGTGTTGACATCAGACAAAAGATTATTGTGGAGGATCATAATTCATAGTATTTCATTCATCTAGGTGGTATAAAAATGTATCATGATATTCGTCAGCATTTCTGGTGGAATGACGTTAAGAGAAAGATAGCTCGATTTGTCTCTCGTTGTTTAGTTTTCCAACAAGTTAAAGCTGAACATCATAGGCTAGCTGGACTTCTTTAACATTTACCGATCCCAGAATGGAAATAGGAGCACATTACCATAGATTTTGTAACTGGGTTACCTAAATCCCCAGCTGTGAGAGATGCTATATGGGTTATAGTTGACCGACTCACTAAAGTAGCTCATTTTCTTCCTTTCAGAATTGGTTAGTCGACAGATCAGCTAGCATAAATGTACCTTAGGCAGATAGTCAGATTGCATGGAGTGCCAATCAGCATCATGTCAGACCGAGATTCGAGGTTTATATCGCACTTTTGCAAAGTTTTTAAGAGATTTTTGAACTCGTCTCAAGTTTAGTTCATCTTATCATCCACAAACTGATGGTCAGTCAGAGTGAACGATTCAAACTCTTGAAGATATGTTACGATCTTGTACTCTTGACTTCGGTGGTTCGTGGGAAGATCACTTGCATCTAGTGGAGCTCCTATAATAATAGTTTTTAGGCTAGTATATAGATGGCACCATTTGAGGCACTATATGACAGAAAGTGCAGATCACCTTTAGCCTGGGATGATGTAGGCGAGAGGCAGATGCTTGGCTCTGAAATGGTTACTCAGGATATTGAGGTGGTCATACGAGTTAGGTATCATCTTCGAGTTACACAAGATCGTCAGCGCCATTGGACCGATTCTCATCGGCGCCCTCTTGAGTTTTCTATCAGTGACCACATATTCCTTAGGATCTTGCATATCTGTGACTTCATTCGATTTGGCGTACGAGAAAAGCTTAGTCCTAGGTATATAGGGCCGTTCGATATTCTCGAGCGAGTAGGTGATGTGTCCTATCGTCTCGTTCTTTCGTCGTCGTTACATGAGGTACATTACGTATTTCGAGTATCCCAATTACGACGATACATCCCAGATTCAATCCATATCCTTGATCATTCAGAACTGGTTATTTGTACCAACCTTTCGTATAAGGAAAATATCGTATCCATATTAGACCGAAGGGAGAAGATACTCAAGAATAAGTATATTAGTTTAGTCCGTGTTGCTTGGGATTATCACTCTTTGGGTGAGTCAACTTAGGAATATGTGGATGATATCCGGTCGCGATATCTACACCTATTTGACTCATAAGGTATAATATCTTCCTTATGCCTTATGCTTTTACTTTCTTGCTTGCATAAATTTTTGCTTGATTAACTGCTAGTCGTAGATTGCCTGTAGTTAGTATGGCTTGTCCCGACATCTCTGGCCTCTTGATTAAATTTCGAGAACAGAATTCTTTTAAGGTGGATAGAGTTGATACTCCTGTTTTTTGTTTTACATATTTCTAGTATACGTGTACGAATTTTTGTCATTTGTCAAGTGACCCATATTTTGACTTGTCTTGCTTAGCCTGTTCTTGGTTTAATCATGACTTGGTTTAATTTGGTCTGGCTCAACTTGGCATTGCTTGGTTTGGCTTGAGTTGGTTTATCATGAATGAGCTTTGTATTTAAACCAACTCCTCTCTCTTCTCATTAATTTTTTTATTTACTTCTTCATCTTCTTCTTCATTTACTCCTTCCACCTACCAAGTCCTAGGCAGGTGCAACTTGCTTCATGATGGATCTCTAATTTTATTGTTCTATTATCTTTTTTGCTTGATTCTAAGCCTCTTTAGAACTTGGAATTTTTGGTTTTGATGGTTACTTTTTGTAGATCTAAGTTTGTAATTTTTTTATTTTTCTTGGTTTGATCTCTTTAAGTTTGTTATTTCCTAGATCTAATGGTTCCATGTCGTGGGGAATTCAATTCTACCCAATTTTGGCTTTTGAACCGCTTGATTTCGACTTCGTATGAAGAAGTTATGGTATTTTTGTGTTCATGGGTTCAGTCACATCTTCGACGCTGTCGGGACGATGAACATGTAACACCCCTGAATTATTTGAATTATTTATTTGAATTAAATAGGGTTTTATGGAATTTTATAAATATTTTTAATTAAATAGTTATTATTATAGAAGGTCATAGTCATGGTTAAGTTTTGGAGTACAAGATGACTACAAATTGTGGCACGGATAGTGTACTCGTGTTCATGGACTAGTGTTGTAGCCAAGGACAGGAACAAGCACAATACATCTCACGCAGTTCATAACATGGCAGGAAAGTATAAAGCATGCAAAAGAGTAAGATACATGAACTGTAAAGAAAAACGTACATGAAAACAGAAAGATATTTGATAACTGAAAATATATACATGACAGGTAAGAACTATAAGTGACTAGTGATTTAGAGCACAATATGGTTATAGAAACAGGTTAGGTTGCACATGAATAAGCTATGGAGTTCACATGAATAATCTACTGGGGATATGATCCACATAACCAATTCTACTCACCCATGCCCTAATCAATACACAAGGATCCATTCAAGTTAAGTTACGTACATGATTTCATGTAGGCTCAATAAATGAGTGCACATGAATAATTTGCACATGAGGGCTCAATGAACATGAGAGTACATGAATCACATGAGTGCACATGCATGAAAAGTAAAAGCATAGGAATACATGATATACGTGAAAAGCACATGACATGATGTATCCGATGCTCTCGAGGGGGATAACATCTTATGAAAAGATCCATATAGTACCAATCTGTGATAACATCGTGACAGCATCAAGTAAAGTGATCTAGAGCAAGAATATAAGTCCTAGCAAGTATGAAACGATCAAAGAATGTACTTGCCTGCAATCTGAATGTCTGTGAGAATATAAAGTCCGAAAGAGATATCTGAGTCCTATTTAGAGCAACACAAGTCATGTAGCCAAAAGAATTATAATTTGAAGAGTACAATATATCTACATGTTTCTAGGTCAATCTGGGCCAAAGTCAACACTTGTTCAACTCTGGTCAACTATAAAGTCAAACCAGGTTTACTAGTCCAATCTAAGTCAACCCAAGTCTAACAAGCAAGTCTAGTCCTAGCCCAAGCCTAAACTTGCAAGACTCACATATTCATATCACTAATACATATACTATGTATATTACAACTCACTATATATCACAATACAATTATATATAAACATAGATAGGGAAAATTGAGAGATAAAGAGAGTGATGAGGGTGTGTGTGTTGTTAACAGTATGCAGTAAAGGGGGTCTCAGTTCAGTGTAACAGTGAGGTAACACTCAGGTTTTCAAGTACAGTTCTTAGGTTATATATCGTATTATCAGTTCAAAACATGCATTGAAATCTCAGGTTCAATATTACCTATACTCAGTTTACATTACATCTTAAGTTCAAATTTTAAGTAACCTAACATTCTCAGGTTTAACATATTAGGTTCTCAGTTTTCATACAACATTCACATGTTGATCACATCTCAGGTTCATACATTATGTATTAGAAATTCAGTTTCTACCAAATTAAGTTCTCAGCTTTACAAACAGTGTATTAAATCTCAGATTATATTGCATCTAATGCTCAGGTATCAAACAATTTCAGGTTATTATTTTAAACAGTTATTCACATTTTCAGTTGAACATTAGGGATGAAAGAACTCGACAGTGAACCAAGCTTAAAACAAACTAAACCTCATTATGAATTCCAGATATCACAGTTTAGATTAAAAACGTAAGCTTAAACAAATCCTGAAAATACAAACTCAGGTATCATGCATCATTCGAACTCAGGTTCTTCATTATAAGTTCTCAGGATAATATGTGAAGTTCTCAAGTTACATTCTGCAAGTTTCAGTTTCATTCTTAGGTAAATGTTTTTGAATTTTCAGTTTTAACAAACAGGGAATATATCAGAAAAGTAATGACAAGCATTCATTTCTCAGGTTCAACACTCATTCTCAGTATCAAACTAAACTCAGATTTCTCATTTAAAATTTTAGGTAATATAAACAGTGTCTCAGTTACTCATTCAGTCTAAACCTGAGAATACAACTCAGGTGACAAAATATCTCAGGTTAAATCATATTAAGTGAATCTCAGGTTCATAAATCCAAGTTCACAGTTTTGCATATCGAGTTAATATTCAAATGAAATCGATTCACACTGAACTCAGTAAACAGTAACCCAACTCAGGTTTTAACCCAATTCTAAAACCCAGGTATATGTACCAGTATATCCATACCAAACCAGATCACTATATATATATAAATTCCAAGTCGGTTTTCAAACTAAAACCCAAAAAAAATCCTATTATCTGTTTCACAGTATCTGAATGTATCTGTGAATCGATTGTTCGAAACTTTGAACAACCCAAAACTAATACTCGAATTTAAAACAAACCAACCTAAATAGAACTAAAATTGACTTCCCAACACAAATTCTCAGATAAAATAAATCAAACTCAAAATCAAATTCAATATATGAATCAGAAATTCATATACAAATTTAAATCAACCCACACAATATGACATATGAAATCTGTTACAGTTTCGAGTATCAGTAACAAAATAGATAGCAAAAACTTAAACCTAAATCACAGTGAGAAATACCAATATCAACCAAGTCCAAAAATCAAAGTCACGTTCAAAATCAATTTCCCCAAAACAGTTATAACTCAAACCCGAACCCAGGTTTCAAGTATCAGAATACTTATGAAACCCGATAATTGCAAACTAAAATATGATTTCGAAAAAACCTAATTAAACATCAAATTAATGTGCACAGATGTGAGGTACATGTAATATATATCAGGGGGTGGGGTCTCGTGTCCACATTGCTGGACACGAGGTGTCTAATCTCGAAAACATGACCGTAACAGAGAAATAGCAGAACAGTGTCGTATAATGGGGTTAGGTCAAATTGGACACGACAGAGTATGCCATTGGCCACGTGCTCGTGTCCACGTGGAGAGAAGGGGTAGGGGTACGTGTCTAGGTGTCAGCAAAGTATCCACAATGTGTCGTGTTAAAGATACAAGTGTGTACCAGAGCTTGATTTTTGCGTGTAATAGTGCAGTACAAATTTAGTGCACGCTTGATTTCGTGTTCGGCACGACAGGATAGGTCACGAAACTTGGGGGGTGATACGTCAGTCACTGCCCCCACGTCCATGCCAAGTGGCATGCTCCCACGTGGCCTGTGCTGCGAACAATCGACGTACAGCAGCAAGACACGCGCATGAGGCCTCGTGTAGAGCGTTCATGTCTGTTTTGGACACGGACACGAATCCAAATCATGCTCAGAGTTTAGGATCTATGATCAGCATGCCAAGGGATATCCAAACATTTAATTTTTTGCAGAAAATAAGAAAAAAAGATCCACAGTGATATTTCATCGAACACAAAGTAATGGACACTGATACGTGTCCGATATGCACATCAAATCAATACCAATTTCTACCAAATTTGCTCTACAGCTAAAGGACACCTAAATGAATGCATCTATGTAAAAAAAATAGAAATTTGAATCAATTTGAGGGGTTTTACCTATTGAGAGTAAATCGCAATGCACAAAACTAGAATAAAAATCCCCTTCCAATTTGCTATGGTCCAATGCTCGTCAAACCTTGCTAGCAAGCCTCCACTAGCCTCCTCTACTGTTGGGGATGATGATGCAATTCTCTAGATTCAATTTGGGATCAATTTGGATAAAGGGGATAAATTAGGAAAGAACTAAATTAGGGTTTCTTTGTTGATATTAAAAAGAGGCAAGGGGATTCATAAGTTACTATTTATAGGGAAGAACCTATGTGTGGCTGGCCAACCTAGGCAATTAGGGTTAGGGCATGTTGAGGGGTGAGCTATAGGCTTCTTTCAATGCAAACAAAGCTTAGTTCAAAAGCCCAACCAATTTCTAGGGTTTCCTACTAAAATATCTCTCTAAAATATCTCACTAGCAAATATCTAGATATTAGAAATCTTGGCACTTAGTAGTAATGTTCTAATCAAATATCTAATCTCATGATCATGTCTAGATTAGGTTAACTTCTAGGGTTAAGTCTTAACAAAGAGATTAGTACATAATTAATTACTCAAAATTTATTTTCACTTAAATTCAAAATGACCAAAATACCCTTAGGCTAAAAAGTGGCAGTTAATCAATCTAATCACATGGTTAGGTCTCCGTGGTCATGGTTAGTCTCTAGGCTTAACAATTCTAGGGTTACACTAGTAAAATACGAAAATCACAATTCATACATTTTAATAGTTTTAAATTAATTAAAAATCACCAAAAATCATAACATGATTTAAATCTTATTATTAAATAATTAAAATTTCAAAAGTTCAAAATTATCCTCATTTTAGAAAAGTGGGTGTTACAGGTCTACCCCCCTTTGAAGAATTTCGTTCTTGAAATTTAGGTCGGTCGTACTCCTTCTATGTCAAACCCCCAATCAATCAAGGTCTTAAGAAAACTTATCTAAATCATGCAATTGGAAAGATAACATATAGGATTATGGTAGGTAGTATCAGTCTGAGGTCTCATCTAGCCCTTCTAGTCATACTAGATCAAAAGCAATCATAAGGTATAAAAAACATACAACAATATGGTAGGGCACATCAATCATCAAAGACAAGCTAAGGTATAGAGTAATGACTCACCTCCAACTAGGTCTGGTGGCTGGAACTCCCTTCCGAAGGTAGAGCCTTGGCTGAGATAAGTATAGCAGGACAGTCTCGCAGCACGTGTGCAACTGACCCATAAAATAGGCACACCCCTCTTCTCTTCCTACAGTAGTCCCATATATGTCCAAGCTTCCTACAAAAGGTTCAGGTAGGCACTTTCTTAATTGGCCTCTGCTAGACAGGAGTCTGGACTGGATAGGCTGGTCGAGGATGATAGTCTGGGTGCTCATGGGGCTCTAGATATATATTGCTCCTCGTCCTCTTAGAACTAGGCTCTCCTCCTGAATGTATAAAATCCTACAGTAGTTGGATCCCATGGCCCTGCTCCCTCAGGATCTCAGCCTGAACTCTCTGTGCCTCCAACACATTCTGGAGAAGTCCGGATATCTGAGCTCCGTTAGGAAACAAACCTCCCGAGAATATGGTGTGGGGTACCACTCCTGGAGGCAGAGGAGGAGGTAGGGGAAGACTCTCTATCTCAGATAAGACTGCAGCTCTCTTCTGAGTAACAGGTGGTGGAGAGAAACTCTCTGGTGAGGCTGTAAACGTGCCACTATCCTTGGGTCAGCCTGAGGGGTCACTATCTCCTGAGCAATAGTAGGTGGGAGCACGCTCCCAGTAATATCCGGAGCTGCAGCGGCTCTCAAACAACGGGCTCGGGTCATAGGTGCCATACTGGAAAAGGTAAGAAAAACAATCAATCATCAAAAGCTGTAAGGCAGACTAACATCTTATATGAAAACTGGTAAATATTATAAATAACAGAGAATTAACTTCAATGGGTTTTTATTCTATTATCAAAACTAAACTATTAATTCTAAGATAAGACCTAATATAAGTCATCAAATCATTACACTAAGAAGAATTATAAACAAATAAAGTTCTACAAAGAATTAGACTAATTAACTAAAGTTATCCCTACTCCTAAGTTATTTGATGATGGAAAATAATTTTTTTTAAAAAGAAGTGAAATGGAAGAGGTGATACTTTAAAAACCTTCTCAAGATATAATCTGATAATCACATACGTCTTCCAAAATCATGATACTCAGAATCCTCACCACGCTAGTAAGCAAGGCTGCGATGAACGGTAGAGTCCATAACTGGGGTATGCATCTCTATGATCATGTCGTCTGGAATCCTTGCTATGCTGACTAGTATAGCTGTGAGAAATTCCAAATCTCTTGATCAAGATATACATCTGAAGTCAGGTCCCTACATTCTTGCCACACCGGCTAATATAGTTGCGATAAACCCTAGGCTCCATAACAAAGTAGACGTTTTACCATCCCTGTTATTCCCGTCAACATATGTTATCAGAAGATACCGTAACTCGGGTTATAAAATTCATCTCGATAAGAAAAATTAAAATCAACAATGATCCATCAAAATCAAATTCAACTAACAAGGAGTAAGGGTGAATCAAAACAAGATGAAATGATTTCAAATTGAAGTTCAAAATAAGATTCTCAAGCGTCATCCCAGGAATCTCTCAAGGAATTCTAACTGTGATTGAGTATCCTCTCATTCTAATACCTTACTTCCTATATTCTATCGCAGGTATGCAGTAGTACAACTAATCGTCGTACTACCACGACTTCGCATAAATACGAATCTTGATCTGCGTGGGCCACCACAAAAATGTGTCACGACCCACGCCCGGTGTAGGGGTACGAGAAGTGGGTACGTCCAGCCTACGCCGAAGTGTCGGCGGTAGAACGCTGTTCTAGGTCATCATCACAACTAACCACAATATGATATACTCTCCAAACAGAGGCCAAATTACAGAAGATACAACTCAATCACAAATCTAAGATGGATAATAGCACGATAAGATAGATATGAAATCTCAAATGAAATACAAACAAAAGGGAAATAAGTCAAAGTGTCTAGACAACACTAACAAAACATCAACATCCAAAATTATACAACTCTGAATACACAACACAAAGATAATAAAATAAGATAACAGTCTAGCTATCTAGCCTAGACTAAAGGGATGGTGTCCACAGCTATAACTGGATTCTTCTGAAGATCCAACTCACAGATATCATCTAGGTGTACTCCATAGCAGATGGTATAAAACCCTCGGTCTCATCTGTAATATTTTCAACAGGTCTAGTCAGGACAGGAACGAGCACAATATATCTCACGCAGTTCATAACATGGCAGGAAAGTATAAAGCATGCAAAAGAGTAAGATACATGAACTGTGAAGAAAGATGTATATGAAAACAAGAAGATATTTGATAACTGAAAATATATACATGATAGGTAAGAACTGTAAGTGACTAGTAATTTAGAGCACAATATAGTTATAGAAACAGGTTAGGTTGCACATGAATAAGCTATGAAGTTCACATAAATAATCTACTGGGGATATGATCCACATAACCAATTCTACTCACATATGTCCCAATCAATACACAAGTATCCATTCAAGTTATGTTACGTACATAATTTTATGTGGGCTCAATAAATTAGTGCACATGAATAATTTGTACATGAGGGCTCAGTGATCATGAGAGTACATGAATCACATGAGTACACATGCATGAATAGTGAAAGCACAGGAATACATGATATACATAAAAAGTACATAACATGATGTATCTGATGCTCTCGGGAAGAATAACATCTCATGAAAAGATCCATATAGTACCAATCCGTGATAACATCGTGACAGCATCAAGTAAAGTGATCTAGAACAAGAATATAGGTCCTAGCAAGTATAAAACGATCAGAGAATGTACTC
This sequence comes from Iris pallida, assembly GCA_029216955.1. Taxonomy (NCBI): domain Eukaryota; kingdom Viridiplantae; phylum Streptophyta; class Magnoliopsida; order Asparagales; family Iridaceae; genus Iris; species Iris pallida. The sequence continues at coordinate 748,635 of JANAVB010009596.1, forward strand.
GCCTGTAATCTGAATGTCTGTGAGAATATAAAGTTCGAAGCGAGATATCTGAGTACTATTTAGAGCAACACAAGTCATGATGTAGCCAAAAGGATTATAATTTGAAGAGTATAATGCATCTACATGTTTCTAGGTCAATCTGGGCCAAAGTCAACACTTGGTCAACTCTGGTCAACTGTAAAGTCAAACTAGGTTTACTAGTCCAATCTAAGTCAACTCAAGTCTAACAATCAAGTCTAGTTCTAGCCCAAGCCTAAACATACAAGACTCACATATTCATATCACTAATACATATACTATGTATATTACAACTCAATATATATCACAATACAATTATATATAAACATAGAGAGGGAAAATTGAGAGATAAAGAGAGTGATGAGGGTGTGTGTGTGTTGTTAATAGTATACAGTAAAGGGGGTCTCAGTTCAGTATAACAGTGAGGTAACTCTCAGGTTTTCAAGTACAGTTCTCAGGTTATATATAGTATTCTCAGTTCAAAACATGCATTGAAATCTCAGGTTCAATATTACCTATACTCAGTTTACATTACATCTTTAGTTCAGATTTCAAGTAACCTAACATTCTCAGGTTTAATATATTAGGTTCTCAGTTTTCATACAACATTCCCATGTTCATCATATCTCAGGTTCATACATTATGTATTATAAACTCAGGTTCTACCAAATTAAGTTCTCAGTTTTACAAACAGTGTATTAAACCTCAGATTACATTGCATCTAATGCTCAGGTATCAAACAATCTCAGGTTATTATTTTAAACAGTTATTCACATTTTAGTTGAACATTAGGGATGAAAGAACTCGACAGTGAACCAAGCTTAAAACAAACTAAACCTCATTATGAATCCCATATATCACAGTTTAGATTAAAAACATAAGCTTAAACAAATTCTGAAAATACAAACTCAGGTATCATGCATCATTCCAACTCAGGTTCTTCATTATGAGTTCTCAGGAAAATATGTGAAGTTCTTAGGTTACATTATACAAGTTTTAGTTTCATTCTTGGGTTGATGTATTCAAATTTTCAGTTTTAACAAACAGGGAAGATGACAGGAAAGTAAAGACAAGCATTCATTTCTCAGGTTCAACATTCATTCTGAGTATTAAAGTAAAATCAAATTTTTCATTTAAAATCTCAGGTAATATAAACATTGTCTCAGTTACTCATTCAGTCTAAATCTGAGAATACAACTCAGGTGACAACATATCTAAGGTTAAATCATATTAAGTGAATCTCATGTTCATAAATCCAAGTTAACAGTTTTGCATATCGAGTTAATATTCAAATGAAATCGATTCACAGTTAACTCAGTAAATAGTAATGCAACTCAGGTTTTAACCCAATTCTAAAACCCAGGTACATGTATCAGTATATCCATACCAAACCATATATATATATATATATATATATATATATATATATATATATATATATATATATATCCCAAGTCAGTTTTCAAACTAAAACCCAAAAATCCTATTCTCGGTTTCACAGTATCCGAATGTATCAGTGAATTGATTGTTCAAAACTTTGAACAATCCAAAACCAATACTCGAATTCAAAACAAACCAACCTAAATACAACTAAAATTGACTTCCCAACACAAATTCTCAGATAACATAAATCAAACTCAATATCAAATTCAATATATGAATAAGAAATTCACATACAAATTTAAATCAACCCACTCAATATCACATATGAACTCTGTTACAGTTTCGAGTATCAGTAACAAACTAGATAGGAAAAATTTAAACCTAAATCACAGTGAGAAATACCAATATCAACCAAGTCCAAAAATCAAAGTCACGTTCAAAATCAATTTTCCTAAAACAGTTGTAACTCAAACCCGAACCCAGGTTTCAAGTATCAGAATACATATAAAACCCGATAATTGCAAACCCAAATATGATTTCGAAAAAACCCAATTAAACATCAAATTAATGTGCACAAATGTGAGGTACATGTAATACGTATCAGGGGGTGGGGTCTCGTGTCCACATTGCTGGACACGAGGTGTCCAATCTAAAAAATATGACAGTACCAGAGAAATAGTAAAACAGGGTCGTGCAGTAGGGTCAGGTCAAATTGGATACGACACAGTGTGCCATTGGCCACGTGCTCGTGTCCACGTGGAGAGTAGTGGTAGGGGTACGTGTCTTGGTGTCTGCAAAATATCTACGATGTGTCGTGTCAAAGATACAAGTGTGTATCAGAGCTTGATTTTTGCGTGTAACAGTGCAGTACAAATTTAGTGCACGCTTGATTCGTTTCCGATACGACACGATAGGTCACGAAACTTGGGGTGACACGTCAGTCACTGCCCCCACGTCCATGCTAAGTGGCATGCGCCTATGTGGCCTGTGCTACGAGCAATCGACGTGAAGCAACAGGTCATGCACGCGAGGCCTCGTGCAGCGCGTTCGTGTCCATTTTGGACACGGACACAAATCTAAATCGTGCTCAGAGTTTGGGATCTATGATCAGCATGCCAGGGGATATCCAAACATGTAATTTATTGCAGAAAATAAGAAGAAAAGATCCAGAGTGACATTTTATCTAACACAAAGTAAAGGGCATTCACTACTAAAATCTGCTAGAATAGCGACATATATTAGCGACGGCAGAAAAAAGCAGTCGCTGATAATTGTCTATAACGACTCCTAGTGTTACACGTCGCTGACCGTCGCTGAGTAGCGACGTTCAGTGACGTAGTGTTTATTACGTCGCTGCATGGCGATGTTTTGCGACGGACATACTTTTTACGTCGTTGTATTGCGACGTTTTATGACGTATATTTTATACGTCGCTGACTTATTTCATATAGGGTAACTGGCCCGATCGAAATCACAAATTTTCATCCGAATTTCTTTCTTTCCGCTTGATCCCCCTCTCCCCTCTCCCCCCGGCGAACCCTCCCCTCCGGAGACCCCTCCCTCCGGCGACACCCTCCCCTTCTCCCCCCGGCGACCCTGCTCGCCCGCTGACCCCTCCCTCCGGCGACCAGCCTCCCTCCTTCGACGAAGTCTCCTTCCTCGCTGCCTTCCTCCTCCGACGAAGCCACCCTCCTCGCCGTCTCCATCCTCCGACGAAGCCACCCTCCTCAGGTAAACCCTAACCCTAGCCCTAGCTATCTAGTCACAGACACGGATACGAGAACCCTAACCCTAGCTGGGGTGGTCTTGCTGTCGAGGGGGGAAGGGAGGGGTGGGGGTGGGTGCAGGGTGGTGGGGGAGGGTCTTACTATCGAGGGGTGGAGGGTGGGGTGGGGGTACCCGGGGGTGGAGGGGTCTTGCTGTCGATGGGGGCAGGGTTGGGGTGGGTGCAGGGGTAGGGGGAGGGGGGCAGGGGAGGGGGGTCTTGCTGTCGAGGGGGGTAGGAGGGAGGGGGGCAGGGGTGGGTAGGTGCAGGGGTAGGAGGGAGGGGGACAGGGGTAGGTGGGTACAGGGATAGGGGGGAGGGGGGCAGGGGACAGGACCCTAACCCTATTTCGGACACGAGTCTGTGACACAGGACACATGACACAGGACACAAGACACATGACACACACACACAATACATACATATATACCTATATATATAAATACACATATCTACATATATACATATATATATATACTCACACACTTACATACACACACAAATACATATATAAATATATATATGTATACAATATATATACACACAAATACACATATATATACAATCAAAAATCTATTTAAAATTCATTTTAAGAGTCTGAAATGTTGACGATATATACCGTCAACATTTGGTTTTGCCTTTTAGTTGCAGGAATATGAGAGTTATTAGATGTTAAAGTAGGATATTAATTTATTAGTTAGGATAGAGAGTTTGAGATAGATAGTTCATGTGAATGTTAGGTAGTAGTGTGCAGTTCATGATTAGCATTGTTTAGATATTAGTTTCAGTTAAAGGGTTAGTTTAGATTAAGATATTAGTTTATGTTAGAAGGAACTGCCTGCAACTGCATCATAGTTGCAGGAATATGAGAGTTATTAGATGTTAAAGTAGGATATTAATTTATTAGTTAGGATAGAGATTTATTAGTTATTTTTATAAACCGTGATATGTTAAATGCCTGCAGCTGCATCGTAGCTCAGGGATATGACTGAGAGGGTGACATGGTTGTCACATTAAGGGTCTTTGAGGAGGTGACATGTTGTGAACAGATATATCCTTATAGTTCTCCTACGTAATGTTAAAGAAAATCCGTAGGAGAACTATATATAAGGATATATCTTTTCGCAACATGTCACCTTGTCAAAGATCCTTAATGTACGAACCATGTTACCGCGGTATTGGTATTGGGATACCAATAGCGATAAGGTAAAGGGTACCAATAGCGATAAGGTAAAGGGTACCAACTTAAGGTATTGGTATTGGGATACCAATAGCGATAAGGTAAAGGGTACCTTGGTAGGTAATGACTAGAAATAGGATATTTGACTTAGATTTGACCTTGTTTGACCAAGGTTGACTATTTTGACTGAAAGTCAAAGTAGAGTCAACATCTGACCTAGATTGGACTAAGAGTTGACAAAGTCAACTATAGGTCAACCCTTGACCTACTTTGACCTTGTTTGACTTAGCTTGACCTTATTTGACTTTGTTTGACTTAGTACAACCTAGTTTGACCTAGATTGCATATCATTGTTATTAGTAACTGTCCGCTACTAATGTGTGTCCCATAATAAGACATAATATATGAATTTGTGCCTATTGGATAATGTGTGTCCATCTTTGCAGAATTATTTCCAAATGGATATGAATTACTACTTGCGGAATCGTTCATGGATGTACAATCGTCGTCCTGATGATATGTGTGGTGTGTGGGATGAATATATAGCGGGAGTAGAGCAGTTCCTGCAGTTTGCTAAGACGTTCCCTCAGTACATGGACGATACCAAAATTAAGTGTCCGTGTGTGAAATGTCATAACGTGAAATATTATCCAGAAGTGGAAGTGACATATCATTTGTACTCGAGGGGTTTCACGCCTAATTACTATCAGTGGACCGCACAGGGAGAACTTGTGTCTTTAGCATCAGAGCCGGAGCCTTATGTTGAGCCGTATATGCATGCGAGACCTAATTTTATTTCAGATAATCATGCATACGACGACGGGTGCGTGAACATGGTTTTCGACACTACGGGGCCTAGTTTCATTCATGATGCACCTGAGGAGGCACCGAACGCCGATGCTGCACAGTTCATGGAGTTGCTGGAGAATACAAGGACTCCATTGTATCCTAGTTGTGAGGATCATTCACCGTTGGAGATGGTTACAAGACTGTTAAGCATTAAGTCAGCTTTTAACATGTCGCAAGAATGCTACAACCGAGTGTTGGAGTTGATTATAGAGATCTTGCCGACGGGTGCTAAGTTGCATAAAGACTTCTACCGGTCAAAGAGGATGGTGAGATCGCTCTGGATGGGATACGAGAAAATTGATTCTTGTCGCAATGGGTGCATGCTGTACTACAAAGACGACAAGGACGCAGATGTGTGCAGATTTTGTGGTGCTGATCGCTATAAGATAACTAGTACAGAAAGGTCTACCGGTACAAGAAGACCGACCGATTCAATGTACTACTTGCCTTTAATGCCGCGGTTGCAAAGTTATTTATGGTGAAAGAGACGGCCGAAAATATGAGTTGGCACATGCGAGAACAGATTGAAGGAGTATTGGATCACCCATCCGATGGAGAAGCGTGGAAGCACTTTGATCGAGTGTATCCTGATTTTGCTTCAGATCCGCATAATATCAGGTTAGGGCTATCTTCTGACGGTTTTACTCCTTTTGGTCTTTTGGGATCCCAGTATTCGTGCTGGCATGTGATTGTCACTTCGTATAACCTACCGCCTTGGATGTGCATGAAGACTCAGTACATATTTCTAACGGTTATAATTTCTGGTCCGAATAATCCCAAGAGGAACATTGATGTGTACTTACAGCCTTTGATAGATGAGTTGAATCAGTTATGGGAAGTAGGCGCTAACACGTACGATGTTTCCAGGAAGCAGAATTTTCAGATGAAGGCAACCCTTATGTGGACCATCAACGACTTTTTCGGCCTATGGAATGTTATCTGGATAGAGCACTCATGGCCTTCTCTCATGTCCGTATTGCATGGACCATAGTAAGGCTTTCCGCTTGAAACACGGAGGAAAACCGTGCTTCTTTGATTGTTATCGACAATTTCTGCCAAAAGATCATCCGTTCAGAAGGAACATGAATGCATTCCGTGCCGGCGTTGTAGAGAAGGGTGATCCACTACCAAGGTGGTGCGGAGCAACGATATGGGAGGAGGTTAGAGATTTTCCAAGTGCTATCGAAGATCCTACAACTGGGTACAAGTGCGAGGGATTTGGTAGAGATCATAACTGGACAAAGAGGAGCATATTCTGGGATCTGCCATACTGGAGTACCAATCTGATCAGACATAATCTTGATGTCATGCATATTGAGAAGAATGTGTTTGATAACATAATTAATACTGTGATGGACATAAAAGGAAAAACGAAAGACAATCCCAAGGCCAGGTTGGACTTAGAAGAAATATGCAAACGCCCTGCGTTGCATTTGATAGAGAAGAATGGAAAACAGTTCCTGCCGAAGTCAATTTTCTCGCTGGACAAGGAGGATAAAGTGAGACTTTGTCGGTGGATCCAGGGCCTAAAATTTTCAAATGGTTATGTGTCAAATCTGAAAAGATGTGTCTATCCAAAGGAAAACAAATTGACGGGTATGAAGAGCCACGACTGTCACGTATTCATGGAGAGTTTAATTTCGATTGCATTTCGGGAATTCTTACCGCAGGCAGTTTGGGATCCATTGACGGAGCTTAGCATATTCTTCAGGGATCTTTGTTCTAAGAAATTGCTCGTTGATCGTCTAGAAAAGTAAGAGAAGGACATTGCGGTAACACTGTGCAAGCTAGAGAGGGTGTTTCCTCCTGGATTTTTCGACTCTATGGAGCATTTATCGATTCATCTATCCTATGAGGCACGTGTTGGTGGACCCGTCGAATATCGATGGATGTACCCGTTCGAGCGACATTTGAATCACCTAAAAAGAAAGGTAAAAAATAAGGCACGGGTCGAGGGTTCTATTTGTGAAGCCTATGTTCTCGAGGAGATTACAAACTTTTGTTCGATATATTTTAAGCCTCATATTACAACTAATAGAACGAGAGCTTCCAGAAATGATGACAGAGATCATGAAAGTAATGATACAATACTGAAGGTATTCAATGCTCCAGGAATGCCATCGGGTAAAATGAAGAAGAGATATCTGAACGATGATGAGCTAAGGGCTGCTCAGGTGTATGTATTACTCAACTGCGACAAGGAGGAAGTAAAGAAACTGGAGGGGTAAATAATTAATACGTCTACATTATTTTAATAGTGTTGATTATTATACTATTACATTAATTGAACGATGTTATTTTTAGCATATTTAATGATGATGTGAGGTCAGGTAGGCCACACATAATAGAAGAAGAACTAGAACAAGAAATGAGGCATTATTTTTCATCATGGTTGAGTGCATATGTAAGACTTGAGAACTCTGTAATTACCTTTCTGTATATGCACTTGATTGAGAATGAGCTTAATTGCTTCTTTCGTGGTATTTAGGTCGATCGTCCGTACGCAAGACTTGAGAATGAGTCAATTAGAACGCTAGCCAAGGGACCAATTTATGCTGCAAAAATATGGCCAAGCTACTGTGTTAATGGGTTTAGGTTCAAGTCAACAACTTGCCCGATTAGAGACAACTTTGTGGATCTCGACTCCACCAAAAACAGTTGTTTGTGTATCAGATCTTCGAACTACAAAGATGTTGATACGGGCAACGATTTCTATGGCGTACTACGGGAGATCGTAGAGCTGACATATAGTTATGGAATAGAGCCTGCTAAGATTGTGTTATTCAGGTGTGATTGGTTCGATCCGATTGAAGGTCAAGGTTGGAAAGTAGACAAGCACGGTCTTGTTGATATAAACTATCGGCGTCGATATCAAGCCTATGAACCATTTGTCCTATCAAGTTAGGCTCAGCTCGTGTACTTTATAAGTTATCCTAAACGGGAAACAACAAGGTCGGACTGGTGGACAGTATGCAAGACCAAAGCTAGAAATACCTTTGAAGTTGACGATATAGCTTATCAAGAGGATGAACTACCGCTTGTAACAAATATTATAGAGGTGGACACGACGGAAGTTCCTCATTACACATCTAATTGTGTAGAAGAAGTAGAATTATCTGAAGAGGAAGATGCAGATGAAAGTGAAGATGTAGAGGAGGAAGAAGAAGAAGAAGAAGAAGAAGTAGATGAGCTAAACGAACTAGATGAATTTTCAGAAGAGGATTAAATCTGTACGTTTGTTTTATCATCATATTTGACACGTTAGTGACACTTCTATCATATAAATCAGTGACACTTCAGTGACACTTTATTGACACTTTTATCTGTGACTATGATATTTTTCAAAAATCTGTGATGTCTATCATATAAATATGTTTTTTTGTCATATGTTATTATTAGGTATGACTAGACCATCTGGACGACGCGAAAGATTTTATATTAGGCAGTCCCGTCAGCCTCGGGCTGGGGATGGAGATTTCGTACCCTCATCCTCATCTTCGAGTACGCCATTGTACCGTTCTGTTCCCGGTCTATTACCGGGACAGGGCAGTTCCAGCAGGTTGGCGTCTCCTCCCTCGTCGTCTAGCCTTCCTGATCCCGCGTCCAGCATCCCTGATCCCCCGTCCAGCATTCCTCCTGCCGACGGCTCCATGGGGGGAGCCGACACCGAGCATATAGAGGACGGCGATCAGACCGATCCTGCCCAGGCAGGAGGTGAGAGCGACCCTCCATGCGCTCTCCCGGGCGAGACGCGTATGGAGATTTGGACGGACGGGCCTATGAAGTAAGTTAATTAATTAATATATATTTCTCAAATGATTATATCTACATATATATTCATGAAAATTATTATTGTATAGATATCGGCCTTCTACAGTACAGAGACAGCTGGGGGTATTTCTGAGGCAGAACTATGGTGGACCTTGGATTAACTACTCAGATGCTCCCGCAGATAGGAAGGCCTTTTGGTTTGCCTACTTCTAGATAAAAATTTATTTATTTTTAAATTTTAATAATCATTTGTGTATATTATACAACTTTTCTATTTTACTTCTTGTAGAGGACCTATTTCTATCCACCATACCGGGCGACGAAGATCGAGGGCCAATTTTCTGACGTCGCAGCCAAGCTCATCCGTGATGCGATTCACGACCAGAAGTCTCGTGATCGTTCCGGACAGCCGATCCAGGGTTGGATCATACCAGAGCAGTGGACTGCGATGAAGGCTAGATTCAGCGAGCCCAAGTACCAGGAGCGGTCTGACAAGGCCAAGGTGGCACGGTCGAGCGTCGGTAAGTGGTGTGGTGGCTCCATTCCGATGACAGAGCATTTTCGTCATCTGGTACGTTTTCTATGACAGATATTAATTTATATATAGTTCGATAGAATGTTTAATACTAATAATAGATAATATATTTTAACAGGTAAAAAAGGGTGAGGACCCGAACATGGTGACCGTCTTTCTGGTCACCCATCGGAGGGCTGGGGAGTTCGTTGACGAGAGGGCGACGCAGGAATATGTACGTTCTATTCTTTACATTAATTTACTATAATTTAGAAAATAGGAAAATAGATATCAATATAGACTTTAGCAAACACTTACACGTTAGCAAATATGTTCTAGGCCGAGTTTGTTCGGCTACAGGAGGAGGCGACTGCTGCTGCTAGTGTGCCAGCAGAGGGAGTGCTGGTACTTCCTCCCAGCCGCCTACAGCTCCATCGCCGAACGACCTCTGGATGACCACCGTTGGCGGTCTTCAGAAGGGTACGTACTACAGTACGGGATCCTACGGCGCGTATTTGGCTTCGGAGTCATCCCGGGCCCCCTCTGTCAGTGCGCAGTCTGCGGCTTCGCAGGCATCGTCACGAGCTCAGAATATTCGTCGTCAGATCGAGGAGCTACGTCGCGAGTTGCAGCAGCAGATTTCTGATGCGGTCGAGCGACGATCCGACCCTCTGATCGTCACTGGACGATTTGATGCGGTTGAGCGCAGTATACAGGAGCTGATGAGTCTGCAGCAGGCTACAGCTGCCAGCTTGCACATGCTCACCGAGTCTACGCAGTGCACAGAGCGTAGACAGGTCGAGCTGGAGGGATCGCAGAGGAGTATGTCTGCCTCACTCACTCAGGTATCGGCTTCGCTTGAGGAGAGTACTGAAAGGGTGGTGAGTACCCTTGCTGTTTATGGTGAGCGACTGCGAGAGCTGGAGTAGATACGTCCTCCCAGTCCATCGATGGCACCGATACCAGACATTGCACTGCCTCCTACTGCCCCTACGGTACAGCTCACACAGGAGCAGTATGAGTACATGCTATCCCAGATGCACGGCAGGGGTCCTCAGTGATCCAGTAGATTTTTTTATCATCTTTGTATTTATTGGCCCTATGGGCCCATTCACCGTTCTGTACACTGATTTTGAATATTATTTGACTCTGTTGGACAGTATGTTTGTTGGACATGTATGTTGGTGATATTTAATTTGTTGGTATTTTCATTGAGTACATGTATGATATTTAGTTGTAGACTGTTATGATGGGAGACTGTTATTCATCTATTAGTTATAGACTGTTATGATAGAAGACTGTTAATTGTGATGATATCTGCGACGGGGATGACAAATATACCTACGCTGGGTTATAAACGATGATTTGATATACAAAGGAGGTGCTGCCCAAATTTTAAAAAAATATAATGTGTATTTTTGTGATGATGTGTGTCTGTGTTTACAGTGAATGTGAAATGCAGTATTCGGAACCATCGACAGTTTTGATTACTGTTGTATGTTTTATCTTGGATAGAAAGAGCAACAGTTCAGGGTGTACTTCTGAGAACTTCATTTTCACGTCCTTCACTTTCTCGGGACATCGTAAAGGATCCCGAGAAGGTGAAGGACGTGAAGAGGAAGCTCTGAGAAGTGCACCATGAACTGTTGCTCTTTCTATCCAAGATAAAACATATAACAGTAAGCGAAACTGTCGATGGTTCGAATACTGCACTTCACACACACTGTAAACACAGACACACAGCATAACAAAAATACCAAATATTTTTTTTAATTTTTTTATAACATCTGCGACGTATAGCGACGTTCTGCGATGTTTTGCGACGTATAGTACACGTCGCTATACGTCGCCAAATAGTGACGTAACGTCGCTATACGTCGCTATACTGCTAACGTTGCATATGCCCACCTGAGAGGTGACGTCGCTAAAGTTGTCGCTAGGCGTCGCTAAAATGCTGACGTGGCTGCCATGCCATGTCATCATATATAAAGTTGACGGCGTCGCTAAGTGGTCGCCCTACGTCGCTATAGTGGCGACGTATGATGACGTCGCTATCTGTCGCTAATGTTGTGACGTCTAGCGACACTAAACGTGACGTCGCAACTAGCGACGAATTGCGACAAAATTGTAATCTGCGACAAGCCTATACGCGACATCCAATTTTCGTCGCTAAATACGTCGCTAATAGAAATTAGCGACGGATTTTCCTTTTTTAGCGACGTATTCTGACGTCGCTAAAAGGGGTTATTTTAGTAGTGATTGTTACGTGTCCGATCGCACATCAAATCAACACCAATTCCTACCAAACTTGTTCTACATCTAAGGGACACCTAAATGAATGCATCTATGGAAAGAAAATGGAAATTTTAATCAATTTAAGGGGTTTTACCTATTGAGAGTAAATCTCAATGCACAAAACTAGAATGAAAACCCCCATCCATTTTCCTATGGTACAATGCTCCTCAAACCTTGCTAGCAAGCCTCTACTAGCCTCCTCTACTGTTGTGGATGATGATACAATTCTTTAGGTTCAATTTGGGATCAATTTGGTTAAAGGGGGAGAAATTAGGGAAGAACTAAATTAGGGTTTCTTTGTTGATATTAAAAAGAGGCAAGGGGATTCATAAGTTACTATTTATAGGGAAGAACCTATGTGTGGCTAGCCAACCTAGGCAATTATGGTTAGGGCATGTTGAGGGGTGAGCCATGGGCTTCTTTCAATGCAAACAAAGCTTAATTCAAAAGCCCAACCAATTTCTAGGGTTTCCGATTAAAATATCTCTCTAAAATATCTCACTAGCAAATATCTAGATATTAGAAATCTTGGCACTTATTAGGAATGTTCTATCAAATATCTAATCCTCATGATCATATCTAGAATAGGTTAACTTCTAGGGTTAAGTCTTAACAAAGAGATTAGTACATAATTAATTACTCAAAATTCATTTTCACTAAAAGTCAAAAATGACCAAAATATCCTTAGGCTAAAAAGTGGCAATTAATCAATTTAATCACATGGTTAGGTCTCTATGGTCATAGTTAGTCTCTAGGCTTAACAATTCTAGCGTTACACTAGTAAAATACAAAAATCAAAATTCACAAATTTTACTATTTTTAAATTAATTAAAAATTACCACAATCATAACATGATTTAAATCTTATTATTAAATGATTAAAATTGTAAAATTTCAAAATTATCCTCATTTTAGAAAAGTGGGTGTTATATTTAGTGCCTCACCAGGCTGCAATTTTTATCACATGCACCTATATCCATGATTTGTGTATGTGTTTGGAGTTCCTGCAGTGTGGATGTTCTGAGGATATAAATACGCTTAGGTGGCTAGCCGTTTTCAAGACTCATTATAAAGAGAAGAGATATTCTTACTCACAAAGCCCATGCTTTTTCTACCAAAGTAGGGGTGAGCAAAACTCGGTTTAAAACCGAAAACCGATCCGAACCGAACCGAAATAAGGTTTCGGTTCGGTTTTTTTTTAAACGGTTCGGTTGTCGGTTTAGAGGTTCGGTTTTTTTGGATTTTCGTTTCGGTTTTCGGTTTTTGGGTTCGGTTTTCGAACCGAACCGAAAACCGAACTTTAAAACCGGTTTATATATATATATATATATATATATATATATATATATATATATATATATGTATATATATATATATAAAACCGAAAAACCGATGAACCGAACCGAACCAATTCGGTTCGGTTCAGGTTCGGTTCTGAACCAATTCGGTTCGGTTCGGTTTTGATTTGGTCGGTTCGGTTTTGAGTTCGGTTTTAATTTTTTCGGTTCGGTTCGGACCGAACCGAACCGATGCTCACCCCTATACCAAAGCCCAAAGTCCAAAATTTTGAACAAAAAAAAGATCGCGCAGACTGGACTTCAAGGCCGACTTGAGTTCAGGGGCCCTAAGCAAACTTTCAAAGTATGATCCATATAAATTGGGCCCATATATAATATAAAACAATTAAAAACTGAAACAAAAGAAAATTGCACCTAGGATCTCTGGTATGCAAGTTTAACATAACAGCCACTACACTACAATTTTTTATATTAAAATAGAATTATGTTACATATTAGTTATATTTTAGATACAAGATTATTAATATATATATGTGTAAATTATTATTTTTGGGTCCTTATATTGCATGGGGCTATGGGCGGTCGCCCTGGCTACCCTGGGCCAGAGCCGGCCTTGCTTGATCGGACTCTGTTGGGTCTAGCTCAGTCCGGATCTAGATCAAAATCTAGGTCGGGTTGGATTTAAAATTTGACTAAAAGTTCGATTCGAACGAACATGCTTTTTCACACTGGAATGGACTGGTCCGGGCCAGACTTGATCAAAACTTTAAAAATTTGGGTCTGGATATGTCTGTCCCGGCCCATATAATAACAATACCATGGGAGGGAGTGGAATGGAGGATAGTAAAACATAAAACCTTGTTATTCGATACAATAATTGTTATATACTTTATTAATCATTGGTTGGATTGATATATTTTTAAGGGGACATTTGGTACGTGGTTTTTTTTTTTATTCCTGGAAAAATTTAGGATGAGAATCTATTATCATGTTTGTTTGGGCTATAAAAAGTTTATTTTCGAAAATTAGAAATGCTCGGGCAAATTGTTTACTCATAAAACATGATCCTTTAAGAATAGATGGGTATTTTACTTTTGCCTGGGCAAAAAAAAATTTTGATTAAATTTTTTTCTACTTTTTTGAATATTTTTTAACGTTTTTTTTCGTTTTTTTTGTCCTTTTTTTGTTTTTGTCGTTTTTGTTATTTTTGTCGTTTTTTTTATCATTTTTGTCGCTTTTATCGATTTTTTGTTGTTTATTGGTATTTTTGTTCTTTTTTGTAGTTTTTTGTCTTTTTTTTTTTGTTTCTATCGTTTTTAGTAGTTTTTTCCCTTTTTTGTTGCTTTTTGCCTTTTGGTCTCTTTTTTGTTTTTTTTGGCTTTTTTTCATTTTTGTCGTTTTAGTATCTTTTGGTCTTTTTTTTGTTGTTTTGTGTCATTCTTTAGTTTTTTTTTGACTTTTTTGTTGCTTTTTGTCGTTTTTTGTCTCTCTTTTTTTGTCGTTTTATGTCATTTTTAGTACTTTTTGTCCTTCTTTTATCTTTTTTTGTCATTTTTTGTTGCTTTTTGTCCTTTTTGGTTTTTTTTTTGTCGTCTTTCGTCTCTTTTTGTCGTTTTTAACGTTTTTTTTGTTGTCATTTTTTGTTTTTTTTTGGTCGTTTTTGTCTCTCTTTTTTTTTTTCTCTTCTTTGACGTTTTTGTTATTTTTTGTCTTTTTGCCGTTTTTAGTATTTTTTGTCGTTTTTAGTATTTTTTTTTTCTTTTTAGTCATTTTTTGTCCCTTTTTTGTCGTCTTTTGTCGTTTTGGTCGTCTTTTTTTTTTCTTTTTGTCGCTTTTTGTTTTCGTCATTTGTTGGTCCTCTTTTATCGTTTTTTGTCATTTTTGTCGTTATTCCTTTTTTTTTCATTTCCTTTTTTGACCTTTTTTTTTATTTTTTCGGTTTTTTTTTCATTTTTTCATTTTTTATTTTTTGGGGAATATTTATATAGTCACCAAACATGAAAAGTAATTTTACAGAAGATTTAATTATTTGGAATTTGATTTTCGAGAATATAGAATTTTTGACTATATAGTATTTTGCATACCAACATCCCTAGAGAAGAACGAATAATTTTTCCAAACGTTATGCTTGGTTTCAAGATTCTGTACAATTCTATATTGAAGATTTTGTACAATTCTAAGAAAACAAATCGTCACTAATATCTGACATATACCAAAAGTCTTTCACTGTTGAGATGGCCGAGTTGGTCTAGGGCGCCAGATTAAGGTTCTGGTCCGAAGGGGCGTGGGTTCAAATCCCACTCGCAACACAAGGTTTTTTGACATAGCCATTATAAATCCTAAGCATGCATTAGTATATAAAGCACATAATATATTAATTGTCATGAATAAGCATTTTTTCAGAGTTTATGCTAGGCATTGGTTTTTTTTTTTTTTTTTTTAGAGAAATTTTGAGTTGCACCCCACATTATTTACCCATCATATTTCAAAATGCTTTAAAACCAGAACACCTAGGGATTTTATTTTTTAGCATCTATAGTTATATTTGAGTTCATTATGGAATTTACTATCCAGTAGTTTAGGATGTGGAAGATGAAACAGAAATATATATATATATTTTAAAATGACCAATTATTATACAGTCATCAGGTCCCAACAATTTGTGAATTTTGACCAAAGCGCGAATGATTATGATGGTACTTTGCCAGAGTGGAAAAAGTTTGTTCACCATGAAGCTACTATTCTCAGGACTAAGCTTATATTCATCTAGAGTGAGAGATGATAATGAGGAAAGTTTGTATATATTAGGGGTAGTGGGGCCTTGTTGTAGATAAAAGCATTTTGTCTGTCATATCCCATTTTGTAAATAATAAATATAATTAGTGATAATATTGTAAATAGTAGCTGATATGTAAATAGTAGATAGTGTGTATATAATATCTGTGTCAACATAAAAAGTCCAAACAAAATGAAACTTTTGTATTAATGAAAAAAGAAGAATACAACAGGATTCCTTAGTTAGGAATTTCGAATACAATAGATCCGGGGTTTGGGGTGATGAAAGTTAAGTCTACTTCGACTTCTTTATTCCGTTGATGATCCGATGGAAAGATTGATGAAGCTTGTTCACTGTTGAGCTTTTGACAATAAAGGAAACTTTATTAATGAAAGCTCTCTCTGGAAGTTCTTAGCAAGCTTATGAATGTAGGACCGTTGAGCACCTCTAGAGGGGGTGAATAGAGTGTGTACGTGTGCAGCAAAAATTATCACCAATTAAAAATATCTAAACTATATAATATGAAAGGTAAATGACATTAAATAAATTTGTAGTAAAATAAGAGTCAAGAACATTAAACTTAGTGACACAACGATATATACTAGTTTTCTTCTGAGAGGACTAGTCCAATCTCGAGTACTCTTGCTCGATGTTAATCTACTATGGCACAAGCTAATTGAGAGCTTGTAGTCTCTTACAACACCGTGCTTGGTGACGAGCGCACGACCGACTCCAGAGGATGATTTAAAAACTGGAATATTTTCTGAATACGGCCTTCGATACAACTCTTCAACACCAAACTCGAGATTGAACAGAGACTGTACTGGCTTGGCTAAGAGTAGTATAAGCTACATTTGAAAGTATAGCTTGTAGAAAACACTTAGAAATGAATAGAGAAGAGAATATTGAATGAATGAGTGATTTAAGAATGTGAAAGTTATTCTCTATTTGTAGTATTTTTATAGATCGAATTCGGACAGAGTTCGGATGCCGAAATCTCGAATTCTAACGTTGGATGCAGATTTGGAAAGAATTTAAAAATCTGTTGAAACCACCCTGACCGAACTCGGGCCGAGTTCTGTCAGATCTAGTTTGGTCCAAATGGTTGGAATTTGGACTTATTTGGCTTTTGGATAGATATATGTGGATATGTAGGCTATGTTCTTGTGGACTAAGAGTAGCTAAGCCATTACCAATCCTGATCAATCTTACATACTTTACTAGTCTTAAATAAAGATAAAAATACAGAAGAAGTATGTAAAAACCAATAGCTCTTTTGGATACATATATGTGGATATGCAGGCTTAAAAACCAATAGCTCTTTTGGATACATATATGTGGATATGTAGGCTATATTTTTTGTGGACTGAGAGTCTGAATACCTTTCGGAGGCTTCGCCCTCGAACCCCCACGGGGGTGATGTCACGCCCCAGAACCAGAGTACTGGAGAGCGGGGGCAGACATAGCCAGCTACGTATATGAAATGGAATCCATCTCGCTATACGGTCACGGCTGTCTAGATACATGAGGGTTTATCTACAAGCCAACAGTCTCTTAAGGTCATGAACAAGCCTAGTATCTCAATCACAAGCAAGTAAGTAAAAGTCACAAGATGTATGATCATTAAATATACAATAGTAAGGCGTCCCAAACATTACATATTCATTTGATCATGAAGCTAGTCGTTACAAAATGTCAGGACTAGCAAGAGTTTAGTCATACATGATCAACCCTAGGATCTGTTAATCATGTTACAGCCCGTAGGCAGACAGTAAGTAAGTACAACCGAGCTAAACAGGTGCTCGTCGGCTAAACGCCTCAAAAGAATATTTTTACAAGGGAGTGGGAGAGCAAAATAAAACCCACTCGTTGTCGGGATTCCTTCTAGTGTTCACCATCTGGCAGAAAGGTCGATAGATCCTCTAGAGCTGCTCCGAAATCTGGCCACACAAAACCAGCTGGGTCAGACCCCGAAAGAGCAAGTGCCACAAAGGAAGCTTCACTTAAGAACTAAAACCAGCAATTAGCACAAGATATAAATAAAAGTAAGAACTGAAAATAAAAAAAATACACCAGGATGATATACGACGAGATAACCATGGAACTATTCAGATAACCAGGTTACAACCCGTAAACCAAGCAAGGACCGGGGTTGTAACCCTTCGTCTGAACAGAACTTGGAATTCTTACCATTTATCGGTAAAATAAATACAAGCATTCTGGTCATTCAATAATCTGGAACAGGATCAGGGCAAGACTAGACTGGTTAGACTCCATCCAATCACTTCACGGCCAAGCAAGAATTACGGCTCGATAGTTTAACTAACTAGGGTTGTCACAAGCCTAATTACTAACAAGATGCAGTAAGATTATTCCACAGCCACAAGCCCTGCAGACCATCCAGGTTACCCGGGTTAAAAGATTAGAGTTGAATTCAGGTGGGTACATCGTCCAGGAAACGAATGTACCCTTAGGTAGCTTGAAGGGTGCAACACATGACAGTGTGCTAGAAATATGCCCTACTCGACGGCAGGTTACAGATCCTAAGGCGTGCCCAGGTAACGGGATTGCCTGTAGCTGGGAAATCTCTTCATGACTAATGTATTAATCTAGTTATTAGTCCTTAGTTCATTTCAATAGGTACTCCTGACTATGGTACTCAGGAGTCCCATCCTAGACATGATGCAAGAAAGGACTGGTTTATTTATACAAGCACAATCGCCCACGGTGTCCAGGTTATTATACAGGTCATGTCATGTCAAGTAGCCGTCGTAACAACTTATCAAGATATAACATGTCAGGTTATCAGGTCAAGTGTACTAGTCAGGAGTGCGCCACGACGGCCACTATCAGGTCATGTCAGGTTACTCATCTCAGGAGTGCACCACTACGGGTCACTATCGTGTCAGGCTCAGTTATCCTTTCCAAACATATCAAGTAAATTCGTGATTATCAAGTTCATGACAAAAGGCGTAAGGATATAAAACCAAATCTGACATGCTGACATAAGACCAAGTCAGCCAAAGGCCATACGCTCAGTGCAAAAGTCATACGCTCAGTGCAAGTGATACGCTCAGTGCAAGTACTCCATACGCCTCCAAAAGGCCGCGTATGATCGGACTGTACTGCGCTAAAGAGCGCGCGCAGCTCAGTGGCACAAGCTAAAAAGCTCGCGTACACTGCTTACTGTCTTCTCCAAATCAGCAAGAACTCCATGGGTTGAACCCAAAGCTTCAAAAGTCCATAACTTGGTCCAAACAAGTCCAAATCCGACTTTGTAAAGTTCTATCTTGGGTGAAATTCAATTCTCTCCAACATAAGAACATCAAAACCCATAAAAATATAACTTAAATAGATCAAAACCATACAAAACCGAAATTAGAAGAAACTTAGATCTAGAACAATGGAGACTCCAAATCACAAAATGTCAAGTTCTAATGTTGATCACCATGGCCTAATCTAGCTAATGGACAAATAAAAAGTGGTTCTCAAGTGGTGGCAAGGTGCACTTGCCTAAGGGGTGTTGGTGTTGTGTGGAGGAAGGAAGAAGAAGAATATGAAGAAATAAATGAGAGAATTATGAGGAGAGAGAAAGGTAGGTAGAGATAATAAAGAGGGTGGTTGTGGTGGTAATGAGGGAGGAGCATAGGCTAAGGTGTTCCAATGTAAAATAAACCAAACCAAACCAATCCTTCTCCATAAAATAAACCAAGCCGGGTCGAGAACCAATGTATGAGAAATCCAAAATCCGCTAGTCAAGAAAATAAGATACATGCCAAAATCCAACTTCGAGTATAATTACAAAATACGGGAAACGGGGGTGACAGGTGCTGCCCCCTCGACCCTTGTCCACTGACCGAAAAACGGAACCGTCAGGTGCGAGACCCCGGATAGGTCGTTGGACGGTTCAGAGAAATCTTCTTGCATAACACCGTCTTTGGCCCATCATTAATTCTTTACTGCATATGTCTTGGTTCGATCATGCTTACTGTTTGTCTTCAAGTACATGTTAGACAAACAAAACAGTATCAGTATGATAAATTTAATGAACAATAGGACAATGCTAACTTTAAGTAGCAACATGATAGTAATTTCATGTATATTAGTGACATTATTATGTTAAACTTAATCAATTAGCCATATTCAAAAATATGATATAATCATTGGGCTAACAATCTCCCCTTTTTTGATTATGGCAAATCGGTTAAGTTTAAGATAAACACGATAGATGCATGTATCACTAATAAACATAAACTATTAGACTATTGTGTGGTAACTTAAACTTATTTCTTTCCCGTTAACATAATAAAAAATAAGCTTTCCAGTAATAAGATATAAAATAAAATCAATCATAACAAAAGGAAGGTAGAAATAATCACGAACAACGATCAGGGTTCAAACCAAAATCTAATGAAAAATATAGCTATAGTTGAAAGAAATCAATAAAGCATTTTAATAAAAACTAGATGCAAATATAGTAGAAAATAATCATTGGTCATAAATAATCCATGAGAATTAAAAATTCGCAGATCTAGTTGTAGACGCATGAAAAGGCACAACCGTGACAAAAGCGCAGGTTACAACAGTCGCTGCTCACAAAAGCGCACTTGCTCAAAAGCAGCCATCAACGAAGTCACAGTGGATATACAAAGATGGTGTATAAAATAAAGTTCTTTTTTAAAATCATGTCTACAAAAGATCTATTACAGATTCTTCATGATTACATATAAATACTAAAAACACCTAAAAATCTACAAGTGGACAATCTTCAGAAAGGGTGCAGCCCCCAAACGTGCAGCAATGTCGGAGCGAATCACTTTCACGTAAGAGGAAGTCACTTCCTAGCCAGACGTGGAGGAACTCCGATATGGCTAATGAAACAACCATTGGCCCGAGCTGTCAGGCCTCGCTCCCGTAGGAGCGATCGTCCTCGCTAAGGCATGATGCCGTACGAGCCTAGATTATGCTTGTGCAAGGCAGGTTCCATAACAGCCGATTACAACAGCTTGCGACGGGGTCGTCCCTCAGAAGTCCCAAGCAGAGACATTGAATAACACCAGTAGAAACTTGAAGCAAAACACAAGTCAAGCTAATAGCTCTTTATTGATATTGAAACAAAGATTACATCGGTGGCACGAGGCCATGATTACAATCACTTAGTCTCACTCTTCTCTCAAGTTACAAGTCACTCAGCTCTCTCTCATCCCTTAATACACTTTGACGAGCCACAGTTGGTTCAGTAGAAAGTTAGCCAGGGTCTATGGCACCTAAAGAACACATTTTGTTCAAGTTAAGCGGAAAGGCCATGCAATAGCCGTCCCCTGGATTTTAAAGAATGGAAAGTTCAAGTGATGGTTTGTCGCCAAGGCGGTCCTTCGTTTGGGAGTCTCATGGTTCCGATGCACATTTTGCATGATATGGTTTCGAACATATTTTGCTAAAGAGTATGGTTGAGTCGTTCCATAATTAGGCCATGTATTTATGTGAGTCTAGATGAAGTCTCGTAGGTGCGTGGTCATGGACAACTTATCGACAAGGGCGATGTTTCTTCGGATCGACAACCTGGGCCCAGGAGACCGATCAGGCCATGGAGAAAACACGGTATAGCTAATGCTGGGTAGGCAACCAGGGATGTAGTGGGCTGTCATTGGGGCTAGCTACCTGGATTGACCGACCCATCCTATTCCTAACTATGCCCACGATGGCTAGTTAATGTCACTGACCTTTCATATAGGTAAGTTGACATGCTAAGCGGCTGTCCGCATGTACAGCGTCGGTCGAATCAAAGAAAGTGTAAAAACGTCACAAACTGAGTCAAGGAAACGTAAGTTTGGGTACAACCCTAGTATGAAGACTAGGATTTGGCTATAGCAAATACACATGCTTCGGCACGAGTCGTGGTATCAAATATTAAGTTGTTGGCACAGAGTTGCATAAGTCGGATTTGAGTCATTTCGAGTTAAGTCAAGAAGGGCCGTTAGGCGAGTTTGATCAAGTAAAATTGAGTTACGAGGCATGGCCACGACACGTTGAGGCATGACCACATTATCACAGTAAAAATTTAGGCAAGACGATGTAGGGAAGCACTGCCTCAAGTATGCTGAAGCACGAATGGAGTTTATGGCATGACCATGTTGCTGCATTCCAAATATGGGCCGATAGGCAAGCACGAGTCGATAAGTTGACATCATTGGCACGAACAGGGTCTAGAGGCAAGGTATAAGTAAGTTGTTGGTGCAAAGTACGATGATGGTCTAGGGACACAAAATAGGCCGAGAGTTTATGTCCTAAAATCGATCCTAAGGCAAGAATAGAAGGACAATCATAAAGAGTTTATGTTGCACAAAGTAAATGTTCGTGTTGGTTTTGTATGGATGGGCGAGGAGCTCATTCCACTAGTACAGTTGAGTACTGACACCTACACAGTGTTTATGTGCAGGCAAAGGTAGAAGCTCGTCGGTGCAGAGCTCGCTTGGATACGTCGAGGTACGGAGTTCCTTGGCGTTTTGAGGCGTGCGACATAGAGTCTTGACTTATACGGGACATAATGTATGGACATCGCCTATCTAAAGCATCCGCTGGCTCGTCAAAGTGTATTAAGAGATAAGAGAGGGCTGAGTGACTTATAACTTGAGAGAAGAGTAAGATTGAGTGATTGTAATCATGGCCTCGTGCCACCTATGTAATCTTTGTTTCAATATCAATAAAGAGCTATTTGCTTGACTTGTATTTTGCTTTAAGTTTCTACTGGTGTTATTCAATGTCTCTGCTTTAGACTTCTGTGCGACGACCCCGTCGTAAGCTGTTGTAATCGGCCGTTATAGAACTCGCCTTGTACGAACGCAATCTAGGCTTGTACGACATCACGTCTTAGCATGGACGATTGCTCCTACGGGAGCGGGGCGTGACACGAGCAAGAACGCAGCTCCTGCCCGCCACACTACTGTGGCTCTTGAGCAGGCAGAGCACAACCTATAGCTCTTCGAATTGGCAATCAATCCAAACCTAGAAGCTTGGATCTCAAAGACCTCTAAGATGTTGTTCAGGTTCGAACTCTTTATGCCAAACACTCAAGTGCATCTCAAAATCCAGTACCAGTTCTTCTACAAGGATATAGCTTCTTTGAATAAAGAGATCCACAACCAACAGTCGACTTGTGTAAGGCCAACGGTCGTTCGAAGTTAAGTCGGGATCGAGCATGACGTGGAGCATGACTCCTCTGAGAAGCTTTTCTTTATATAGGCTGGGTGTGGCCTAACCCCAAATGCCACATGCCAATCGGTCAAAGACCCCCAATTAATAGGATGAACCTAGGGCTCAGCACATTGAATCTCATTTAATAAGTTCATTTTGACTGAATCCTAGGCTATGAACTTCTTGAATTCCCTAAAAGACGACGGTAATTAAAAGAGAGAATGTCGACTCATTCATTCAGGAGCAGTCATTAATTGATTCTTACAGAAAATGACTTCGACAAAAACTGGCTCCTTCGACTCAGAAGCGCAACTACTTCTTTTGACTCAGAAGCACAGCCACTTCCTTCATCTCAGAAGTGAAGCCACTTCGGTTCAACCAGAAGCACAACACCTTCGATTCAAATAGAAGCGTAGCGCCCTCGTTTTAATCTAGAAGCACAGCCCATTCAATAGGCTCCTTTGGGAGGCTCCATCGTCTTCGAAGCACAGTCTACTCGTCGTCCTAAAGCACAGTAACTCTATTATCTAAAAAGTACAGTCTACTCGTTGTCCAAAAGCACAGTGACTCTGTCATCTTCAAAGTACTCGTTGCCCCAAAGCACAGTGACTCCATTGCCTGATGTAGTCTCCTCCTCACCTAAAGCACAGTGACTTGGTTGTCTTCGAAATACAGTCTTCTCGTCGCCTAAAAGCACAGTGACTCCGTTGCCTGAAGTACAATCTCCTCGTCGCCCAAAAGTTCAGTGACTCTCTCGTCTTCGAAACACAGTCTCCACGTCGCCCAAAAGCGCAGTAACATCGAAGCCTCACCAGAAGTGCAACTCACATAGAGGCACAGTCCTACGAGGTAATATTATTCCATGTTGCAAATTTGGTACCTATATCTTTTTAGATATTACTCAATCAGTTTGTTTAAACCACTGCTCTTATGATAAGAATAGAGTTTGATTATGTTGATAAGAGCAATACCTATCGGTTTGTTTAAACCATCATTCCTAAAGATATGGATGGAGTTTGTTCCTATGGATGAGGGCCATATCTAATCGGTTTGTTTAAACCAATGACCCCTAAGATAGGGCAAAATCCAACTTCAAGGATAGGAACAGAATCTATTCGGGTTCATCTAATTATCGTTAAACGCACGCCATGTGTTGTTTACTCAGTTATGTTGATAACTCCCTAAGATCTTGATAAAAGAGAATCCTAGCATCCGCCACGTGTCAGCTCAGTAGCAGCCCTTACTGTGCAGCCTCAAGATTCTCTCATATCTCTACGTGCAGTATTCCTGTACAATCCTTATGCACATCGTGTATATGCTCGCCTATAAATAGGAGGAGTTTTCCTTCGATCAAGGGGCTTCGAAATCTTCAGTAAGTTTGGCGTCCTCTTGATTGGTAACCCAGAGTTCCAATTACAAGCACCAGAAAGTTAGAGCAAGTTCAACTCGTCGTCAGATCATCGTCAGATCGTCAACGGAGTAAAGGAGCCACTGTAGTGCTCAATCTCCACCGTCATACTTTTTCCAAAATTTTGTACTTAGATCTCCTATTTAGAAATTGATTGTACTATTTTACATGTTTAATATACAAAAAATTCGTATAACCTTTTGTCATAGCAAACAAGATGGCAACTCTGCTGGGAACTTCGTTCTCCTCCAACGAGAAGGTGGTGACTCAATCTGACAACAAATCTGTATTGTCTCGCTCTGTAAAGTCACTAGATAAATAGAGAAATCGGACTACTAGCTCTGAAACAAAAGATGATTGATCTGGGTGAGTGGATAAAGACTCTTTTATGATTCGCTTATGCCTAATAAGAATCTGAATTTTTGAATGAATGTTGTTGCTAATAACAAGATAGTTAATCATTGAGAATGCTAGCACAAATTAGTATGCCTGTATCACATGTTGCTATGCTAAGAATAAGAAAAGAGTTAACTTGTACGCTAAAAAGAAAGATTGTTGCCTGTTAATAAGAAATGATATGATACATGTATACTAAAAGAAGATTGTTGCCTGATAAAAAGAAAGAAACTTTTGCTATGTTAAATCAGATGAGATGATGCCATGCTAAATTAGATATTTGTTCTGAATATGACTCATTGTCATGCTTGGTAAAAAAAAGAGAGAAGTTGTTGGCTATGTGATCCAAAAAGAAGAAAGGTACAAAATGAACATGTCGTATATCTGTTAAGGCACGAAATGAACATGTCGTATATCTGCTAGAGCATATGCATTGGTCTCGGACAATTTGTGCACAAATATCATCTCTCGGGTGTATTCTTTGGATGTCTTGAACCACTCGGCCTAGGAGAGATTAGGGCACCCTGAGGTAAATGAGACCTCACGATCAGGGGGGTGTTGAGTCCTTAGCGATGAGCTGAACCAAAGAGTCACATCGGCTAATCATGGGAATTCCCATAGACCATCATATAGATAAGTGTTGATTGGTACAGAGCTGAACCGGAGAGTCACAGCTGCCAATCGAGTCTGCATGTGTCAATAATATTTTGCTAAGATCTAACGATGCAGAGACGAACAAGAAATAAGAATGTTGGTTATGTTTATGCTAATCCATGTCTTATGCAGGGATGGACCGTCGGCTTTGGTAAGAATCACTGAAAAGTGATACATGTGTTGCTTAAGTTTTTGGTTATGAATCTGCTTGTATGAATAATCTATTGCAAAGAATTGTCATGTCCCTTTCAAAGTAAACATCTGATAATCGTGCTTGTTATTGACCCTGAGAATGTCTTGAATAAGAGAAATGATTATGGCTCATGAAATACGTTGCACACTACACAAGAATTAAACAGTCCCTTGTATGCTTGAAAAAAATAAACTGTAGCTTTTCAAAGATGTCTTCAAAAGAGATATAAACTGACTCTGTACTGCATGAAATGAACATAGGTAAAAGTAGCAAGATCACATCACAAGAAATAGTTTTTTATTAAATAAACTGTGATCGTTTCAAAAAAATTTAGCCCTTTGTTCATAATCACCAGTATGCTGATATACTGACCCATTATCAGTCTACACGCAGGTACAGGATGTAGCAAGAAGGATAGTCTGAAGCGATAGCCCGAGCCTCATCCTTAGGAGCCAGAAATTAGAAGAGATGCCTAGAGATGGACATCTATTTCAAGAGTTGGTTTTGTATATAAAAGGATGTAATGTATGGGGACGGGATCATTGTAATCTTTAAAGTTTTTGAGAGAATATAAATATTGTATCAGAAAGAAATAAGAGCTTGAATCTATTCAAATGAAATTAATAAAAAGAATTGTTTTTTGTTACCATTGTGTTCAATTTATATATCTACAAAATGTTCGTTGTTGCTTCAAATATCTGCAATATGTTCCTCTGCGTATTGTCAACCTTGCCTATCTTGTCTTGTTACATGTCTTGGCCATGTGCAAGCACAAGTTAGGCTTGCACGGCATCACACCCAAGCGAGGATGAACGGTCTCACAGAGTCCGAAGCGATGACAAAAGAACTCTACGGGATCGGGGCGTGACATGGGACTTCCTTCTTCCTCCAACGAAAAGGTTGTGACGTAATCTGACAACAACTTGCTGGGATCTTCTTAAAAGATGTTGGTCGTATGTTTCGACCAACAATCTTTTGAAGATCTCCTCTCTGAAGAGAAGTCGAGTCCTTTGAAATGGTTCGTAAAATCGAAGAAGACTCGACGTACCTGGGTACCGAAGACTGCTACAACGAGCAGCAAGTCAGAGGGGACTGTGCTCCAAAACCCCCTGAACGACGAAGCCCTGAAGAAAACCTCGGCTGCTGCTGCCATGCCGCCTCACCCAGTTCCTGCTTTAAAAAAGTGCGGTGAGCAGTACAGCTCCCTTGTGGCTGGTCTGACAAAGGCTCAACATCGGAAGAAGCGCGCAATGGCCCACCCGCTCAAGGAGAAGCCACACAAGTGAGAACTTTTGTTATTGACAGAATTAACTACCCATCGGGTAAGGCTATATTGGATTATGAACGTTATGCACCTTTTTGGGGTAACGTAAAGAGATCCAAGGTAGCACGTGCCTTACATGGCCAAAGTGCTACGCCAACCACTCAGTTGGACTCTGAATACTACGCAGCTTCTAGGGGTAGTAGGACGACATCCAAGGTAGCACGCGCCTTGTACGATCAATGTGCTATGCCAGCAGTTGACCAATGGCCCGCGTTGACAGTCATACGTATAACCAACGAAAAACTATACAAAACTGGCTCGAGTGCTTCGATGCCTCAACCGATAAAATCCTGCTACCACTTGAGCGCTCATGGGCACAACTCATGCCAGGGGGTACATACTGTGGAGATAAACTCGTGCAAGCAACATTGTTGTGAATATGCAGTGAGTCTGCCTCAGCGACAACTCTCTGATTAGGACCTTAGCGTATCTCATGCACAGGAACTAAGAAGAGAAAAGCAACCTTCACATTATCACTTCTGCGTGCAGCTTCCCTGTGCGCACAAAGAGAATATACGAGTAGAGACCTCGACAATTCTCCACAAGCATAAGGTGAGGGAGGAGTCTGCGATATAGGGCGTGTCTAAACCAAGGCACACCTGCACCAAGATCACGATCAACTATTTTTGTTGTCAAATGACCGCATCGCTACCGAGGAGGCGGTCCACCTTCCAAAGGCTGTGATCGATGGCGTTTGCACACCAAAGATCGTCAAGTACTGAAGAAGATGAACTCCGTGTTGCTTCATGCAACGCGGCGTGGGGTTCTTTCTCTCTCAAGATGCTATCAAACAAGTCTTTCATTTCGGCCAACAAATCCAAAAATCGACCTGGGATAGTAAGACGGTGGTGCCCGTTACTGGTGTGTTCCAACACAACGGTCCAAATCTGGATCCTTTCTGCAAGGAGATGATGCTGCAGCTACAACATTATCTGGGGGTAGCCAACCCTCTACCATTCATGGTAATCCTTCATTCCAACATAATGAAGGATTGTATGACACAAACGTCACCGTAGGTGCTAGCGGCCAAAAAGCTGGGGTTAGCAATTGTAATGAATCTGAGGATGATTGTAATCTACCTATTTATCCAAAAGACGATGAGACTCGGGCATCTGAACCAGAGAGCAAAAGATCCACTGTCCCTCCTACCTATCCGTATATGATGTATGTTTTCATAGCTGAAGGTCATAACATGGAAGGCAGCGAAGGATTCAGTCATCAAAAGCGTATAGAGGCCCTTGAGACAGGTCTAAATACGTTAAATGATACTATACAAGCCTTGACTTCTGTCGTCCTGGAGATCAAGGAGAAATTGACACCTAATGTCCATGTTCTTACAAACTAAGACCCGGGGACTAATGGCGGGTCCAGTGCGCCTCACATCTTGAGCCAAGCATTGTTCGTTATCTACTCCATCAACAATGGGACCTGAATGTCGAGTAAAATGCAGCAGGCCCTCAAGGAATTGTACGCTCGCCACGATGCTAGAGAAAAGCAAAAAGTACTCCAAAAGATGGAGATTCGATAACCATATCCTGCCGAATGGGATAATATGATCTATCCTCCTAAATACAATCCGCAGATACTTACGTCATTCGATGCGAAGGAGTCTCTCCATCGATACTTGAGGTACTTTGCCTCAGTAATAGGATATCTGCCGAATGACGACGCTATGCTTAAAAATATATTCGTAGGAGCTCTGCAAGGGGTGGCCTACGAATGGTTTTGCAGCCTCTAGAACAATTGTATTTTGTCGTTCGAAGACTTGAAGCACCTATTCCTCAATTGATTCTATGAAGGGGGAATAGACATGACAATGTCGACTCTCATGGACATCGTCCAGAAAGAGAAGGAACCTGTACACGCATACATTGAACGTTTCTGCCAGGCAGCTCTGAGGTTACCCTCTGCTATACCTGAGCCTATGCTTATGGACTCATGCCGTAAAAACATGCTTCCTGTAATCAAATTGTGGCATAGTGCTCCATGCATAGAGTGGATGCCTTTCATTACAGAGGCAGATGTAGCTAAAAAAAAGCTTGGGACACACAATTGCTAGGACTAAATTTCTCTTACTTGAGGGTAAAAGGAAGCACTCATCCGACAATAATTCTACCCACAAGGACGGAAAGGGGAAGCAAGCCCTAACCGTCAACATCTCTAAAGGTTCAGTAATAATGAACCCGAAGATGGCTGAAGCGTAGAGGTCGAAAGAGACCTATTCCTTCAACGATGAACATACGCTAGAACTCTTCGATATGTTGACAAAGGGTGGCAAGCTTCAACTCCCGCCCCCTAAGGGTCCCGACGAAGTAAAAAAGGTGGAAAAACCGAAGTACTGTCACTATCACCAATACATTCACCATTCAACATGCGATTGCTATGTGTTGAAGAGGCAAATCTAGTGCCTCATCGATGCCAAGGTTATCTCACTCAACTATGAGGAAAAGACTGTCACTGCCAATATGGTCACCCTCCAGTTCTGAAGTTTTCTGAAAATAGAGACTTAAGACGGTGTCATCCCCATCCCAAGGGCGACAATAAAAATAGTCAACCCTCTACCGACCTGTGATAATGCTCAAGGCCTCATCCCACTTATGACACCCTGAGGCGAGGTTATGTGGATCCATCATGATCTTGTCCAAGATATGATACGTACTATAACACGTTCTGTTAAGGAAAAGAAAGTCAAGTCATGTCATATAGTTTCTACCTCGACTGATGATACTCTATTTACCACTCGCTCGGCTCACCAGTGAGAGGACCACCAGGCTTTGGAGGAAGAAGTACCTCCACCTTCTGCTTCCACTACACCCGATGCATCGGATGCAAGTCCATCCCAAGCCCCTATGACAGATAAACAGAGGCAGAAGGAGGTTCGCTTTGACAAATCTCGAAGGAAAGTTCGACAGTAGGGCCGATCAAACCCCACAACTTTGACATATTGGTGCAACTTGCCAGTACTCCGGCTCGACTGTCACTCTTCGAGCTCCTTCAACTTTTAAAGAGGCTTGAGACGCCCTCAGCGAAGCTTTACAAAATGCTGAGTCCTTCCTCACTAAGGTGCAGCCATCCAAGGAGGATTCGATTGCATGCCCACATTATCATAGTATGACCGAGGTGATTCCTAACATTACCTCCACTCAACAGGAGATGCTACTAAAGAACAACCGGCACAATAGACCCCTGTACTACACGGGGTACGTTGGTGCCATTAAGGTCGATCGTATCGACATCGACCATGGCTCTTCTCTTAGCATCATCCCTTGGAGTTTAGTCCAAGCTTTCGGGATCCTGATGCATCGGTTGACCGCGTCAAACACTACAATATGTGACTTCAACGTTGGAAAGAGTGAGCCCCTAGGTAAGATTCGTCTGAAATGCTAGATAGGCAATTTCCTGACAGACGTGACTTGCTACGTCATTGATGCTGATATAAACTACAATATGCTATTTGGTCGACCATGGATTCCTGAATACATGATCATACCCTCTACTCTCCATCAATGTATGAAGTATATGGCCAGCGACGGGACTATTAAGACCGAATTTGCTGACATCAACCCATTTCGAGGACTCGAAGCATACTATATGGATGCTGATCTGTACAAATTAGTCCCATGGGATGATGATGCCAATGATACCGACGATGAGACCAAAATCATATCAAAAAGTGTAGTTGTCAGTGAAGAACCCTTGAGGGTTCGATTGAAGGGGAAATCGTATGCCCATTGGTTATGGTCGAACCTGATTTTAATAATTGATCAAACTCTGTCTCGATATAAGGGCTACTTGGACATTTATTGAGAACGTCTACCACTCTGTTCAAGACTGAAGATGTTTTGTCGTATTCGTCTATATTTTAATATTTTATTGAGCCTAGGAATACTATATAGACCGAGTCGTACTGGCAAATAGGCTATCCGAAAATGTTTTTAAAATATCCTATGTTTTCAAAATAACCCATTTCTTAAAAAGCTCTTAACTGTTTAAACTTTTCAAAAGCCAAAAACTCAAAATTTGATTTACAAAATTCTACAAATATTAAACTCTGACACCAACAGAGTTCGGCCGAGTTCGGACCGAACTCGCCCCAAGTTCGTTTGGTGCCATTGGATTTTTGAATTTGGTCATCCTACATTTACGGATGCAACGACTATTTATCGAGATTCTCTCAAAGAATTCTTTCCAGATTTTGTCCGAGTTCTAATTTTGGAAGACCTATAAATAGAGAAGAATTTCACTCATTTCAACACACCTCTATTCTCTCTTCTCTCTAAGCTTAAATGTCTTCCAAAGTGTTATAAAGCTTTTATTTTCAAATTCCAAGCCAGTTACAATCCTCTAGTCAATTTGCTAGTACGGTACAGTCTAGAAGTTTCAGAGAGATTGTAGTAAAAGTCTTGATTGAAGAAGGATACTTCAGAATTGAAGTTGGTTGAGTACTTCGTATCAAACTCGCATTGTAGAAGTTGCAAGGACTTTATATGAAAACTTGCGATTTTTTCTAATAGTGGATTCAACTAGAAGCTAGAGTTCTTCAGACCGGTATAGTCCTCATAAGAGAAAAACTAGTATACATCGTCGTGTTTGTGTTTTCTTTCTGATCTCTACCTTTCATTTACTTGTGATATATTATATGTGATCTTGTTGCTAACATTTTTAATTAGCTAAATTCTGCTGCCTACTCTATTCACCCTCCTAGAGTATTGCACTTTATAATTCGTTCCTACAATAGGTATTAGAGCGAGTTATACAGGTAAAGCGAGACAACACTAATTTTATATTCTTATTATTTTAGCGATTACATAGATCACAGTACAACACATGGCTACTGTGAAATTTAACACATATTCTTGTTGAAGGATAGTTGGTTGAGAAATCCTATGACAAGTAACATGCTAGTCTTGACGCACGTGATATTAATGCTTTAGATATGACTGAATTTAACAGGGTGTCTACGTGCAAAACATCAAGTGAAGTATGAAACTTCTCGAAGTGACTCATAAAGGTACGATACAGGTCAAGGAGTCAAAAATTAGTAGACTTACTCAGGAGTATGAGGCATTCAAGATAAAGCCAAATGAATCTGTCACTAAGATATTTATAAGATTCCTGGATATTGTAAACCCTCTGTCTTCATTAGGCAAGGAATACAGTAACCATGAGAAGATTCATAAACTTATACAAGCTCTCATGAAGAACTAAATTTTGAAGGCTACGACAATCATTGAAGGGAACGACCTCATAACTATGTCTCTTGAAACACACACGGGTAAGCTATTCACTCACGAGCTGGAACTTCAAGACTTTGAAGATGTTGTACCGAAGGAGAAGTCAATCGCTTTCAAAGCTCAACACAGAAGAACTGTTGAAGATAATTCCGACGACAGTGATTCTGACTCTAAAGATCAAGCTCTCCTAGTAAGAAAGTTCAAGAAGTTCATGAGATTCAATAAAAGAACAAAGGAACATAACAGCAATAACAATAAAGAAGTTTCTAACTGCTACAGTTACAAGAAGAAAGAACATATGAAAAAGGACTGTCCAACATCATCATCATCCAGGAAAAATAACAAATATGACAAAGGTTCCAATTTTTAAGAAATTAAAGTTTTCTTATAAAATAATAAGTTTAGTTTTAAATAAATATTGTGAATAATACTTTTGGAGGGAATTAATTAGGAGCAGAAAATTTTAAATTTTGAAAGTTTGTTATAACAAACTTGGCCCACTCTTTCTAACTGAATTTCTACATTCAGTTTAATATATAGAAAGGAAGGGGGTTTTCTGTAAATTTATTTAGAGAGGGGGGCCTATTGTGTAAATATGTTAGAGAGGGGGGCTATTATGTAAATATCTCGAGAGCGGGAGGGGCTGGTTGCAAATGTTGCAACCATTATATTATTTTGGAGGAGGAGAGAGAGAGAGCAGATTACTCACTGCTCTTTCCTTCTTATTTTCTTTAACTTCTCTTCCGAGCTCATCCTCCCCAAACCTATGGGCGACCACCGAACCCTAATCCATCTCGGCAACTACCATGGCGACGATGGCGAATGAGTCAGCAACCTCAACAGCGAGCTCCTCATCCACCAGCGACTAATCGACGACCAGTTCCGAAAAGGAACCATCTCGCGTGCCAATCGACGGCCAGAGCACATCGATCTCTCGACGATTCTGGCGTACATCTCGGCGAGCTTTCCAGTGGCGACAACACCTTCATTCCTCAGCAATTTTCTTCACAGGCACACGCCGATTAGCTCTTCGATCCCGTTTCAGAGCTGCACGTTCTTCCTCGTCATGGTATCGATCTTCTCCAACAGTTGGTAAGTGACGAACTCTTTCGATTTTGATCTGATCTTGATGATTTTCTAGTTTCATTAAGTGAACACATTTTTCTCTGTTATGGAATTAGAGAGATTGGGAATTATCAAAGGAGAATTTGTAGCCGACTAGGAATTCGGAGATCATTCAAATCAGGTTCGTAGTTTTGAATCATGAGTATTCATTTTAATACATGTCTCGTTAATTTTTGGGTGTTGATCAAGAAGGTCATTAGCAGTTTTTCGTCATTTGCTCATAATTCGTTCGATGTATTGATTCATAGGTGGCCTGGATTACAGTGAGTAGAGGAACGGTGTCGAATACTTGGATCGAATCTCATTCTAATTGGACACTTGCTTCAGGTAATTCCTATAGTGTATTTTGAGAGACATATTTTTTCCTACAGGGCTTTTGATTGTGTCTAGTGGTTTCAAATTCAGGAGTATTGTGTTCGCATGTGTGCGTGTTCAGAGCTTTGCTGAGCTCAGTAGATTTTTGTGTTTGTGTGTTCAAGTTGGATCGAGTCCGAGCATGGAGTGTCAGTTGTGTCCAGTGGGTTCGGGTCTGTCATGGAGACGTTGAGTTTGGGACAACAGTAACAATTGGCCGACCCTTGAGAGTAGTCAAATTAGCTATTTAGATTTCTCAATTTTATATAAATCTGGTATAAATTTCTGTGGTTTTATGAATTTCTTGGGTTGGATTTTACATCTGGTTGTATATTAATTGTGTTCATCTTTTCAAACAATTGAAGTTATTGGGCCGTAGGTTAAATTCTTGGTTTTCTTAGTGTTGCAATATTGGATTTTGAATGCAGGGGTAGGAATGTTTTAATTTGAAATGTTTAACTTGGGAGTATAGTCCCTATCTGCTGGTATATGGAAATTGATTGTATAATTTCCATTAGATTGTGTGGTTCATTCTTGGTTTTGGTAGATTAGCAATGTTTTGTTTTGATTCAAGAGTGAAGGGTTAAATATGGACTCTTGCCATGAAGCAAGAGAATTGGTTGTCAGCCTTTGTGAGTGATAAAAGATCCTGTTATGTTTAAGATTACTTGTTATATAATGAGTAAGCTTATTACTACCAAGAGTTAGATTAAGACATAAGAATAGTTGACTCAATTGATAGTTAAAATACTTAGCTATTGATTATTGGAACTTAATCAACTTGTAATCATTTAAACCGGAGGACAGCTAGCTCCATTCATTACCCTTGGTTTCCCAGAGCAAGCAAGTACTTTTCTATGGTCTTGTGCATTTACATTTCTTTTACTTTTCTTGTGACACGTCATGACACGATATCCTGTACTCCTGTATTCCTATTCTTGTACTTACTTGTGTCGGGTGGGGAAATACACTAGCCATGTGACCAAACCCTGGTTACTATATTCATGTAGATATCTTAGGCCTCGCATCGTGCACGCGGGCCCTAAGCCGTACCATATTCATGTACTCCTGTACATGCTCCTGTACTCACCCCAGCCGTTCACATGGACTAGTTGTATTTCAAATATGATGTACTTGTCATGTCTTGTACTTCAGGATTATAGTTTCATTCTTGTACATTATATTTTCTGTACTTTACATTCCTGTACTATAGTTTCTATACTTTATCTCCTCTACCAACTTTCCTGTGCTTTCATGTTCATTTCCTGTATTTCATTTTCATGTACTCCTATACTTATTTCCATATTATGTTCTTGTTTATTACCTAGAACTATACTTTGCTTCGCTCCTGACTGGATATGTTGCAGGTATACTTGAAGAATATCATTCTACCTTATGGGCCAGAGCCCGGGCATTAGCTGAGCAGGATGGAGACATGACTTAGCTAGAGGCTTCAGGTTTAGACTGTTTAGCTTTACTCCTAGATATTATTTTAGAGTTCATAGTACATTTCATTCCTGACGACTCTGGTAAATTTATGTTATATGGATTTGTGGATTATGGTGATCGTTATGGGAACATTTTTTGAAGCTGTGATTGTATACATTTATGGTTATCTGGTTAGATTTCCCTAGTTTGGTACAGCTTACTTCGTCGTGTCTAACGACGAAGGCTGGGCGTATCCGACTCGTGTCCGATTATTTGGGAGTGGGTCGTGACACCTAGGCTAATAGATCCTACCATTTCTTTAGACTAATATCTACCCATCTATCTTAACATCCTACCAATATCTTATCCTTAGACTATAGGTAAATCTCATTAACTTGTTAATACCTTAGACTTCTCATTTACCCTCCAAGATACTATCTCTCTAAGATACTAAATTGTATCTAACACTCTAACTTACTAGTATCCTAATCTCTAAGATACTAAAATATATATTTAGGACACTAGCTATATACATCTAACTAATAGTACCTAGGTATTAGTGTACTATTGGAGGACTTGTTAAACTAGGGAAACTTGATCACAGCATAGAAAATCGGGTACATCGGATATATTAATATTCTATAAACACTTGTTGTTTCTAGTTTTAGGACATTTTAACAGTTTTCTGTTTTTCAGATAATTCAAGCACGCAAAACCGGAACGGTTGATCCACCTACACTTGAGAGTTTTGAGCCCCTCTACTTTCTATCACTCTACTAACCCTATGGGTAGTACGTAGTTGACGGAGACATTTGAAGAGTCCCTTGACAACCAGAGGAAGCATACCATCCTTTCCAAGTCAGACTTGTGGATACACTCTCCGATCTAGAAAGGACTTCTGATTTCCAGACTCTCGGATCTTTGGACTTTCCCGACACCGAGCGTATATCTTGCACCAAGAAGCAGATCGAGAACCTGGAGCCGCCACTGAAGATCATCCAAGTCTTGAAGGATCCGAATCCTCTGAAGATTAGAGCCACTAGCCAGGAGATCCAGAATATAACACAGATAATGGAACGAGACGGAAAGCTGAAGCACATGAGAGACATGAAGACTTATGACCAAGACAGCAACTATCCTGAACCCACAAAGCGTTGCCATACTCGGACATCACTTCTTCAGCCGCATCATCAGATTCAAACAATGCCCAATTGTGCTTTCTGCCGCCATCCAGGACATCGCTTCGAGGAGTACCGCAAAAGACGGAGGCTATGCTTGTTCTACGGATCGTTTGTCCATCAAGTCAAGGATGGCCCGGAGGTCGTTGATCGCACCGCCCAAGGACAAGCACCAGGAGCATCAGGACTACAGCAAGGGGACCAACCTCTTCAGATTCAACAATCACATGGAGCATTACCGCATGGACCAGTCAACGTCAGGACAGTTGAAAAAGTTGAAATAATTCCACTCCCGGAGGAATACTGAAGACAGACTGAAGACAGAAGGTTTTTTTTATGTGGTTGGGAAAACCATGTATCTTGATTTGCAATCCAGCCTTCCCTTAAATTTCTTGAAGCACCTAGATCATTTCTTGAAACTTCTTGTTTGAAACCATGGTTGATGTCGAAACTTACTTCGAGATATTGTTTCTTATTTCGGTAAACTTGTTTCAGATCCACAATTTGATAATTGTTTGAAATCCATTATTCGATACCGTTTGCATATTCACCATTCCTGACCTTGTTTCCTAGTGATGGCTCCTATTTGCAAATTTTGTTCCTTTATCAAACTTCGTGTTAATTGATATTTAATCTCTTCTCGAGATTTTATTTCAAAATCCTATTCCTCATTCGAAACTTTTTTAAAGCTCCGTCCTATGCAGGACATTGTTGAGGATCCCTTTGAGGGTTGTGAAGATTCGTTTCTTATTTGAGATTCGTATCCATAATTCGATGCTTGCTTCCTATTCACCCATTGATTTTCTTTTTCTACTCGTGACTCTGATTTCATTCGAGATTTTAAGACCTTGTTTCATATTTCGAGATTTTGCTTTCTTTCGTGATTTTGTCTCATATTCAAGATTTTTCAGACTTTGAAACTTCAGTTCCTACTCGCGACTCGATGAGCCCTTGTTCCCTATTCGATATCTTGTTTCCTCGTCAAGATTTTGTTCGAGATTTTATTTTCTAATCACGACTTTGTTGATATTGGTTTTCTGTTTGAGACCTTGTATCCTATTGGGGGTTGTTTTCCTTCGAAATTTTTGTTCGAGATTTTGTTGTTATTTGAGATGTTGTTGAACCTTGTTTTCGATACGATATATATTCCTTATTTTGAGACTTTGTCTTTTGTCTGATACCTTGCTTTTATGCCACCTTTGAGACTTTGTTACCTACCTAGGATTACGTTCCATATACCGGATCTTGTTATCATCCCAGATTCCTTTGAGATTTCGGTTACTATTTGAAACTTCGATTCCCTGTTCAAGATTCTAAATTTTCCTGGTTGCCCTTTTGTACTCACTACTCTTTGATTGGATTTCGTGTTGCTTCATAGTACCTAATAAACCCTTGTATTCTAATAGACAAGTAATCTCACCATTTTCGTGACTTGGACTATTGAAACTTATTTTGATTCCTTAAAATTTTTTATGGATAAAGTTCAAAGACTATTCAATTACCTACTAGGGTGTGGCAGTGCGCGCTGTAGCCGTTATCTGGATTATGGAGATCGAAAGTTCACTGCAGCCAGCAGCGCACTGGCGAGGCAGGAACTCTAAGTTGAAGTGATTTTAGACATTCATAGGTTTTTGAGTATTATTGATACTTTATCTTATTTTTCATACCTTTGATATCTTGGGTGGTTTCGACAATGATTGTTGGAAAATGGATAAGGTTGACAGAATATTCGGTGACATATTGTTATTTGAGTCACGGAACTGAAAGTCCACTGCAGTCAGATATATACTGGCGGGGTAGGGATTCTAAGCAAAGTGATTTCAAATACCTATATGTTCTCGGGTATCATGGAAATTATATTTTCTTTTTCATATGATTATTGGTTTTCGAAAATCATAGATCCTTGCACGTTCATCCTGATTTGATACTGTATCTCCTGAGTATTTTGTACGTTACCTTAATCAACCCTTGCTAATTTCCCTTCTAGCATTTTATCGTTAGATCATTGATTTCCTCAAATTATACATTGCCAGATTTTAATTCCATACTTCGTTCATGTCTTGTCTAAACTTCAATCTTAAATCATGTCTATCTGACCATGATTTTCCTATCTTGTCCTAGTCTACTTGTGTTAAACTATCGATTTTTTATCATACTTAATAGTTGTGTCTTCGTGATTTTGATCCTCTAAGTTGTAATTGAAGCTTCATTTATCTCGTGCCTATTTGACTCTTGATCATTGTTAGATCATGTTATTCTAACTTCTTGTATGTAATTATCGTACAGGGTCTCAAGGCTCAGAGAGTGTCTCAGAGTTGCACAGGATTGGCGGAAGTACTGGGCGGACAGCAGCAGACGGCCACTGGTGTTCGCAGTTGGAGATAGAATATTTCTGAAGATCTCGCCTATCAGAGGTGTCATTCGTTTCGGCAGAGGTAGAAAGCTCAGTCCGAGATTCATCGGGCCTTTCGACGTGACCGTGCGGATTGGCGAGGTGGCATACTGACTAGCGCTTCCAGCTAGCTTGGAGGGAGTGCACGACTTTTTTTATGTGTCCCAGCTTCGACGCTACATTCCAGATCTGAGCCATGTAGTGGACTATTCAGAGCTAGAGGTGGGTCCGAGCTTGACCTACGAGGAGCAGCCAGTGGAGATCCTTGATCGTAGGGAGAAGCGCCTGCGGAACCAGACTATTCCACTTGTCCGCGTCATGTGAAGACATCACTCTCCGGGAGAGTCCACATGGGAGCGCGAGGATGAGATGTGGGAGCGCTATCCCAGTTTTTTTAATTGTATTTTGATATTGAGAAAATTTTAAATACAATAAATGATTTGTGTTTGAACCTTCTTTGAGATTTTGCTTTGAGGTCGGTTTTGATTGTCTCTCAAATTTCGAAGACGAAATTATTTTAAGGGAGGAGATTTGTAACTCCACTTTTCTATTTTTGAGAAATTAAAATTTTTAAATTTTAAAAGTTTGTTATAACAAACTTGGGCCCACTCTTTCAAACAGAATTTCTACATTCAGTTTAATATATAGAAAGGAAGGGGGTTTCTGTAAATTTATTTAAAGAGGGGGGGCTATTGTGTAAATATGTTAGAGCGGAGGGGGGGCTATTATGTAAATATCCCGAGAGCGGGAGGGGCTGGTTGCAAATGTTGTAATTATTTTGGAGGAGGAGAGAGAGAGAGAGCAGATTACTCACTGCTCATTCCTTCTTCTTTTCTTTAACTTCTCTTCCGAGCTCATCCTTCCAAAACCTATGGGCGACCACCGAACCCTAATCCATCTCGGCGACAACCATGGCGACGACGGCGACTGAGTCAGTAACCTCAACGGCGAGCTCCTCCTCCACCAGTGACTAATCGACGGCCAGTTCCGAAGAGGAACCATCTCGCGGTGCCAATCGACGGCCAGAGCACGTCGATCTTTCGACGATTCCGACGTACATCTCGACGAGCTTTCCAGTGGCGACAACACCTTCATTTCTCAGCAATTTTCTTCATGAGCGTACGCCGATTAGCTCTTCGATCCCGTTTCAGAGCTGTACGTTCTTCCTCGTCATGGTATCGATCTTCTCTAACAGTTGGTGAGTGACAAACTCTTTCAATTTTGATCTGATCTTGATGGTTTTCTAGTTTCATTAAGTGAACCCATTTTTCTCTGTTCTGGAATTAGAGAGATCGGGAATTATCAAGGGAGAAGCCGACTAGGAATTTGGGGATCATTCAAATCAGGTTCGTAGTTTTGAATCATGAGTATTCATTTTAATTCCCTGTCTCGTTAATTTTTGGTTGTTAATCAAGAAGGTCATTAGCGATTTTCTTGTCAGTTGCTCATAATTCGTTCGATGTATTGATTCATAGGCGGCCTGGATTACAGTGAGTAGAGGAACGGTGTCGGACACTTGGATCGAATCTCATTCTTATTGGACACTTGCTTCAGGTAATTCCTATAGTGTATTTTGAGAGGCGTATTTTTTTTCCTGCAGGGCTTTTGATTGTGTCTAGTGGTTTCAAATTCAGGAGTATTGTGTTCGCGTGTGTGCGTGTTCAGAGCTTTTCTGAGTTCAGTAGATGTTCGTGTTTGCGTGTTCAAGTTGGATCGTGTCCGAGCATGGAGTGTCAGTTGTGTCCATGGGTCCGGGTCTGTCATGGAGACGTTGAGTTCGGGACAGCAGTAACAGTTGGCCGACCCTTGAGAGTTGTCAAATTAGTTATTTAGATTTCTCAATTTTGTATAAATCTGTTATAAATTTCTGTGGTTTTATGAATTTCTTGGGTTGGGTTTTCAATCTGGTTGTATATTAATTGGGTTCATCTTTCCAAACAATTGAAGTTATTGGGCCGTAGGTTAAATTCTTGGATTTCTTAGTGTTGCAATATTGGATTTTGAATGCAGGGGAAGGAATGTTTTAATTTGAAATGTTTAACTTGGGAGTATAGTCCCTATCTGCTGGTATATGGAAATTGATTGTATAATTTCCATTAGATTGTGTGGTTCATTGTTGGTTTCGGTAGATTAGCAATGTTTTGTTTTGATTCAAGAGTGAAGGGTTAAATATGGACTCTTGCCATGAAGCAAGAGTATTGGTTGTCAGCCTTTGTGAGTGACGAAAGATCCTGTTATGTTTAAGATTACTTGTTATATAATGAGTAAGCTTATTACTACCAAGAGTTAGATTAAGACATAAGGATAGTTGACTCAATTGATAGTTAAAATACTTAGCTATTGATTATTGGAACTTAATCAACTTGTAATCATCTAAACATGAGGACATCTAGCTCCATTCATTACCCTTGGTTTCCCGGAGCAAGACAAGTACTTTTCTATGGTCTTGTGCATTTATATTTCTTGTACTTTTCTTGTGATACGTCATGACACGATAACCTGTACTCCTGTATTCATGTTCTTGTACTTACTTGTATCGGATGGAAAAATACACTAGTCATGTGACCAAACTCCGGTTACTATATTCATGTAGATAGCTTAGGCCTCGCATCGGGCACGCAGGCCCGAAGCCGTACCATATTTATGTACTCCTGTATATGCTCATGTACTCACCCCAGCCGGTCACATGGGCTAGTTATATTTTAAACATGGTGCACTTGTCATATCTTGTACTTCAGGATTATAGTTTCATTCTTGTACATTATATTTTCTGTACTTTATATTCCTGTACTGTAGTTCCTGTACTTTATCTCCAGTACCTACTTTCCTGTGCTTTCATGTTCATTTCCTGTATTTTATTTTCATGTACTCCTGTACTCATTTCCATATCATGTTCTTGTTCATTACCTAGAACTGTACTTTGCTCTGCTCCTGACTGGATATGTTTCAGGTATACTTGCAGGATATCATTCTACCTTATGGGCCAGAGCTAGGGCATTAGCTGAGCAGGATGGAGACATGACTTAGCTAGAGGCTTCAAGTTTGGACTGTTTAGCTTTACTCCTAGATATTATTTTAGAGTTCATAGTACATTTCATTCCTGATGACTCGGGTACATTTATGTTATATGGATTTGTGGATTATGATGATCATTCTGGGAACGTTTTTAGATGCTGTAATTGTATACATTTATGGTTATCTGGTTAGATTTCCCTTGTTTGGTACAGCTTACTTCGTCGTGTCTAACGACGAAGGCTGGGCATATCCGAGTCGTGTCCGATTTTTTGGGAGTGGGTCGTGACAGCTAGGCTAATAGATCCTACCATTTCTTTAGACTAATATCCACCCATCTATCTTAACATCCTACCAATATCTTATCCTTAGACTATAGGTAAATCTCATTAACTTGTTAATACCTTAGACTTCTCATTTACCCTCCAAGATACTATCTCTCTAAGACACTAAATTGTATCTAACACTCTAACTTACTAGTATCCTAATCTCTAAGATACTAAAATATATATATTTAGGACACTAGCTATATACATCTAACTATCTAACATATACTTCTAGTATCCTAAATTCTAAGTTACTAACTAGTAGTATCCTACTCAAGGTAATATGACACACTAACCTATGATACCAAGGTACCAACTTATATCTCTAGACTACTATCTATCCACTAACTTAGGATACTAATTTCTAATATAGGATACTAACTCTATATCTAAGCTATCCTAGGATACTAACCAAGATACCATATACTTTATCCCTATTTGTATCCCAATACCCTTACCTTGGTTGGAAGTCCAAAACCTTAGTCAAGGTATAAATACCTTAGTCTTCCAATACCCAAACTATAGTTATCTAGCATCTATTTATCTACCCAAGCCATTAGATAACCAATACCTTAGTATCTAGCCCTAGTATCTAGGTAACCGTACCTTACATTGAAGGTAAATCCAATACCTTGAAGGTAAATCTCCTATTACCTTGTCTTGAAGGTAAACTCACTACCTTACCTTGTGATAAGGTAAACCCTTTTACCTTAAAGTAAGATAAATCATAATATCCTAGGATACCAACATCAAGTATCCTAAGATACTACCTATCTACTAACCACTATCTAACTTAACTCTAATCTATACAAGATACAACTTACCTAACTATCTAAGATATCTAACTATTGGATACTAACTCATCTAATCTTCAACCACACACACACAAACCAAGGATAACCAAGATACTAATATCTAACTATAATATATATGTATATATATCCATCTCTAACTCTAACCAACTAACATATGTCATATCTAACTAATAATAACATAGACTAACACAACTAACTATCTAACTTATACAAGATACCACTATCTAACTTCTAAGATACCTCTAACCTCTACATAGATTCTAACATAACCACTAACATACTAACATATCCATACATACAATATCTAAATCCCTCTCCACTCCAACACTAACACACACACAAACACATATACCAAATCTATCCCCTCTCTTCTAATACACCCATACACATCTATATATAAACACACTACCACTCAACCAAAACACAAATCACTCAACAAACCATACTAGCCTCAAGTCAAATAGGATGGCATGATCCTCTCAACTCTCTCACCTTCATAACATACACACTATACTACCATCTATACAACATCAAACACACACTAGCACATATCCTCTATCAATCTCACTTTTCTCTACTAGCCACACACATCCTTATCTCATTCAAACACACACACTATACTAACATATATTACCTAACAATAATATATATATGTACTATATCATACATATTCTTGATAACCTATGATACCTACATTCACTTGATATCTATACTACATAGGCTCATAGGATACATAAAATGTCCATGTCGTATAG
Organism: Iris pallida; assembly: GCA_029216955.1. Taxonomy (NCBI): domain Eukaryota; kingdom Viridiplantae; phylum Streptophyta; class Magnoliopsida; order Asparagales; family Iridaceae; genus Iris; species Iris pallida. The sequence continues at coordinate 792,271 of JANAVB010009596.1, forward strand.
TCAGCTTTTACTTAAAACAAATACTTCACCTATTAGACCTATTCACCAAATTCTAGGATTAAAGTATGTCATAGACCTTCGTATTAGCTTTTCTAAACTTCAAACGGATCGCATTTTCATGTCTGGAAGCTCCCACAATCGCGAAAACACCAAAACGCGTTCGTCTTTCGGACAGCTGACACTCAAACAGTTTTACAGAAAGTTCTAGAACAAATTTGGCCTATTAATATATATATTTGGAAAACTAACTTCGATACGGTTCTTCTAAAAAACAGAAGATTAATCAGAGTCTTGAGCTAGGAGTTATGGCATTTCTAAGTTGCTCTGGCTATTAAAAACGTGGATGAATATTATGACGAATTTGGATTATTTTGGACAAAAAAAACACATGTATATACCCAAATCTAACCATGTATATCATGAAATACCATATCACAACACCAGGTATCCTATTTAGGACACATACACCCAATCTCGACTCAAAAAGGACACGAAAGTTCCTTTAGAGACACGTATTGAACACTTTGTGGTCACAAATTCGATTTCTCCCAATTTGTATCAAAATAAAAGGAGAAAAACTTCAAATAGGAAGAGGAGAGCCTCAACTCCTCTCTAATGGTACCCTAATACAAATGGGGTCCTAATGTATTTACACTAATGAAATTGAATGGAAGGGTTTAGAGAGCTCTTACCAAAAGGAAGATGGATTCTCAATATAAAATTCCTAGATCTAGATCTCCACCAAGCTTCAAGGCTCCAAATCCTTTCAATCCCTTTTTGGCTAGTCAATAGAGGCTTTTTCTCTCCAAGGGAAAGAGAATGAAATGAATTTGGCTCAATTTGGAGAAAATTTGGGTGTAAGAGCAATTTGGGGGAAAAAGCTCCTAAATTGGGGCTTGAAATAAAAATAAAAAGAGGAAAAAGTTAAAGGGGGGCTTTAATAGGAAGGTGGGTTGCCATATGGGAGCCCTAAATGGGTTTAGGAAATATCCAAGTTGCCTCATCAAGTCTCCCTTTAGTTAACTAGGAGTATGCAAAGGTTTGGTGTCAAAAAGGTCAAGTTTCTAATCTTTAAATGACTAAACTTGTCATGTGGGTTTAGTCTAAATGCACTAGCCTAATGAGCTAAGTTTGTGGGCCATGTCTATCTATCTTTGGATTCTGACTAGAGTCTAAACTATCCGGGCCACTAACACAAGTTAAAACTAGACGAAACTCCAACCCGACTAAAAAAATCCCCAAAATACAATAATAATAAATAAATATTTACAAAAATATAGGAATATGAAAAATGACAAATTTACCCTCATTTTTGAAAATAGGCAGTTACAATCCTACACCCTTAGAAAAATTTTGTCCTCGAAATTTAAGCTGGTTGTACTCTTATTTAGGTCAAGCCCCCGACAATCAAATTCTACAAAATTCTATCTAAAGTTATACAACATGCAATTCTATGGAATAGGAACAAACATGCATGGTTTTAGTCTCTACAGTATCATGTTATTGTAGTCTCCATTGAGGTTTTCTATTAATCTAGCATGATCATCATATACGCAAGCTACGGGTACTAAGAAAGCAATCAAACAATCAATGGATGGAAAGAAACAGGAAAATGAAAGAACAAGACATAACCTCCTAGTACCTCACCTGCGGTGTGGGTCTCCTCGACCATCATCGCAAAAGCCCTGCCCTGGCGGGGTATATCCCGTTGCTGGTACGGGGCATGATGCTATGCCACAGGTGGCCTAGCTTCCACTCTCTTCTCCAAAATACCCAAGTAACATCTCCACTGATACCTACTCCATTATACTAGGGTACCCTCTATAGGGTATCTATTCTGTAATCTGATAACCATACCCGTCTACCCAAAATTATGTTATCAAAATCCTCGTCACGCCAGTAAGTACGACTGCAATAAACCATAGGGTCTGTAACTAAGGTACATACCTCTAAGATCGTGGTATCTAACATTTTTGCATTGCCGCATTCTTCGCTACGAAAACCTTAAATTCTCACAACCCAATAAATACATCCAAAATCAGACCCTATGTCTTTGCCATGACTGCTAATATGGCTGTACAAGACTCTAGATTCCATAACCGAGGCAAATTAGTCCAAAGGTTTATCCTGGTAGAAAATTAATGAACACAAAGAATCAAATTCAACTACGGACAAGGAAGAACAGACAGAAACAATTGGAATCAAATTTCGAGATAGTTTATTATGATATTCTCAAGAGTTGTCCCTGGAATCTTCTCAAGAAGTCCTAACTGTGTTTGAGTATCTTTAGCCTATAGCCTATATCTTCTAAACTTATAGCAGGCTCGTAGCAGCACTCTAAGTCGAGCACCACTATGACATCGTACTAATTATGACTTCTGACCGGCATGGGCCACCACAAAAATGTGTCATGACCCGCATCCTGATTAGGGCACGAGCACGTGGGTACGTCCAGCCTATACCGCAGAATCGGCAGTAGAACGCTGTATAGGTCGTCTACAATATATAACATCTAGACACAATATATAAACATGTCATCTCCGTACGGAGGTATATAAAGTCATAACTCAATCACAAGACATCTAAGGAAGATAGCATGAAATATGATAAGATATCATAGAAAGATAAACTGGAAATAGATGCAAGATCACAACACAAGTTTAGAGTTCAAAAGATAACACAAGATCCCAAAATATAAAGTATACTACAAGTCTCAAGTACTAGCTGGATCGCAGTCCAGTCAAGCCTAACTAGTCTAAGTCTAAGCAGGCGGTGTGTCATCAATGGGCATCGGCTCCACAGGGATGTCCATGTAGTACTCACCGTCTATGCCAAACCTATAGAAGGTCGAACAATCAGCCTCTATATCATCTGTAAACATCAATAGGGTTATCCTATCAGGATATGAGCAAGTACAAACGCTAATAGCAGTTTCATGTGAATTGACAAATTCTATAAGAGACAATTATAATGGAATACAAGATAAAATATCAAGACCGGAATATAAACAGGATATGTAAAACTGGATATCATGTCAGGGTATAAAATACTGGAATATAAAATAGTACAGAAATATCTGATGTATAATGTAAACATAAAAGGTGCCTTGAGATATTCGAGCATTATGTGATCGTCTTGGATCAGGATCAAGCGGTTCTATTTGACCGGCTATACACAAGAACAAGCACAGGTAAACCTGTAGATCAGGTCGACCAAAATGGAAAGCTATGCACAAGTAGTATCAGGTCAGGCTATACCCTACGTGTGGTGAAGGTGGAGCTATGCACAAGTAGTAACAGGAATACAAGAGGGATATTGATCACATAACTACTAATAACTCCCCATCCCCGAGTAGTACAATAGATCCGAATATGACACATCATGACACATGATTCAAAAATAGGGTCCAACCCACTCCCAATTCAGTATCTATACAAGTACAAGAAAAAGAAGATCAAACAATGTACCAATATACTAGAAAAGTCCAGGAATAATATCTCATACAGGATCCAACATATACTAGTCCGTGTACCATCATGTCGGGAATCAAGTAAAATACTACAACTGAATCGGATATAGCATATATTAAGATAATAAAAACTATCAGAGAATGTACTCGTCTTTGGTCCTGAGCTGTCAATGATAATCGATGCTCAGAGTGATGTCGTAGACCTAAAGATGAGATATACATGAGTTAATTAGAGTTTGCCAGTGTATGGCATGATATTCTAGTGTATGCTATGCAAATCTAGGTCAAACTCAGTCATACTAAGTCACACTAGGTCATACAAAATTATACTAAGTCATACTAGGTCATACTAGGCAAAAACAAAGTCGAACTTGGTCATACTAAGTCAAACAAAGTCAAACAAGGTCAAGGTAAGTTAAACAAAGTCAAACAAGGTCAAACTATGTCAATCTAGATCATACTACGTCAAGGGTTGACCTACAGTTGACTTTTGGTCAACTGGTCAACTCTGGTCAACTTCTAATCTAATCTAGGTCAAATTGGGTCAATGGTTGACTCATAGTTGACTTTTGGTTAACTAGTTAACTCCTAGTCCAATCTAGATCTAATGTTGACTTGCAGTTGACTTTGAGTCAAAACAGTTAACCTTAGTCAAACAGAGTCAAATCTAATTCAAATAACCTATAGGACTAACCATTACCTACCAAGATAATCCACTTACATTATCTCTATAAGGATCTTATATCAATACCTTAAATGTCTAGGTAATACCGTAATATCCTATCTACTTTAGACTAGTAGATAACTCACTATCCTAGGCTAATAGATCCTACCATTTCTTTAGACTAGTATCTACTCATCTATCTTAACATCTAACCAATACCTTACCCTTAGACTATAGGTAAATTTTATTACATTGTCAACAGCTTAAACTTCTCATTTACCCTCTAAGATACTATCCCTCTAAGATACTAACTTGTATCTAACACTCTAACTTACTAGTATCATAATCTCTAAGATACTAAAATATATATTTAGGACACTAGCTATATACATCTAACTATCTAACATATACTTCTAGTATCCTAAATTATAAGTTACTAACTAGTAGTATCCTACTCAAGGTAATATGACACATTAACCTATGATACCAAGATACCAACTTATATATCTAAACTACTATCTATCCACTAACATAGGATACTAATTTCTAATATAGGATACTAACTCTATATCTAAGCTATCCTAGGATACTAACCAAGATGCCATATACTTTATTCCTATTGGTATCCCAATATCCTTACCTTTGTCGGAAGTCAAAACCTTAGTCTAGGTATAAATAACTTAGTCTCCTAATACCCAAACTATAGTTATCTAGCATCTATTTATCTACCCCAAGCCATTAGAAAACCAATATCTTAGTATCTAGCCCTAGTATCTCAACCAAAACACAAATCACTCAACAAACCACACTAGCCTCAATTCAAAGAGGATGGCATGATCCTCCAAACTCTCTCACCTTCACAACACACATACTACACTACCATCTATACAACATCAAATACACACTAGCACATATCCTCTATCAATCTCACTTCTCTCTACTAACCACACACATCCTTATCTCATTCAAATACACACACTATACTAATATATATTACCTAACAATAATATATATATATATATATATATATATATATATATATATATCATACATATTTCATAGGATACACAAAATGTCCATGACGTATAGTCAATTTTCTACCTAAAACTAATACAGCACCTATTATACATATTCACTAAATTCTAGGATTGAAGTATTTCATAGCCCTTCGTATTAGCTTTCCGAAACTTCAAACGGATCGCATTTTCGTGTCCGGAAGCTCCCGGAATCGCAAAAACACTGAAATGCGTTCGTCTTTCGTACAGCTGACACTCAAACAGTTTTACAAAAAGTTCTAAAATGAATTTGGCCTATGTTATATATATATATTTGGAAAGCTAACTTCGATACGGTTCTTTTAAAAAAAATGGAAGATTAATCGGAGTCTTGAGCTAGGAGTTATGGCATTTTTATGTTGCTCTAGCAACTAAAAACGTGGATGAATATTATGATGAATTTGGATTATTTTGGACAAAAGAAACACATGTATATACCTAAATCTAACCATGTATATCATGAAATACCATAGCACAATACCACGTATCCTATTTAGGACACATAAACCCAATCTCGACTCAAAAAGGACACGAAAGTTCATTTGGGGACACATATCGAACACTTGGTGGTCACAAATTTTATTTCCCCCAATTTGTATCAAAATAAAAGGGAGAAAAACTTCAAATAGGAAGAGGAGAGCCTCAACTCCTCTCTAATGGTACCCTAATACAAATAGGGTCCTAAATGAATGTAGTTACACTAATAAAATAGAATAGAAGGGTTTAGAGAGCTCATACCAAAAGGGAGATAGATTCTTAATGTAAAATTCCTAGATCTCGATCTCCACCAAGCTTTAAGGCTCCAAATCCTTCCAATCTCTTCTTAGCTTCAAGGGAAAGAGAATGAAACGAATTTGGCTCAATTTGGAGAAAATTTGGGTGTAGGAGCAATTTGGGGAAAAAAGCTCCTAAATTGGGGCTTGAAATAAAAATGGAAAGAGGAAAAAGATGAAGTTGGGCTTTAATAGGAAGGTGGGCTGCCATATGGGAGCCCTAAATGGATTTAGGAAATGTCTAAGTTGCCCTCATCAAGTCTCCCTTTGGTTAACTAGGAGTATGCAAAGGTTTGGGACCAAAAGGGTCAAGTTTCTAATCTTTAAATGACTAAACTTGTCATGTGGGTTTAGTCTAAATGCAATAGCCTAATGAGATGAGTTTGTGGGCCATGCCTATCTACTCTTTGGATCCCGACTAGAGTCTAAACTATCCGGGCCACTAACACAAGTCAAAACTAGACGAAACTCCAACCCGACTAAATAAATCCCCAAAATACAATAATAATAAATAAATATTTACAAAAATTTAGGATTATAAAAAATGACAAATTTACCCTCATTTTTGAAAATAGGTTGTTACAATCGCACTTGAGCACCTTAGGGCTTAGAAAGTTTTGTGGCTAGTAGATTGGAAGAGTAAGGCTTAGAATGTATAAGGCTTAGAAGATTTTAGAGTGAGAGATGATTTAAAATGAGAGAATTCAAGCCCTATTTATACTAGTCAGGGGAGGCAGAGTTCGGCCAGAATTCTGTCTCAAATATTTAAAAAATTGAACGTTGGACAGCTAGTAGCATGGTGTTCCTAAAAATTAGGTTCCTAAAGTTAAGGGGGACAGAGTTCGGCTTGAGTTCTGCCTAGGGCAAAGTTCGGCCCGAATTCTGTCTACCTTGGGCCAGAAAGTATATATGGGCTAGATTTGTTTGGTTTGGCTCAGGGATTGTTTATTTTGTATGGTGGAGTTTGGAGAAGTAAGTCTAGGGATTGAGATGACTCAGTGCGACGCAACGTACATATTCCTAGACTCAATAAATTAAAAGTTTCAGACTGAGTACAAGTACATTTGTAATGTAACAGCTTGTCAATGACGTCTGTCTTGAACTTGATACGTTATAGATGATGTTCTGTCTTGATCCCGATGTGTCGTATTAAATCATATCCGATATCATTTTGTTAATTCTCTAAATTAGGTTGACTGTGATCCAGTTTGGGTCAACAGTGCTTCGCTATGCCACTTTCCTTCTCTGTTCTTCATTACTATGATATCTCGTACCAATGTGTCAATATCAGTATCTATAATGGCTCTCGTATGTAGCTGTAGTTTTCAGCCCCTGTGTCCGCCATATAGACCTAGTTATCGAACAATGGAAGAACAAATGTTTCATAGTCTCATTTTTTTGCACATAACCTAATTATCGTGAATTGACTGGACCTGACTATACGCTGTTTTGCACACAAATTTCTATTGGCGGACTCGTCCCTCACCATATACCCCTTTGTATACACCAATACATCTTTAGTAACCCACTATTATCTATCTTGGATGATGGATGCAACCTCTCATTTTAGTAGGCATGATGAACGACATGTTCCCCACTACCAAAATAAGACACTTTAACGACGCATAAAAATATTTCTAAAGTGTATAAAAATGTCGCTATTCAAAATTAGCGACAAATTTAGCGACAAAAATCTTTTGTCACGTATATTATAGTCGCTAATACAAAAAATGTCACTATTGGTCGCTATTGCGACGTACAGTAGCGACGTATAGACGTCGCTAATATTCTAGTGGATAGTAACGTTTAGCGAAGAGGAGTAGCTAATCAGCGACATACTTTTTTGTTGCTAAATATCGCCGACATTTTAGTAGTTAGCGACGCTATTTGTGACATTTAGTGACTACGTTGTTGACATGGCAAAATTTGCCATGTCAGGCGTCTAGCGACGTATAGCGACTGTTTGCAACTTCAACGATAGAGACTAGCGACATTCGATACAAGTTAGCGACGTCTGTCCTTGTCGCTAGGTGTCGCTGAACGTCACTAAACGTTGCTAAACTAAAAAAATAGAATTCTGTTTGTTTGTTTTCTAATCAAAATCTACCTAGAGTTTAAATTACAGTTTATTAATAGTAGACCCGGAGACAAACCCTCAACATCGATAAAAAAATATAGAGACAAATGATGAAAATGTTCCATTAATAAAATAAACAGAATCAAACGATAAGAAAGCCATAAGATAGTCGGATGGAGACAAATCCACTACCAAATAGCTATAAAAAGAGTTTATATCTAATAATGTTCTAATAATGGGTCAACATAACACATACTGTTACTAAATGTATAAAATAAATACATAAAGATCCAAGAAAGGGTGAGCAAAGCACAACACAACACAGCAATATATCCAATGAAGGACTACGGCTGGTCAGTAGGAGGAGGAGAAGTATGGACTTGCATCTGGGACAGCATGAGCCTATACTACTTTGGTGTAAGCGTCACCGGTGATGGCTCATCAAGAGGAGAAGAAGGAGGTAGTGGAACCGATACGGTCGGTGTCAATGCCGATGCACGATCAGGAAGCGTCTGTTCCATAGCTAGCAGTTTAGAATTGCATGAATCCATAACAGCCGTCAACCTCGAAAGCTGATAGCCCCTGGCCAGCTGCATCCCCTGTACCACCTAAACGGCACGGACCGTCCTCTCGCTCATCACCCTCATAGTCCCCTGCATCTCTCTTATGGTGCGCTTTAGCATATCAAATTATGCGGTGAACGCTGCATCGTCCGTCTGCGGTTGAGACTGGGGCTGCTCTACAATCCTATGCAACATCTCGTCATGCAGCTAAGCAACCTGGTGACGCAAGCTCTTCTCGACTCGGGATGAATCCTGTACGGTTGTGGGGAATGCACACTGCCAGAGGGGGCCTTGGAGGACTACGTCGTCACAAAGGTGCTGTAGGATCCCTTACCGTAGTACGTACCCCTCTAAAGACCACCAACGGCGGTCATCCAGAGCTCGTCCTCCGACTGAGGCTGAGAGGGCTGCGAGGAAGTACTAGACCCTTCCTTTGCAGGTGCACTAGCACTCGCACACTCACGTAGCCTACGAAACTCATCCTAGAAAGGTACGTATCTTGCTAAGCATAATATTTACTATCCAATCGTCTTAGTTGTTATTGTCTAAGGTACTTACTAATAACTATATGGATAAATATTGCATAGTTTCTAAGTTATATGAAAGTTAACGAAACATAAAGTAATACTTACATAGTTATTCGTGGCCCTATCATCGATGAACTTTCCGTCCTTTCGATGGATGGCAAGAAAGATGGTCACCATATTGGCGTCCTCACCCATCTGTATCTGTTAAAATTAATTTTTTTGTTATTAAAATTAAACATTTTAATCCTATTTTCTTTAAAATAATATATATTCAATAAAATATATACCAGGCGAGGAAAATGTTTCAACATGGAAATCGAGCTACCACACTTTTTCTTGTCCTTGTCCTAGCCGACTTCGCCTTCTCTGGCCATTCCATGCACCTAGGATCGTCGAATCTAGCCCTTATCGCAGTCCATTGCTCGGACGTGATCCAACCTTGGATCAGTCTTTCGAAGTGCTCTCGAGCCTTCTGGTCGTCGATCGCATCACGGATCAACTTGACGGCAACGCCATGAAATTGCTTCTCGATCATCTCAGTTCGGTGTGGTGGATAAAAAAATATTTTTTGCAAGAATTAAAATAGTTAGTTATATCATATGCATAAAAGATGATTGATACTAAAATTAATATACTTTAGTTACCTTGAAGTGGGCAACCAGAATACCTTCAAGCATCCGAGTAGTTGATCCAAGGGCACCGTAGTTGGACCTCAGAAATAGCCCATTGCCCTCTGAACCGACGGAGGACGATATCTATACAACGACAATTATATTCATGAATATATAGATATATGTATAAATTAATGTTAACTAATTAACTTACTTTGTAGGGTCGTCGGACCAAATATTCATTCTCGTCTCGTCCGGAGGAGCGCATGGTGGATCGCTCTGATATGGAGACGGAGTAGGTTCGACCTACTCCATCTTCTCCTCTATCTCTATAGTGCTGTTAGCAGGAGAAACGCTGGATGGAGTAGTAGTCTCACGCCCAGAACTGCCCCGTGCTAGGAGTACTACCACGTACTGCCGATGCAGTCGAAGATCTGACTGTTTGGTATACTGGAGTACTCGGAGACGATGGTCCGAAACCATCATCCGATAATGGAGGAGCACTCTGTCCACCGGTAGAACCTTTACCTGGTCGGGGTGCGCCTCTACCTCCGGACTGTCTGAGGTACGATCATCTTCGTCCTACTATACCTGATAATAACATATGATAAAAAATAGATATTTACAAAAAATATAATACATATTCTAAATCAAATTTGTATACATTTAGCAAATCATAATTTATCAAAAATAGACCCGAAGCAACCCTCCGTTGAATTTTGACATAATAACCGAGTCTCGATAATAACATCCAGAAACATCTAAGTCTAGATAATAACCATAAAGTCTAGTCCAAAAATAAAGCAACCATATCCAAGAAATAAGTCTACCGAATACAAATTCGGGCAGAAGTCTATGCCATAATCAGAAGTCTAATTCAAAAATAAGTCTACCGAAGACAAATTCGGTCAAAAGGTCATATCATATAACTCTACGCTCTACGGTAGGGCAGATACAAATCTCTCAGATACTGCACATAAGAAGGGTCCAGGTGATCAAGATCCGCTATATGAGCTGGGTGACTGGAACTCCTGGTGTCACTACTTCTGGTGCCAATTCCTCCTTCATAGCGATCTCGACTTTAGGAATCACTTCCTCCTTAATAGTAGGAGGTACCAATTCCTTCTTAATAATAGGAGGTATCACTTCCTCCTTAACCACGATCTCGGTTTTAGGTATCACCTCCTCAGCAGCCGTAGGAAATACTTCCTTCTCAGCAGCAGGAGGTGCCACCTCCTCCTCAGTAGCCATCTGTGCCTCGTGTAACGACGTGCTCGGGTCATGGGTGTCATCTGGTATGATTGATGGAAACATAGAGATTAATTAGTGGTTTAACAAAATGATAGTACGTATATTTCACAAGTCTGAATAGATGTTACATGACATATTTTACATTTTATTTTCAATCATCTTCTGAAAATTCATCTTTTTTGTTTTTCTTGTCCTTATCTTTCTTTTCCTCCTCATCTTTGCTTTCATCTACTGGATGATATTTCGGCTCCAAATTAGGCTCTGGGTCCGATGCTAAAGGCATAAGTTCGCGGTGTGAGGTCCACTGATAGTAATTTGGCATGAAACCCTCGAGTAAAATAATATGTCACATCCACTTTTGGATAATATTTTAAGTTGCGACATCTCATATATGGATACTTAATTTTGGTACGGTTCATGTACTGAAAGAATGCCTTGGCTAACTGCAAGCTCTATCCCATGTATAAATTCATCCCGTACATTGCACATATCATCAGAATGATGATTGTACATCTACGAACGATGCCTCATATAGTAATTTATATCCATTTAAAGATAATTCTGTAATGATGGATACACATTATTCGAGTATATTGTCTAAATGGATGCATAGATGGATACACATGTTCATCAAAGTACTAACATACTTGACACTTGGTACTAACATACTTGACACTTGAGTGTTGTCACGTGTTCTTTGTGAGCAATTCTCTCAAAATAAAATTTACTTCTGCAAGCCTTTTGAGGTTACTAGAGTTGTACTAGATTTTCGAAAAATTCTATAAAAGACTAAGTTCTTCGTCTTTTTTGGTATAACTCTAGTAGCCTTAAAAGGCTTGTATAAGTAAATTTAGTTTTCAGAGAAGGGCTCACATGGACACTTGATCTAAGGATAACACAGACACTTAACATAAGAGATAATGATATTTCTGTCATCAGGTGTTCCTTGTGAGCCCGCAAGAAAAACTTGACCTCAGAATGTCCAAGCTAGCACTTATCATGAAATGTTTGGCGATACCTAGCTAGCACTAACCTACATACCTAGTATCTTGACACATATCTTAATACTATACCAATCATACCTACACTTGACATCATACCATATCTTATAGGATACTCACTTTATACACTCTAGATACTTTCAATTAAACTCCAAACTAGGTACTACGATACTCTTTAGTATCAAAATATAAATATAGATACATATATACTTAGATTGATACATATGTTTCGTATCTTAGATATCAAAATACATCTATGATACAACCTCCCTTAGATAGCCTAAATTTAGGACCCGTCATACACATATAACCTTCCTTAGATTATTACAAATATATGTCGGTTATAACTTATTTCTTTTCGATATACTAACTCATTTATGTATCTGTTGTGTCTATATAATTATAACCTGAACACAAAAAATTCTTCATTATGTGTCAAAATGAAATATAATCTCTATACATATTCCAAAAATTAACTAAATGTAAAAAATTAAACAGAAATTAAAATTAACTAAATGTCCGTGTCAGTATGTCATTGTGTGTCTTGTGTCTTGTGATATTGTGTATCATGTGTCAGTGTGTATTTGTAATAGTGTATGCATCATGTCAATATGTGTGTGTCGTATCTGTGTCATGTTAGTGTACGTGTATCATGTCGATGTCTATGCTACAAGAGAGACAGCGTGGTTAGGGTTTACCGAGACCGGAGGCGAAGGCGGAGGGGAAGGGGGAGGGGAAGCAGTGCCTGCGGAGGGGGAGGGTAAGGAGAGCCTGTGCCGAGGGGGTGTTGTGCCCCGTCCCTACAACGTGCCCCGTTTTCCGTCGATGGGGTGCACAATAAAGGAACACTGTCGCTATTGATTTGGTCGGAACCGATTGGTCGTGTAACTCCATTGTTCCTAAATTCTTGAGATTTAAAATTTGTTTCTAATATTTTATTATTTTTCTAGTCATTTTTGGAACAATTTATTCAGAATTTATTAATAATAATAATTTGAATATTTTATTTGAAAGTATGATTTGTATTTTGGAATTTAATTTTTAACAATTAATTAAGATTTGTACTAAATTATTTGAAAAGTTATTTCTTGATTAATTGTTTATATTTAGCTAGAAGACTATTTTAAGTTTAATTAATTATATTGTTCCTAATATAACAATGGGAGATTCGTAAATATCTCTATTTAGGTTGGCTATTTAGGAAGTCCATTGTGGAATGTCTAGTCACCCAGACTTAGTGGGAACATTCTGTAATTACTAGACTAATCGGGATTAGTCTAAATTATTTCAGGAATATTTTCTCAGCCCATGTGCCTCGAGATTCTAGGACTTTTCTAATGGGGCTATAAATAGCCATCATTATTGCTCATTAAATATTGTAAATCATTCCTAGATCTAGTGGCTAACTATTGTGTCCACGTGTCAGTGTCCACTATATTATTTTTATTTTTGTATATTTATATTTTAGCCCTGACACAGACACATCATGTGTCCATCCCACCCCGTGTCTTATGTCCCTTGACACAGGATGTACACCCCTGTGTCCAGACACTCCTGGACACCGTTACAAATCCCGAGACCATAAACCCTAACCCTAGATCTGAATGATGTTGCCACGTTTGCCTTACCTTTGTCGTGTCCGGCCTGCCCTCACCAAAGAGTCCCTGCTCGCTGCACCCTCAGATTTGCATCCTCATCAGAATGTCGTCACCGTACCATTCTATCTTCAGGAAGCCATCGGCCGCCACCACCTCACCAAATCTGGTGGTTCTTGACCAGAACCCTAGCCGTATGATCAGATCTGACGTTGTAAAACCCCTAAATTTCTACTTTCTTTTTTATATAAATTTGGTACTAATTTTTTTCTTCTTATTATTATTTTGTATTTATGCGTCGCGTGGTTGCATTGTGCGTCGTGAACAAAATTTTGTTTTTTATAATTGCTCGACGAGTGCGAATATGTGCAAGCGTACATATTTTTTTTGAAAAACATTTTTCTATTTTTATAGTTTCAAAATAATATATATATATAATAATTATTTGTATTTTTATTTTACTTAAAGTTGTGAAAAGTATCGTATCAAGATGGGCAAAACTTTTTTTTTATATTTACAAAAGGCAATCTTATTTAAAAGTGGTAATTTAGAAAATAATTTTTATGCAAATATTCCTTGCATATGAGGTAAATGAATTTAAATTTATATATATAATTCTATTTTCAAAATTATTAATATTAATATTTTATTATTCAAAAAGATATTCAAAAATATTTATTATTTTCGAAATTATTATTATTAGTATTTTTGGAAAATATATATTAAAATTATTGTGGCAATTTAAATCTCGATTTAATTTCATGGATTGATTTAAATAGTAAATTAATATCTATATTTGAAATTTGATTTATCTTATTTGACTTAAAACTAAAGGATGGAATTTAATTATATTTAAATTGATTTTGATTTGGATTTGAAATATTTGAATTGGTTTAAATTAATAGATGAATTATCTAAGGGGATTTAAATATTCCTAATCCTTATCTACTAAGATTTCCTCAACCCTATAAATAGGGGAGCCTTCACATTATTTCTCCATAAATTATTCTTCCACAGAATTCTACCGCAAAAGTGAGTGCATCGTGTCGGTGTCCAATCCTTTCCGTGTCAGTCGTGATTGGCCTCGAGTCCGACCCCGGGTGTCTTTCTAATATACCTATTTTTTACATATACATTGTTTCTCCTCCCCGTTTCTACACCCCGGACACGGCAACTCTGCCCCTCAACAGCACCTTCCACCATTCCCTGGCCGTCTCCACCTCAACCGACCACCAGATCGTCACCATCGCCAAACCCCTCTCCCTGTCCTCCCCATCGACTTCCTCTATATCCCCAACACCCCGACACCAGGACCAACCCGTCACCCCGGCCTCGTCCAAACCCAACCACGACCATCTCCACCTGCTCACCTCGATCCCCGCTCACCCGAGCGCAGCCGCAAGTCCACCACCTGGACCACGGCCACCCGCTACCACAACAGCCACCCGCTGCCACCACCACCTCCGTCATCATCATCACACCCCTGTCACCACCGCACACCCGACCGCGGCCAGTGCCACTGCCCGATCCTAGATCCCGACCAGCCATCGCCATACTCCTCCTCTCCGACACCACCGTCGTCAGCACCACCCCACAACCGACACCAACCCAAACCCTGGCGCCACCACCGCACACCCAAACTCTGGCCACCTTGGCCGAGCGCTACCACCACAACACCAGAACCCCCACCACCGTCAGCCACCAAAATCCCAGAGAAAAAAATAAAATAAAATAAAAATAAAAACACACACCCCTCACCTCCGGCTCGCTAGCAACCCTCACCGGCCGCTCCGCCCTCCGCCGCTGCGCCCACACTTGGACACAGCGCCGTAGCCTAGCAATCCCGATCTCTGTGCCGACCGCTCCTTCGTGCCCTTGCCGCCTGAGCATCCTCCCGCGGTCCGTGCTACCCGGCCACAACATCCACCTACTCCTCCTTCTTACTGGCCGCACACCCTCACCACCACTGGAGCTGCGAGCTCGAACAACGCTGCTGCCCTAAACCTGCACCAGATCCTGAGATTTGACCGCCGACCTCCGACTCGAGTCCGCCGCCCCGTCCTTCTCGAGCCTCGCTCCTTTTCCTGGACGCACGACCACTGCGACCGTCGCCCATCGTCGCCCACGGCGACTGCCTCCACCAATGTCCTCCCGCGTCGCCTCCTGGAGGCTGGCCGCTCTTTGTCGTACCCGTCCGCCGCACTCCCTCCCACCTTGCCAGCCTCCGCAGCCGCCGGACCACCGATCCCCTCCGTTCCCGTCGCCTCTCACTCCCGACCGCTCCTCTCTCCTCTGCTTCTCACTACTCGTCCTCTCCCTCACTCAGACCTCTGTTCCCTCTCTCCCCTTCCTTTTTAGTTTTGATATTTTTTTACTTTCTTTTAATTTTTTTCTTCTTTTCTTTTCTCTAGAAGTAAATGCAGCAGTAGCTGCTTTGAAGTAAGTGTTCCCTTTAATTTCATTTATTTGCGTAATATTATTATTATTACTTTTTTTTGTTATTATGACTAATGACAGCTAAGTATAAATGAATACAATTTTAGTTATTATTATATTATTTTCTACTATAATAATTGTTATTAAAATATTTATAGGTAAATTATATATTTTCTAAAAAGGTTATATCATGAGGCTTGGACTACACCTATATTGTAAAATATAATAATTTTCTAGATTATTCAGTATTTAGTTTAAAATATTTTGACCCATAAAGGGTAGTTTCCAAATTTAAGAAATAATTTACTAGTCTTTCAAATATTTATTTTACTATTATTTTTAGTAATAAGGTATAGTATTTTTTACCTAGAAATCCTATTTGGACAAACTGGAGTTTTGCCAAAAAACGGTTTTATTATTTTTCAAACATTTATCTAAAAACTATTTTTATGCTAATAAAAAATATTTTCAAGCATTATAATTTTTTTATATTATTTATTCAATTTTCCTTGATTATCCTCTTGTCCATAACTAATCCCACTATTCCTATCACATTGCCAATCATATAATACCTTATGTCCACCCTAACTAATTTGACCCCTCTGGATCCAATAGAACTGTCTGTACCACCATCAGAGGTCACCTTGCATAGTTGTTACACCGAAGTCTCAGTTCATGCTACCTTGATCATCGCGGTACACTAGGCATCCTACCAGACAAGACACCTTGCCATTTGCTGTTTATTTATTTAGCTCATATTTCATGCATTATTCATTAATTTCTTTATGTAAAATAAACTCTGATACATGGCATAACTTGTTAGAACTTACTGTTCAGCTATATTTCCTGCTATGTATTATTTTCTTACATATTAAACCTAGATTTAAGGGACCACCTTGTGTGTTACATTTATTGGCCTTGACACGTCGTACCACGATGTTGTGTATCGCATGTAGAACACGGACGTACGTGATTGGTTGGCCACCAGTACGTACAAGCCGTGCGATAGGATTAACCGCTAATAGAATTACATGCTAGTTTGCCTTAGCGGTTATAGAGGTTTTCTGTTGTGGATACAACATAGTAGGCATTGGGCGGGGATGACAATTCCTTAGCGTATGGGCTTCGATGCACTTTCTCTTGTGACCCGGAAGCTCCGCTGGAGATACTGGGTTGATGACCCATAATTACTGACGGCCACTGGCGTTCTGCGGAGAGCTATGCTCTTATTGATTGGGCCTCTGGTGCCCCAAGGGGGAACAATACCGATCCCATTTTAGCCAGGGCCCATGCGTAGGAAGGATTGTTCTTAACTACATTTCACTTAGAAAGGTTATGTACCTTTATCCATTAGGTATGAGTACTTTTGGTTTGGGTACTTGTATCTGACCGTAGCTTGGAACAATAACTTATCGCAGATTAGTTCGCCACACCTTGTCCTTGTTTGGTTGTAGGTGTGGCTTACTACTCCGATGAGAAGGTATTGAACCTTTTTGGGGTCCGAATACCATATTGGATTCATAGCATGGAAAGATACGTCATCGTGAATTAGTTTACCATCTCTTTTCTTTGTTTGGTTGGGGAGATGGTACGCTAGTTCAATGGTGTGTATTGGACCATGTTATAATTCAATTGACTTATTTATTTGAGCAATTTATATTCAGTTATATTGCCATGATATTATGTGTCTTGTTACATGCCTCTGAGGACCTGGTTATCTCTCCAGGTGTGTGCTCTTGTCTTTTGCAGGTGTTCTAGCTCTAGCCTAGACCATCTCCATTTCTTCGAGGATGATTGCGCTTGGATTGTCTCCGCTTCGCTCGCCAAAATTATTTTATTTTCTATGTATTTTTCCTTTACTTGTAGGTTGTGGATTTGTCTTCGCCCAACATATTGTAACAAGGCAATTCATTATCATTATATGATATCTTTTATTTATTTATTTTGTGTGGATGAGATTAGTCATGGTTCTATTGTATTTTATAGCTTACATATATTTATTATACGGCTGGCATGTCTACAGTCCTAGTGCTACGTATTTTGGGACTGGGGCATTACATGTTTTTGTGGTGGCCCATACAGGTCAAGATTAATTGTTTGGTTACTTTACCGTACCAAGCAAGCCTGCATATAGGATTAGAGTCTAGGATCTCGTCCACATACTTGACCTCTTTACTAGATTTTATCTACCATTTGACTCATTGATTTGCATCTTGCTTGATTCCTTCTATCATTATTCTTATCTCCCCTTCGTACTTGCTAGAGGCTAGGAAGGTGACCCCTACTAGTTAGACATGTCTCTTTTATCCCAAAATATCATTAGTTTAATTCTTTAAGTTGGGTAGAATGCCCTGTGACCTAGCAATCCCTTTGTCCTTGTGACCTATATTCACAAGTTTACTTAGATTCTAGAATTTAGAGGACCCTAACCCATCTAGTCAACCAAGGACTTGGACAAGAAGACTGTAGGATGACTGTATAGAGACCAACATAGGATATGACTTAGAGTCTTAAGAAGTTCAAACTAATTCTGTTTTCTTTCAATCTTAATCGCACGTGCCTATGTTTTTACTATCTAGACTAATGATGCTAATGTCGCCTAGTTTTTACAAGCTCAATTCTTTACCAAGCTTGTTCATGACATATGCTATTGAGCGCTCACTAACATATTATCTAATCAGAACCGGTGCATGATGGTTTGATCAACCGAGTGCACCTTGGTTCGCTTTTTATATATCGTTCTACATGGATGGAGACATAGTTAGACTTGGCCTCTAGAGTCTCCTCCACGACTGCCTTGGAAATTCTTTTGAAATTATACGATCGCCTTTGAACCATGTATTCGTATTCAAAAATATCGTCATTGAACTCCTTATTGCTTTCACCTCCTCCTATTTTAGAAGGACGAAAGTGTTGTGCTAGAAATTCCTCTAGCTATCCTATCACCTGCGACCATTATCACTCGATGTTGCTATATCTTCGTCTTAAACTACTCGTCCTTTTTTCGGCCCTATATTTGCTATCATGACCTTCTAATCGCTTAACTTAGGCATGCACCTAATCACTCTCTTAATCGTGCCCCCAACCTACTCTCAAGGAACCATGTCTTTAAGTTCTCAAAATTATTTCTCTTGATACCGTACTATTCCTTACCGTGGGTTAACTTGATTAAACGTTAACCATAATCATTCTCCTTCTGGCGTTAGTTAGCCATTTCCATGAATTATTTTTGTCATTATTTAAAATTGTGATTTTCTAATGCATGTTTGTATTGAACGTCATTTCTTTGCCTCATCCAGTGACTTGATCGTATTCATTACCGACATACCCATGTGACCTTCTCACCCCCTACAAATTCTTAATTTCGAGGACGAAATTTTTTTAAGTTGGGTAGGATGTAAAACTCCTAAATTTCTACTATTTTTTTTATAAATTTGGTACTGATTTTTTTTCTTATTATTATTTTGTATTTGTGCGTCGCGTGGTTGTATTATACGTCATGCACGAAATTTCGTTTTTCATAATTGCTCGATGAGTGCGAATATATGCGAGCGTACATATTTTTTTTGAAAAACATTTTTTTGTTTTTATAGTTTCAAAATAATATATATAATAATTATTTGTATTTGTATTTTACTTAAAGTTTTGAAAAGTATCGTATCAAGATGGCTAAAACTTATTACTTTTATTTATTTATAAAAGGCTATCTAATTTAATAGTGGTGATTTAGAAAACTATTTTTATGCAAATATTCCATGCATATGAGGTAAATGAATTTGAATATATATATATAATTTCATTTTTAAAATTATTAATATTAATATTTTATTATTCTAAAAGATATTTAAAAATATTTATTATTTTTGAAATTATTATTATTAGTATTTTTGGAAAATATATTTTGAAATTATTGTGGCAATTTAAATCTCGATTTAATTTCATGGATTGATTTAAATAGTAAATTAATATCTATATTTGAAATTTGATTTATCTTATTTGATTTAAAACTAAAGGAGATAATTTTATTATATTTAAATTGATTTAGATTTGGATTTGAAATATTTGAATTGGTTTAAATTAATAGATGAATTATCTAAGGGGATTTAAATATTCCTAATCATTATCTACTAAGATTTTCTCAACCCTATAAATAGGGGAGCCTTCATATTATTTCTCCACAAATTATTCTTCCATAGAATTCTATCGCAAAAGTGAGTGCATCGTGTCGGTGTCCAATCCTTTCCGTATCAGCCGTGATTGGCCTCGGGTCCGACCCCGGGTGTCTTTCCAATATTTCTATTTTTACATATATATTGTTTCTCCTCCCCGTGTCCACACCCCGGACACGGCAACTCTGTCCCTCAAAAGTACCTTCCACCATTCCCCGGCCGTCTCCACCTCGACCGACCGCCAGCTCGTCACCATCGCCAAACCCCTCTCCCTGTCCACCCCATCGACTTCCTCTACAACCCCAACACCCCGACACCAGGACCAACCCGTCACCCTGGCCTCGTCCAAACCCAACCACGACCACCACCACCAGCTCACCTCGATCCCCGCTCACTCGAGCGCAGCACCAAGTCCACCACCTGGGCCACGGCCACCCGCCACCACAACAGCCACCCTCTGCCACCACCACCTCCATCATCATCATCACACCCCTGTCACTACCGTACACCTGACCGCGGCCAGTGCCTCTGCCCGATCCCACATCCCGACCAGCCATCGCCATACTCCTCCTCTCCGACACCACCGTCGTTAGCAACACCCTACAACCGACACCAACCCAAACCCTCGTGCCACCACCGCACACCCAAACTCCGGCCACCTTGGCTGAGCGCCACCACCACAAGACCAGAACCCCCACCACCGTCAGCCACCAAAATCCAAGAGAAAAAAAATAATAAAATAAAAATAAAAACACACACCCCTCACCTCCGGCTCGTCGGCTACCCTCACCGCGCCGCTTCGCCCTCCGCCGCTGCGCCCGCACCTGGACACAGCGCTGCAGCCTGGCCATCCCGATCTCTGCGCCGACCGTCCCTTCGTGCCAAAGCCGTCTGAGCATCCTCCCGCGGTCCGTGTGACCCGGCCACAACCTCCACCTACTCCTCCTTCTCCCTGGCCGCACACCCTCACCACCTCCGGAGCTGCAAACTCGAACAGTGCTGCTGCCCCAAACCTGCACTAGATCCCAAGATTTGACCTCCGGCTCGAGTCCGCCGCCCCGTCCTTCTCTAGCCTCACGCCTTTTCCTGGACGCACGACCACCGCGACGGTCGCCGATCGTCGCCCACGGCGACCGCCTCCACCTATGCCCTCCCGCGTTGCCTCCTCGCGGCTGGCCGCTCTTTGCCGCACTCGTCCATCGCACTTCGCCCCACCTTGCCAGCCTCCGCAGCTGCCGGACCACCGATTCCCTCCGGTCCCGCCGTCTCTCACTTCCGACCGCTCCTCTCTCCTTCACTTCTCACCGCTCGTCCTCTCTCTTACTCAGCCCTCTGTTCCCTCTCTCCCCTTCCTTTTTAGTTTTGACATTTTTCACTTTCTTTTAATTTTTTTCTCTTCTTTTCTTTTCTCTAAAAGTAAATGCAGCAGTAGCTGCTTTGAAGTAAGTGTTCCCTTTAATTTCGTTTATTTGCGTAATATTATTATTATTATTACTTTTGTTTGTTATTATGACTAATGGCAGCTAAGTATAAATGAATACAATTTTAGTTATTATTATAGTTATTTTCTACTATAATAATTATTATTAAAATATTTATAGGTAAATTATATATTTTCTAAAGTGGTTATATCATGAGGCTTGGACTACACCTATATTGTAAAATATAATAATTTTCTAGATTATTCAGTATTTAGTTAAAAATATGTTGACCCATAAATGGTAGTTTCCAAATTTAAGAAATAATTTACTAGTCTTTTCAAATATTTATTATTACTATTATTTTTACTAATAAGGTATAGTATTTTTACATAGAAATCCTATTTGGACAAACTGGAGTTTTGCCTAAAAACGATTTTATTATTTTTCAAACATTTATCTAAAAACTATTTATAAGCTAATAAGAAATATATTCAAGCATTATAAATTTTTTATATATATTATTTATTCAATTTTCTTTGATTATCCTCTTATCCATAACTAATCCCACTATTCCTATCCTATTGCCAATCATGTACTACCTTATGTCCACTCTAACTAATTTGACCCCTCTGGACCCAATGGAACTGTCTGTGCCACTATCAGAGGTCACCTTGCATAGTTGTTACACCGAAGTCGCAGTTCGTGCCACCTTGATCATCGCAGAATACCAGGCATCCTACCAGGCAGGACACCTTGCCATTTGTTGTTTATTTATTTAGCTCATATTTCATGCATTATTCATTAATTTCTTTATGCAAAATAAACTGTGATACATGGCATAACTTGTTAGAACTTACTGTTCAGTTATATTTTCTGCTATGTATTATTTTCTTACACATTAAACCTAGATTTAGGGGACCACCTTGTGTGTTGCATTCATTGGCCTTGACACGTCGTACCACGAAGTTGTGTGTCGTATGTAGAACACGGACGTGCGTGATTGGCTGGCCACCAATACGTACAAGCCGTGCGATAGGATTAACCGCTAATAGAATTGCATGCTAATTTGCCTTAGCGGTTATAGAGGTTTTCTGTTGTGGAAACAACATAGTAGGCATTGGACGGGGAGGACAATTCCTTAGCATATGGGCTTCGATGTATTTTTCCTTGTGACCCAGACGCTCCGCTGGAGATACGGGGTTGATGACCCACGATTACAGACGGCCACTGGCGTTCTGCGGAACGCTATGCTCTTATTGATTGGGCCTCTGGTGCCCCAATGAGGGACCATGCCGATCCCATTTTAGCCAGGGCCCATGCGTAGGAAGGATTGTTCTTAACTACATTTCACTTAGAATGGTTAGGCACCTTTATCCGTTAGGTATGAGTACTTTTGGATTGGGTACTTGTATCTGACCGTGGCTTGGAACAATAATTTGTCGCGGATTAGTACGCCACACTTTGTCCTTGTTTGGTTGTAGGTTGGGCTTACTACTCCGATGAGAAGATATTGAACCTTGTTGGGGTCTGGATACCATATTGGATTCATAGCATGGAAAGATATGTCATCGTGAATTAGTTTACCATCTCCAGTCCTTGTTTGGTTGGGGGATGGTACGCTAGTTCAATAGTGTGTATTCGACCATGTTATAATTCAATTGACTTATTTATTTGAGCAATTTATATTCAGTTATATTGGCATGGTATTATGTTTTTCTTACGTTCCTCTGAGGACCTGGTTATCTCTCCAGGTGTGTGCTCTTGTCTTTCGCAGGTATTCTAACTCTAGCCGAGACCATCTTTATTTCTTCGAGGATGATTGCGCTTGGATTGTCTTCGCTTCGCTCGCCAAAATTATTTTATTTCTCATGTATTTTTCCTTTACTTGTTGGTAGTGGATTTGTCTCCGCCCAACATATTGTATCAAGACAATTCGTTATCATTATATGATATCTTTTATTCATTTATTTTGTGTGGATGAGATTAGTCATGGTTCTTCTGCATTTTATAGCTTACGTATATTTATTATATGGCTGGCATGTCTACGTTTCTAGTCCTACATATTTTGGGATTGGGGCATTACAGACATCACCGCTGGGTATTTCTCTTCGGAGGAGCCGCTCTGTCGTCGTCTTATCCGGATTCGGAGTCCCCGAACCGATCTTGAGACTCGTCGACCAGATTTTCGATCAAGAGCTGTCGCTTAGTCCAGATCACCAAAGTTACCTCGAGAGCCACGCCAACCGGATCTAGCCGAACGTAACCAAGATCCATCACCTCCGTCGCTGGACACTTACCCTCGCCATCGCCTCGCCGTAGCTTCTTCCCTCGACTGTAGCCATCATCGCCTTGATTCTTACCACCGGAGAGCCGCCATCTGCTGGATCCTTACCGTTGAAGCTGCCAACCTCCATTGATGTCGGATATGTCATGTGTCAGAGTCAACCGAGCGCCTAGTCGAGCGGATCTCGAGTCCCCATCGCTTGCCGTCACGTTCATCGCAACCCACCGGAGTCTCCTTGACTCACCGTCATCACCACGCATAGCCAAGCTCGAGGTGAGCTTTTACTTGATCTTTTCCTTCTTCTTCTTCTTGCTTCTTCTTTTTCTTCTTCTTCTTCTTCTTCTTCTTTTTCTTCTTCTACTTCTTCTTCTTATTCTTCTTGATAGATTCTGGGGTTTTGGGGAAGTGATGAGGCTGCTGTGAAAGTGAGAGAGAAAGGGAAGGCTAGGGAAGAGAGTGTTAGGGTTTAGTCGATAGCTGTGTACTGAAAGAGAGGAAGAATAAGAGAATGTTTAGGGTTCTCTTTAAAGAGTTAGTTGGGACGGGTTTGGCCTATTGCCAAACAGGCCAAGAAAGGAAACATGAAAAAAAAGAAGCAAAAGGGAATGGAAAAGAATATGTAAGCAGCAGTAATAGTGTAGTGGTGGGCTAGGCCAGCCAAGGCTGGACTGGAAGGCCAAGGAGAAAAAAAATGGGTTGGATGTTTGGGTTTTAGGCTGGCTAGTAGTAATTTGAGGTGGTTTGGTTTATTATTATTGTTATTATTATTATTATTATTATTATTATTATTATTATTGTTATTGATATTAAAAATGTGTTTTGCCATGATTGTTATTTTAGTTAAAATTATTTTTGCTAAATATTTAGCTAATATCTTATATAGCTAATATTATAGTATTTTGCTAGTATATCATCTTATTTGCTAGTAACTATATTATAAATAACCATTAGTAATATATTTTGTAGCATGTATTTAATATTGCTATTGTTTTACTCTAAAATGTTTTACTAAAATCTATTTCTCTTATGATTATTATTCTAGTACTTATGGATATTTTGCTACTATTTTGTTATGTTATTTTAATGAAATATTTTCTTGCTAGCTAGTATATAGTATATAGTTAGCTAGTTAGCAAATAGCTAGATAATTTCATTATTATATTCTAATCTATTCATGTCCTATTCTAGGTGGACATATAGACATATTTGATCTTCCAGGACGTGACAAGTACTTCTATGACTTTGTTGTATTTACTTCATTTGGTGTCATGTTTCATGTTAGACACATTGTTACACGATTGGTTATGTGCTTCTGGTTATTATGCTCTTGTTCTTTACTGGTACTTGGGGGATGGAAAATACTACGGGTATGTGACCAAAGCCCAACTTAGGAATTCATGATGATAGCTTAATCGTACACATGTGCATGTATTATTTGCCCATTGGTATGGTCGAACTGAATTTTAATAATTGATCTAACCATGTCTCGATATAAGGGATACTTGGACGAACTGCTAGAACTGCTACTTCTACCGTTCAAGACTTGGAGCCATGTTTGATATTGCGTCTGTATTTTTAATTTTCAATTATCAATTATCAATATATTTTTTATATTTTATTGAGTCGAGGAATACAATACAAAATTGAGCCGTATTAGCAAATAGACTACCTAGAACCATTTTTAAAAATACTTATTTGTTTTGAAAAATAACCCAAACTACTTCTTAATTGCTTGAACATTCTGTCACGCTCCAGAACCGGAATACTGGAGAGCGGGGGCAGACATAGCCAGCTACGTATATGAAATGGATTCCATCTCGCTATACGGTCACGGCTGTCTAGATACATGAGGGTTTACTACAAGCCAACAGTCTCCTATGGTCATGAACAAGCCTAATGTCTTAATCACAAGCAAGTAAGTAAATGTTACAAGATGTATGATCATTAAATATACAATAATAAGGCGTCCCAAATATTACATATTCAGCTGATCATGAAGCTAGTCATTATAAAATGTTAGGACTAGCAAGAGTTTAGTCATACATGATCAACCCTAGGATCTGTCAATCATGTTACAGCCCGTAGGTAGACGGTAAGTAAAGTGCAATCGAGCTAAACAGGTGCTCGTCGGCTAAACGCCTCAAAAGAATATTTTTACAATAGAGTAGGAGAGCCAAAAATAACCCACTCGTTGCCAGGGTTCCGTCTAGTGGCTACCATCTGGCTGGAAGGTCGGTAGATCCTCTGGAGCTGCTCCGAAATCTGGCCACACAAAACCAGCTGGGTCAGACCCCAGAAAGAGCAAGTGCCACAAAGGAAGCTTCACTTAGGAACTAAAACCAGCACTCAGCACAAGATATAAATAAAGTAAGAACTGGAAATAAAGAAAATACATCTGGATGATATACGACGAGATAACCATGGAACTATTCAGATAACCAGGTTACAACCCGTAAACCAAACAAGGACCGGGGTTGTAACCCTTCGTCTGAACAGAACTTAGAATTCTCACCATTTATCGGTAAAATAAATACAAGCATTCTGGTCATGCAGTAACCTGGAACAGGATCAGGACAAGACTAGACTGGTTAGACTCCATCCAATCATTTCACGGCCAAGCAAGAATTACGGCTTGATACTTTAACTAACTAGGGTTATCACAAGCCTAATTACTAACAAGATGCAGTGAGATTACTCCACAGCCACAAGCCCTGCAGACCATCCAGGTTACCCGAGTTGAAAGATTAGAGTTGAATTCAGGTGGGTACATCGTCCAGGAAACGAATGTACCCTTAGGTAGCTTGAAGGGTGCAACACATGACAGTGTGCTGGAAATGTGCCCTACTCGACGGCAGGCTACAGATCCCAAGGCGTGCCCAGGTAACGGGATTGCCTGTAGCTAGAAGATCTTTTTATGACTAATGTATTAATCTAGTTATTTAGCCTTAGTCCATTTCAGTAGGTACTCCTGACCGTGGTACTCAGGAGTCCCCTCCTAGACATGATGCAAGACAGGACTGGATTATTTATACAAACACAATCGCCCACGGTGTCCAGGTAATTATACAGGTCATGTCATGTCAGGTAGCCGTCGCAACAGCTGTTCGAGATAATCATGTCAGGTTTATCATATCAAGTATACTAGTCAGGAG
Source organism: Iris pallida (assembly GCA_029216955.1). Taxonomy (NCBI): domain Eukaryota; kingdom Viridiplantae; phylum Streptophyta; class Magnoliopsida; order Asparagales; family Iridaceae; genus Iris; species Iris pallida. The sequence goes on from JANAVB010009596.1 coordinate 819,319, forward strand.
TGCGCCACGACGGGCCACTATCAGGTCATGTCAGGTTATTATGTCAGGAGTGCACCACTACGGGTCACTATCACGTCATGCTCAATTATCAATTCCAAACATATCAAATGAATTCATGATTTCAAGTTCAGGACAAAAGGCGTAAGGATATAAAATGGATCCCATGCGGCCCAATTAGCAGAGCGCATGCGGCCAGGGTCACTGGATCCCATGCGGCCAAGACAAGGGCGCATGCGGCCAGGAAGCCAATCCCCATGCGGCCAGTGGGAAGGGAGGGGCATGCGGCCAGGGGACGAGGACGCATGCGGCTCCAAGATGTTGGGCCTCATGCGGCCAGCGGAAGAGTGGACTTCATGCGGCTGGGAGGGAGCAAGTTCATGCGGCTAGGGAATGACGGGCGCATATACGGCTGGAATTAATCAGGGTCATGCGACCCGGACTAAGAAGTCCATGCGGCTGGGTCTGGGGGTTCTCATGCGGCTCGAAGATCAGGGCCTATGCGGTCCGCAAGTGCTAGAGTTCATGCGGCTCAAGGGGATGGGTGCATATGCGGCCGATGGGGAATGAGCCCATGCGGCTCAGGAAGTGAGATCCAGCCTATGCGGCTGAGAGTCCCATGTGGCCGAATCACTTGCCGCATGAATTGTCATGCGGTCAAGTCAAGTCTAAGCACAGTTCATCTTCTCCAAATTTCTGAGAGGAAGAACACCATGAGAGCCAAGTTCTCAAGCTCCATAACTCCATCATCTGGAGCCCAAATCCGAACTTTCATAGGTCAAAATGGGGTAGAACGAAATTCTCTACAACATAGAACCATCAAATCTCGGAAATAACAAGATTAAGTAGATCAAACCCAAGAAATCCAAAAATAATATAAATATAGATCTACAAGAATCTAGCCATGGAAAGTGAAAATGCCAAGTTCTAAAGTAAGTTAGAATGCTGTAAGAAAACGAATGAAGCAATAAAATCGGAGTTCCTCCATGAAGCAAGTTGCACTTGCCTAGACCTCTCTCTTCTCTCACTGGTAGGTAAGAAGTAAATGAGGAAGAAGAAGATGATAAATGAAGAGAGGGAAAGGAGAAGGGGTAATAAATATGAATGGTGGTGGTAGGTAGGGGGTTCATCCATGGGTTCATCATGAACCAATAGCAAATCCCAAACCGAACCAAGCCAACCCGGACCAAGAATAAACCGAGCCAAGAAGGAAAAGCTAAGCCAGGAATTAAGCAATACAAGATAAAATACGTACACGTATTCCAAATACGTAATACGAACCACAGGTATTACACATTCGAAAGTCCAAAACCTGAGTTTCAAAACCTAAAATTCATCCATTCTGAACCAGCACAACTCTGGGAAAATTTGACCCAAATTTGGCCCGAGTACGGTTGGTGGAACGTTGCTTTTTAAACTCAGTCTTTCCGTAGTTACGGAAGCAATGGCTATATGCCGAGATCCTTTCATAGAATACTGTTCGAATTTTGTCTAAATTTTGGCTGAATTCTCCCTTTGGAAATTGTATAAATAGAGATAAAATTCTACCATTTCAATACACTAATTCACTTTCTTATCTCTTTTCTCTAAGCTTACTACGTTCTTCCAAAGCGTCCTAAGCTTTCATTTTCAAATTCCAAGCCAGTTAGAATCCTCTAGTCGATTTTCCAGTATGGTACCGTCTAGAAGTTTAGAGTGATTATAATCAAGAGGCTTGACAAGAAGTAAGATACTTCACATTTGAAGTTGCTCGAGTGCTTCAGATCAAAGCACGCTTCTGTAGAAGTTGCAAGGACTTCTTATGAAAACTTGTAGTTTTCTATAGTCGATTTCAATAGGGAGCTAGAGTTCTCTCGACTGGATTAGTCCTCACAAGAGGGAGACCAGTATACAACATTGTGTTTGTGTTTGCTCCTTGCACTTTACTTTTATATTTTCATATATGTGATATATTTTTGTGATCTCGCTACTAACATTTTTTGATAGTTAATATTTCGCTATCTACTCTATTTCACCCCCTCTAGAGTATATCGCTTTACATTTCGATCCTACAATAGGTATCAGAGCGGGTTATACATGTAAAGCGAGGTAACATTGCTATTATTTTTTCTATATATAACCGTTGTTACATAAGATCACTATATCATATATGGCAACTGTAAAACTCACAAGTGAAGGCCAAGCCACAAATAAACTCTGACTATTTGATGGTACCAACTACACTTACTGAAAAATACGTATGCATTTTTTTTCTTCTAAAATCTCTATTTTGACCTATGGTCTATTGTAGTTGATGGCTATAAAAATACTCCCCATGTTCTTATTGATGGAAATTTGGTTAAAAAAGTACACGACAAGTATACTGACACTAAAAAGAAAGAAGCCAGTCTTGACGCACATGTTATTAATGTTTTATTTTGTGCTTTAGACTGGACTGAATTCAACATGGTGTCTACATGCACAACATCTAATAAAGTACAGAAACTTTTCGAAGTTACTCATGAAGGCACGATGCAAGTCAAGGAGTCTAAAATCAGTAGACTTACTCAAGAATATGAAGCATTCAAGATGAAACCAAACGAATGACTTACAAAAATGTTCACAAGATTTCTGGATATTGTAAATCCTTTGTCCTCCCTAGGTAAGAAATACAATAACCATGAGAAGATTCGCATGTTGCTACGAGCTCTCACAAAGAACTGGATTCTGAAGGCTACAATAATTATTGAAGAAAATGACCTAACTACCATGTCACTTGAAACGCTCGAGCAGGAACTTCAAGACTTTGAAGATGTTGCACTAAAGAAGAAGTCAATCACCCTCAAAGCTCAATATCGAAGGACTGTCGAAGACGATTCTGACGACAGTGACTTCAATACTGAGGATCAGGCACTCATAGTGAAAAAGTTCAAGAGGTTCATGAGATTCAACCGAAGAACAAAGGAACATAATAGCAACAATAGCAACAATAAAAAAGATTCAATCTACTATGGTTGCAAGAAGAAATGATACATCAAGAAGGACTGTCCCATAGCATCATCATCAATTAGGAAGGGCAATAAATATGAAAATATTTACTTAAAGAAATCTACTTCTAGAAGATATGCCAACACCAGCATCTGGCATGAAAGTGAAGCTAGTGACTCAGAAGATGAACCATCGAACGATGTTGCAAATGTATGCTTGATGGCGTATGATCAAGTAAACTCAAACCCTCTATTTGATACAGTAATGATTTTACCTTTGAGCAGTTAGGTAATGCTTTAAGTGACCTCTTAGATGACCACAGAAAGCTACTTAGCAAGTATCAAAACTCTAAGAAGGTACTCAAAGAGTACAAAGGTAAAATAGGAAGACTTATCGACTTACTAGCGGAGGTTAGAAGTATTGTAAACCCTAGTAAGAATGTTGAGCTTTTTTCTGTCAAGTTGCAACTACATGAGACTACACATTTATTCGAAGAAAAAGACAAGACCAATGCTAAACTTGAGGAAGATTTACTCAAAGAGAAGAAGATCCATCAATGTGCACTAGTCAAAAATGATGCACTCACAGCTGACTACAACACATTTATGACACCTCCAAAAAGTTGGAAATTAGGTTCGAAAAATAGCCTGAAGTTGCTGTTTCCTACCCAAACACGTGTCAATTACCGAAACGTCGAAACACAGTCAAACCCAATACTGTCAGACCAAACACAGCCAAACCTTTGTCTAAGAAGACTAACTGATATACATTCTACTATGAGTATCCAACTAGAACATCAAGACCTACCAATCATGCATAACACACTGCGCCTAACACTCATAATGCTAGATGTCACTATTGTGGCACCATTGGTCATATATCTTCTAGATGTAGAGTAAAAAATTTAGTTGATTTGAATATATGTGCATGGATATCAAAGACTAACATATCCGGACCCTACAAGAAATGGGTACTAAAAGTTTCATCTACAAACTTTTTTGTAGGTGGAACACCCTACTCATGCTAAAAGCAAGTGGATCCTCGACAATGGTTGCTCACGGCACATGACTGGTGAAGCTTCTCTATTCGCAATACTCTCGAAGAAGAAAGAAGGATACGTCTCCTTCATTAATAATTTTAAAAGCTATATAGTAGGTATCGACAACATTGATAAGGCTCCCTACCCTGTGATTAAATAGATCTCTCTAGTAACTGAGTTAAAACATAACCAACTCAGCATAAGCCATTTATCTAACCATGGTTATGGTATTAACTTTGTCAAAGATAAATATACTATAGTTGATAGTTCAACTGGTAGTACTATCTTTGAAGGTATTAGGGAAGATAATATATATGTTTTCTACTGGTTAGAAGATGCTAACAAAGCAGGTATATGCTTATTAGCCAAGAACGATGAGAGTCAACTATAGCATAAGACACTCGGTCATGTAAACATGGACACAATTTTAAGATTATCCATGAAGAAATAGGTACGAGGCTTACTGGACATTATTTTCAAGAAGGATATGGTATGTAGCAAATATCAAAAGAACAAAGCTATCCGATCAACTTTTAAGTCCAAAAATATTATAAGTCTAAAATGAGCAAGAATTCATGATCACTCGTATTCGAAGTGATCATGGCAGCAAATTCGAGAATACAGAATTTGAGCAATTTTATGACACATATTGACTTTTGCACGAGTTCTCCTGCCCTAAGACTCCATAACAAAACAAAGTTGTGGACGTAAGAACAGAACTCTATCTAAAAAGGCTATAATAATGTTAAACCAGTTTAGTCGACCTAAATATTTTCGGGCAGAAGCTATCAATACAGCTTAATTTGACCTAAATCAAAGAAGACTCCCTATGAGTTATGGTTTGATAGAACATCCACAGTTTCTTATTTCAAAATCTTTAATTATAAATGTTTTATTCATAATACTAAAGATAATCTGGGTCAATATAACGAAAAGGTCGATTAAGATATCTTTTTAGGTTATGTGGGCAAAAACAAAGGGTACCGAGTCTTCAAAAACAGGACAATGATCATTAAAGAATCAATGAACGTCACCTTCGATAAAGTAAATCAACAGACGATCGATGATGATGATAAAGACATCAGTACACCAAGTAAGATTCCTACAGAACTAGAAACCGATACCAGCTACCTTGAGAGTCTACCAAAAATGATGAAGTTTATAACTGACCACCCCAAGGACTTGGTAATATGTGAGATCATTAAGGGCGTAAGTACTCATTCCTCTACCAGAGATATAGCTTCTTGTGTTGCATTTATTTCACAGCTAGAACCTAAGACTATTGAAGAAGCATGTAGTGATAACTATTATTTAGATTCTATACAAGAGGTATTAAATCAATTCGAACCGAATCAAGTTTGGAAACTTGTTTCGAAGCCCATTGATCGTCCGATCATTGGCACCCGCTGGGTATTCCAAAATAAATTAAATAAAAATGGTTTAGTCACTCGTAACAAGGCTCGACTCGTAGCTCAAGGATACAACCAACAGGAAGCTATCGACTACGACGAGACCTATGCCCAGTTGCGATATTAGAATCCATTCGCATGTTATGTGTATTTACATGTTTTCATAATTTTAAACTTTTTCAAATGGATGTAAATAACGCATTTCTTAATAGTTTTATAAAAGAAGAAGTTTATGTAGCTCAACCTCCAGGTTTCACTAATTTCAAATATTCTGATTATGTATTCAAGTTGAAGAATGCCTTATACGGTTTGAAACAAGCCCCTCATGCTTGGTACGATCGTCTAAGCACTTTTCTACTTGATAATGGTTTTTCAAATATGAAGGTTGATACTACACTTTTTATAATGTTTTTTAATGGAAGTCTACTTTAAATTCAAATTTATATTGATGATATTATCTTTGGATCTACTGATGAATCTCTCTATCAAAAATTCTCTAAGTGTATGCAGAATGAGTTCGAGATGAGCATGATGGAAGAACTCAAATTCTTTCTTGGATTGTAAATCAAACAACCCAACAATGAGACGTTCATCAATCAAGCTAAGTACACAAAAGATTTGCTAAAGAAGTTTGATCTGGAATCCGTCAAACCTCTTGGCACTTCAGTGAAAACTTCAACCAATGGCACTAAAATGTAAAATATGTCATGTAACATCTATTTAGGCTTGTAAAATGTATTATCATTTTGTTTAGCCCCTAATTAATATCTATGTTTTTATCAATCTTACCAGATGGCTCCCATGACCCGAGCACGTCACTTAAGAGAGGCACAGATAGCTGCTGCGGAGGAAGTGGTACCTTCTGCTATTGAGGAGAAAGCAGTACCTCCTGCCACTAAGGAGGTGATACCTAACGCATAGGTCAAGGTTAAGGAAGAAGTGCTACCTCCTACTATTAAGGAGGAAGTGATTCCTAAAGCCGAGATCGTTGTGAAAAAAGATTGGCACCGGGAGTTCCAGTCACCCAGCTCTTATAGCTGATCTTGATCACCTGGACCCTTCTCATGCGCAGTAGCCGAGGGACTGGTATTTGCCAGCATAGAGCGTAGAGTTATATATATGATATAACTTTTGACCGGATTTGTCTCCGGTAGACTTATTTCTGGATTAGACTTGGATGTTTTTGTAGAACTATGGATGTTTTTGGTTATTTCTTAGACTTGGATGTTTCTGGATAACTTTATTATTATTATCTAGAGTTTGTTATTATGTAGACTTTGATGTTTCTGGATGTTATTATCTGGACTTAGTTATCTAAAAATTCAACGGAGCGTTGCTTCGGGAATATTTTTTATAAACTGTGATTTGTTAAATGCATGCAGATTTGATTTAGAATATGTATTATATTTTTTGTATATATCATTTTTTTCATCATATGCTATTATCAGGTATGGCAGGATGAATATGATCGTACCTCGGTCAGTCCCGAGGTAGGGGTGCACCCCGTCCAGGTAGAGGTTCCACGGTGGACGGAGTGCTCCTTCGTTATCGGATGATGGTTCTGGAGCCTCGTCTCCGAGTACTACAGTGTAACAACCAATCACATCTCTGAATGTAGCAATGGTATATGGCAGTACTCCTGGAACGGGCAGTTCCAGGCCTAAGACTACTACCTCGTCCAACATTCCTCCTGCTGACGGCCCTATGGAGACGAAGGAGCAGATAGCGGAGGTCAAACCTACTCCATCTCCGTATTAGCACGATCCTCCATACGCCCCAACGGACGAGATGATGATAAATATTTGGTCCGACAGGCCTACAAAGTAAGTTAACTAGTTTAACCCCTCTTCCCGGATTTCCAAAATTTTTATCAAATACCATGATTAGAAATAATCTCTCTCTTTGAAACCTGTAAAACATTATTTTGCTATTATTTTTGTATTACAAAAACTAGTTAAAAATCTTATGGCTTAAAAATCATAAATAGTTTTAATAAAAACTATTTTCTTGAAATCTTATTATTAGAATTATAAAATACACTTCATTATTATTTTTCTTGGCTTTCAGATGATTGTGGTTTTAAGAATCATTAATATTTTGTAACAATAAAAAGATTTTCTAGTTAATTTAATAGAAATAAGATTTTGAGATTAGTGGAAATATCTTTTAAATTATTTTGATAATATTGAATATTATTTTAAGTTATCAAGATGATCAAATATTGGATCATAATTTGATTCATGTAATTTTAAAATTATTTGATTATCTATTTGATAGACTAAATGTTTTAAAACAAATTCCTAATATTTAACCTAATCTTGGTTTCTTTTAAATCCAAATCCTGATAGAATTCTTCCTAAAGCCAATCCTATAAATGTAGGCACTCAAAATATGTGTCTCTCTTAGGCACCTAATACTCTTAGGCGCCCCATGTCTCTTAGGCGCCTAACTCTCTCAGACGCCCTTTGTTTCTTAAGAGTTCTGTTCTCCTAGGCTTCTTACGCATTCAGGCGCCCATCTCTCTGAGGCGCCCTGACCCATTTAGGCGCCTACTGCTACTAGGCGCTCAACATTTCTAGGCGCATACTTCCTTGGGTGCCTTTCTCAAAGTATTCAGTTCCCTGCTGACGTATTAATCTGTCATGCATACTGAATGTGGTGCAATACTCCAAATTTCTTGAAGAACGTGCCCATCACTTGGCTATGACCACGTGCATGTTCCTCATAGGCACCATATGTCAAAGACGCCCCTGCTTAAAAATGGCGCCCAGTAGCTTAGGTGCCTATCCAGAAAAAAGGCGCCTACTTTGGATAATTGTCAGATGGTTATCTCTTGGCTCTATAAATAGAGCTCTACTCCCCCAACATACAAGCAGAGAGGAGGGGTATAGTTTGAGCACTCATCGTACTTCCATCTTCTGTAATCATCAATTCTCAAGAGCAAGTTCTTCAACCGTTAATCGAAGATGAATTCTGTCGATATTTCTACACGGTCGAGCCATAAAGAAGATTCCTCGTCAACAAAAGCTCCGAGACAGAGTGACAAGCTTGCTTCCATCCACAATTACCTCGTCAAAGGGACAAAGCGGTCGTCAATCAGACCGAATTCCTACAGTTGTACTTCCCTAAAATTTATTGTACTCGTGTACGATTCTTTAAAGTTTGTAATAAAAATACTTTTTATTTTTTGCAAACCAAATGGCAACTCTGCTGGAGATGACCGTCTCCTCCAACGAGAAGGTGACAACTTAAGGCGATTCATCTCGATTGGCTCTAAGAAAGGAACATTGGTCGTTAAATTCGACCAAACAGCGTTCGAAAAGATGCTAAGTACTCCCGGTGCTAAGCGCGCCCCTGTTTCTGCGAACAGGGCACGCACAGATACTGTGACCAAAGCTAGGCGCACTGTACAATTGCAGAACTACTCTCTAAAGAGGTACCTCGAATGGGTGCCTAAGCCTTCTGGTGCACCACAAGGAGATAGGCGCCCACTTGAGGGCACCCATTCTCTCAAGACCACTGATTCCACCTCTACTATGATGCCCAAATCTTTGGGCGCATCATCTAGAGATAGGCGCCCACTTAAGGGCGCCCATTCTCTTATATCTGCCTCAGCAATGATACCCAAATCTTTGGACGCATCATCTAGAGATAGGCGCCCGCTTGAGGGCGTTCATTCTCTCAAATCTACCATCCCTAGTTCTTCTATGGGAGATACGCCACAGAGAGATAGGCGACCACTTGAGGGCGCCCATTCTCTTCCATCTATTTTACGAAACCCTGAATCTTTCAGCAAAGGCACTACGGCTGCTCATAGGCGTCGTATCAGACGTACTGAGAGATTGCATGCACAACAAAAGGGGATAATTCCTACCCCTCACATATGCATAAATCGTAGTGCACGAGGAAAACTCCAAGTGCAATAGACTGACATGATGGTTGATACTGATATGCGTACCCTTCTTAATAGGCGCCAAGCCTAATTTAACCAGAAAGTGTGCTCCATTGCTGAACAAGCAATGGCACCTATAAGTTTTGGGTGCCTAAAATTCTCCTCTGTCAGTATGAATCATGTTCAAATGGTGACACCTACTACTTCAAAGCACCCAAGGATGAGTGCTAAAAATCCCTTCACTTATGCTGTTGAATTAGGCGCTTCCTTATACCTTCAAGGAACCAACAAGGCCAGGAATAGGCCACATCTTTTCTCTTCTTCTACTAAGAAAATTGACCTCCGTGATCTAATTTCTCGAAAACGGAAGGCCGTATCCACATCTCCACCAATAGTGCATCATTGCAGCTCAAATGAGATTACAATCAGGTGCTGTGGCAAAGTAGCCAAATGGTCAGTTTTTTATTGTCTTACTTTGACCCATCCTGTTGAGGTATCTTCAGAAGATGAGTCAGTATATGCCTCTATTAACATGATAACTCATCGCGCTCATGAGGCTGGAGGTAGCCTACGACATACTTTGTCTCAGAACCGTACTCATAGACCCCCGGCTCGTACTCACCGTACATTTGATGGGGTCTATCGACACACCAGATCATGGAGTCGAGCTATAATCGGTCAAAGAAATCTTTTCATTTCTTATCCTAGGGGTAGCTTTTTAAACTATTTTGACGTCGCCAGATAGAGTTCTAAGCAGACCATCTCTTCTTTAATAGCCAGAGAGGTGACTGCGTATGCCATCACAGAAGATCAGGATGCTTCCAATTCTGCTAGCCAGGAACAACAAATCGCCGTGCTAGAAGACAAATTGAAAATGATGGCCAAAATAGTTGCAAGCATACACACCATAATTGTGGCTCAATACACGGTCCCACCGGTTATGAATACAACCCAAGAACCTATATCGGCATCTGCTCCTGTCAATATTAGTTTGGGGGTACAGTCTCCTCATATTGCCTCCATACCAGTGCAGGTTACCAAGTCAATATGGGGCTAAGGGTGGTACTTATCATGCAGTCCCTCCTCCTAACACATCCAATCAATCCACTACTCTGCAACTCTCGGGAGACACTAACGAGGCTATGAAACTCTTGCGTTCTCAATTCGAAGCCTTCAAGCAAAATAGACGGCCAGCAGAAGCTTAGTATCAAACAACCATACCCTATTAAGTGGAAAGAGGTGTAGTTTCCACCTAAGTATAAGCCTCCTACTATAATATTGTTTGATGGCAGCACATCTCTGAATCAATATCTCGATCACTTTGAGATAATGACCGACCAGCTTCAACCTAATGATGCTATCTTCACAAGAGTCTTTGTTGGATGTTTGAAAGGAGTAGCCTACGGCTAGTATCGCAGCCTGCCAGACGGGTGCATTACTTCTTTTGCAGTTCTGAAACATATGTTCTTGGAGCGCTTCTACGAAGGAACAAACGACATGACTATGTCGGCTTTGTTCAAGATCAAGCAAAGGCCCAACGAAACCGTGGATCGTTTCATTGAGGGTTACCGTCGTGAAGCACTCAAAATACCTTTGGGAACTCCGGATGCATTAACTATAGATACATGCAAATCAAACTTGTTACTTATAGTTAGCATGTGGACGGGTTCCACTCAATTTCAAGATTGGTCTTCCTTCATAATAAGCGCCAGAGCAGCTGAGGAAACTGCTAAAAAATTCAAACAGATAGACATCCAGATGCCTAATCACGACAAAGATAAACAACAAACAACCAGCAGCGGAGGCCGCCAGAATAACCGCAAAGGCAAAGAGACTTTGGCTATCAATCTCAAAGGCAAAGAAGCTCTGGTCGTCAACATAAGTCAGCCAACGCCTACCCCAACAATACCACCACCGAGGGCACCACGTCCGAAAGAAGAATATTCCTTCGACAAGGATGATTTCATGAGCATCTTCGATTGCTTAATCCAAAGCAATAAACTTTAGTTGCTGGATACAAAACGGCCAGAAGAAGTCAGTAAGACTGACCATCCTAAATATTGTGTCTATCACATGTTTATCGGACATCCGACTCGAGCATGCTACGTGCTCAAAGGAAAGATCCAAGAGATGGTCAAGTCTGGCGCAATCACTCTCCAGCAGGACGAAATAATTATGACGGCTAACGTCGTCTCTCTACAGTTTGGCAATTTCCCTGCTTAATTTGTACAGGATGGTATGGTCCCTATTCTAAGAACTACTATAGAGATTGTAAATCTCTCACCTGCACGAACTGATGGCCTAGTTCCTCTTTCTACTGAAAAAAGGGAAATCATGTGGATCCATCCAGACTTGGTGTCGGACTTTGAAGCACCATCTTCCACCCCAAAGTCCAAGAAAGCAACCAAGCATAAGTCATATCATGTGATTCCATTGGGTGAATATTGCCTTCCACCCTTAACTACTACCTTCATCTCGGCGACAGATTCTTCTTCTCCTTCCTCCCCTTCTGAGATAGCACTGTCAAAGCTAGAAGCCAAATATCAACCAGCTTTCCATCTGTATAGTCCACAGTCTCGTAAACTAATGACAAAGATGGAATATGACTTGCAAAAGGCCCCCGACTTGAATAATAGAAAGGGATCTCCAGTACCCCTTTTTCTATGTCTTTCACATAACCAATCTCATGTCGGCTTAGGTTTTTGGATGAATTCTTCATCCTTCCAGAAAAAATATTCTAAAACCAAATTCGTACGAAGAATTGTAACATGGTGTCCTTTGAACCTGTCTTCGAAGAAGAAGCTTTAACCGGTACCAGGTCTGGGAGAATCTACTTACGGGATTATTCAGAAGGTCAAGAGAACTCTGCTCCAATTCTGGAGGCTATTCTAGCATCATCTTCTTCCCCTGTCACGAATATTCCATCTGCTTCATCAACTTTAGTGGAACAAACTCTTTCCAAACCAACAACAGACATGGAAAAACAGTAAGTTCGCTTCGATAAGATACTGAAGAAGACTTCATCTATTGGGCTGGAGAAGACATACAACTTTGATATATTAGTTTAACTAGCTAATACTCCAGCAAGACTGTCAATATTTGAACTCTTACATCGCTCAAAAGAAACTCAAAAAATATTGAGTGAAACTTTGATACAAGCTGATACTTGTCTGGCACTCCTTAAAAAGCCGGAAGAAAAACCAGCCACATGTTTGCATTGTCATAGTATATTAGAGCTGATGCCCAACATCACCTTTACGCAGGATGATATGCTGTTAGAAGACAATCATCATGATCGTCCTCTCTATTTTACAAGATATGTCGATACTATGAAGGTTGATCGCATCTTGATCGACCCAGGGTCTGCACTCGACATCATGCCAAAGACTCTACTGGATGCTCTGAAGATCTCTGTACACAATCTGGCCACAACTATCACGACAATCTTGGAATTTAATTTCGGCAAAGACGAACCCTTGGAAAAGATTCGCCTGAAACTCCAAATAGGTAATCTTCACACAAAGGTAACTTTCTACATGATTGATAATCATGGCTCCTACAATGCTCTGCTCGAAAGACCATTCCTGCACGAGCATAATATTGTACCATCCACTCTCCACAAATGCTTTAAGTACGTGGATGCCAATGGTGAATTCCAGAAGGAAGTGGCAGATCTAAACCATTTCAGAGGCATCGAAGCGTACTATAATGATTCTCAGATGTATAAGAAGGAATTTATGAAAGTGGTGCTAGCCATGGACACCGATGAAAATCAAAAGGAAACCTCAAAAGATGTACTGGTGATTCCAGTTAAAGGACGTACTTCTCATCCTCATTCTTCCCAGACGTTAACCATTCATCTTCTCTCTCATAAAAAGCAGCCTCTTGTTGGAAAGACGGAACAAAGGGAGCTTACCTCTTCTGAGCCACTTGTTATTGACCTTTATCGTAACAAATCTCCTCTTCCTCTTGTTATCAATTTGACTAAGCCTTCTAAGGCTAAAAGTCATATTGTAAATGATGATGTACAGATCAATAAAGTAGCATCTCCTTTGCAGTATACTTTGTCTGTTACTATACTCGATGTTATTTGGATATACTAGATAATTTTAAACCACTTACAATAGGAGCAGTTCAACCTCTTCAAAGTGAAGTATTGCTTGAACTGGTGCAAGATTCCTTCTTCCTAGTTCCTTCCAGAAAGAGGTCGAAATTCCTATACTTTTTAGTAAAGGAACAGAACAAGAAACCATGATCGACGGTGAGGATGAAAAAAATGATAATGGACGACTACCACTACATCGTTATAGTTGACAATCTAAAAAAATCATTCGAAAGATGGGCTATGATTTTAAAACTAGTCTTAATGGCAGTAGAGGAAGACGAACTTCCATTCGTACCCTTGCTTCGAAACGAAAATCATTGCCATATTAAAGCAGGATAAAGCGTGGGTTGGGTTATACTTCACCTGTTGTAACTCAAGAGGCCTTTAAGTCTGACAGTGAAGAACGGTCTAATTCTTCTGACTCGATATCGTGGGACTCTGACACTAGTGTTGGACATGTCCATCGAGTGACACTATCTTCTAATATGGTGTCTGCCAAGTTCTCGAAAGATGGCGAGGATGACTTTGAGGAAGCTCCTGAAGTAGATCATTGGGCACAAAGGATGGACACTCAGTGGGGACTTCGTTTCGAACAACGAGAACCACCTACAAAAGATCAATTAATTCAGGTCGATGTTGGAGAAGAAGGTTCATCCAGTCTAATCTTCATCAGCAAAAGCCTCCCAGAGGTGGATAATCAAGAACTAATTCAGCTTATTCGAGAATATATTCATGTCTTCGCTTAGAGTTATGAGGATATGCCAGGACTAGACCCTCATATTGCTACCCACAGGCTCAACATCTTGCCCAATACAAAGCCGATCAAACAACAACAATATCGATTTCGACATGACTTGATGGATGCCATAGAAACTGAAGTCAAGAAGCTTATCTCTTGTGGTTTTGTCAGAGAAGAACAACATCCCGACTAGGTCGCCAATATTGTCCCAGTTATAAAGAAAACGGGGAGGGTCAGAGTCTGTATTGACTTTAGAGACCTCAATGATGCTTGTCCTAAGTATGAATTTTCTCTTTCGATTATTGATGTCATGATCGATAATACTTGCGGATTCGAACGAATGTTTTTTATGGATGGATTCTCTGGATACAATCAAATCAAGATACATCCAGAAGATGAGAAACATACATTTTTTCGTACTCTTTTGGGAGTCTATCGCTACATTGTCATGCCAATTGGTCTTAAAAATGCTGGTATAACTTATCAGCGGGCTATGAGTACTATCTTTTGTAATTATTTATGGAAGACAGTTGAATGTTATGTCGATGATATTGCTGTCAAAAGTCGTCTAAAGGAAGACCACATTCAAGACTTGAGAACTATCTTCGATCTAATGCGCCAGCATCAACTCAAGATGAATTCCACCAAGTCATTCTTGGAAGTCTCTAGTGACAAATTTCTCGAATTTGTTATAACCTCTAAAGGTATACACGTTGACCCTGAGAAAATCAAAGCCATTTAAGAGATGCATCCTCCACGCAACTTAAAAGAGCTACGAGGATTCCCAAAATGGCTTGCGTACATCAGGAGATTCATCTTAAATCTCTCTGGATGCTGTAGACCGTTCACTCAACTCATGAAGAAAGATGTGTCTTTTATTTGGACTAAAGAATGCCAGCAAGCATTTAAAGACATAAAACAGTACTTAATGAACCCTCCAGTTCTAGTGCCTCCAATTTCAATACCCTTCCTGATGTATGTTCGAGCAATAGATCATTCATTGGGTGCATTACTAGCCCAGAAGAATAAAGAGGGTCATGAGCAGACTATCTATTACCTCAGCCGTACGATGATCGGAGCTGAACATCATTATAGTCCGGTAGAAAAAGAATGTTTAGCCTTGATGTTCGCTGTTCAAAAGTCACGACATTATATCATAGGCCAAACCATTCACGTCATCTACCGAGTCAACCCTCTCCGAGTTTGGATGAGGAATCCCAGTACGCTCAATTCTAGGCTCGCTACATGGGCCATTAGCACAGTACGATATGGTGTATGTTCCCCAAAAGTCTGTTAAGGGTCAAGCCCTCGATGACTTCCTAGTAGCTTATCCAATTCCTGAGATGTCTAAACTCTATGATGAAATTCTTAACAAAACCCTAGAATCTAACATGATTTTTGAAGAATTTTTTACTTGGCGTCTATTCTTTGATGGAGCATCCAGAATCGGACCAAAAGGCACCATCGTCGTCGGAGTCGGAATTGTCCTTGTATAACCCAATGGATTGTCTATTCAAAGAGCTTATTCTCTGGACGAATCATGCTCCAACAATATGGCAGAGTACAATGCTTTGCTCATTGGTATCCAACTACCTAAACAACTGGATATTGAATATCTTGAGGTTTATGGACACTCTAAACTGATTGTCAATCAGGTAAGAGGAACATATGAAGTTCGACATCAGGATCTTGTCCCATATTACAAGGCAGCAGTTAGAATGGCTACACCATTCAAAGGCTTCTTCATTGAGCATGTACGATATGCATACAATACAGAAGCTAATGCACTAGCTAATTTTGCTGCAGTATTAGCAATTCCAGTCGGAAGACAGCAAATGGTTGTTGTCACTAACAGAGAATTATTTTGTATCAAAAATAATTCCAACATTGAATTAAGAAATTCAACAGAAATCAATGCCATCAGTGAAGACTGGTGTCACCTCCGTTTTTCATTATACGTATTTTTAGTATACGTGTACGGAATTCGGGCCCGTAATCAGACTTGTCTAGCTTAATCTTGCATGACTTGGTTTATTTTGGTTTATTTTGACTTGGGTTCGGCTTGGGTTGGTTTGTTTGGTTTAGGGTGGTTCATCATGAACCCAACCCCCTACCTACCACCATCTCTATTTAAAGCCCAACCCTTTCTCTCTCTTCATTACTTTCTTACTTTTTTATTTACTCCTTCTTCTTCCTCATAACTCTCTCTACCTACCAAGAGCTTAGGCAAGTGCACCTTGCTTTCACATGATAACCCATTTTTATGGTTCATTTATCTTCCTCTCGTGATTCTAAGATAGTTTAGAACTTGGCATTTTGTATTTTGAAGTTTTATTTTTTGTAGATCTAAAAATTTGCCATTCTCGGATGTTGGTGATTTTGTTCTATCAAACTTTCTCATTTTCAAGTTTTGATCCATTCCAAAATGTTGAGATTTGTGTTATACCCCATTTTGATCTATGGAAGTTCCATTTTATCTCAGATTGAAGGTTTCATGGAATTTAGAGTTCTGGAGGTTCCTTTTTATTCGTGCCAGCGTAGTATCAAACTCTACGCCCACGTTTATTCGTGTCAGCGTGAATCTAGATTACGCAAGTTAAGACTGTTTTGCACATAAAACAAAGTCTACCCAGCCTTGGCATAAAACAAGTTTCACGCATAGACTTTATCCCTTTACGCGTACTTCCCTTACGCGTAGACTTCATTCCTTTACGCGTGCTTCCCTTATGCGTAGACTTTATTCCTTTACGCGTGCTTCTCTTACGCGTAGACTTTATTCCTTTGTGCGTACTTCCCTTACGCGTAGTCTTTATTCCTTTATGCGTGCTTCCCTTACGCATAGACTTTATTCCTTTGTGCGTACTTTCTTTATGCGTACTTCCCTTGTCGTACTCCTCTGGCTTGGCGTACTCCTTTGGCGTACTACCCTTGGCGTACTCCTCTGGCTTGGTATACTTTCCTTGGCGTACTCCTTGGCGTACTCCCCTGCCCGGAGGCTTCTTAGCACTAGCGTATCTTACCCCCTTGTCCGGCGCAGTATGGTCTTGGAATCCATTATCCTAGATTTACCTTTATTTGGCGCATAGCACCCCTTATTATATCCTTATGCCTTTTGACATGAACCCGATATAATCATGATAGGTTAATATTGTAATGATGATCTATACACGGCATGATTTTGTGACAACTCATGATAGTGGTCCGTCGTGGCGCGCTCCTAACAAGTAACAAGTGCAAGTAACATGACAGGATGGTAACCCGCTGTGGTGCACCCCTGACAAGTAACCCTGAAATGAACTTATGAACACCGTTGCGACGGTTATCTTGACATGCTAAGTAATCTTGACATGTAACCTTGAACGCCATTACGACGGCTACAACGACTTGCTAAGTAAATTCTCGTCTTGACACCGTGGGTGCTTGCTTGAAACTTGTTTGTACAAGCTACTAGTCTAGTCTCCTCTTGCATCATGTATAGGACATGAGTCCCTGGTTACTACGGTCAGGGATTTATACTGAATCTGACTAAGGTTAATGACTAGAATGATCAAGTAGTTCATTCTAAGGGAGATTTCCCCAGTTACAGGCGATCCCATTATCCCGGCCACACCTGATGGACTTGTAGCCTGCCGTCGAGTAGGGTACATTTCCAGTCCACTGTCATGTGGGACACACTCATGAAACAAGTACAAGGCATACTGTTATGTGTTGCACTCTAAGCCATCTAATAATTCTGAATAGCTTTGATAGTCAACCTTGCCTGGATAACTTGGATAGCTGCAGGGCCTGTGACTGCTGGAACATCCCATTGTATCTTGCTAGTAATTAGGCTTGTGAT
Organism: Iris pallida; assembly: GCA_029216955.1. Classification (NCBI taxonomy): domain Eukaryota; kingdom Viridiplantae; phylum Streptophyta; class Magnoliopsida; order Asparagales; family Iridaceae; genus Iris; species Iris pallida. The sequence goes on from JANAVB010009596.1 coordinate 837,305, forward strand.
AACCCTAGGTAGTTAAAGTATCAAGCCTTACTCATTGTTTGGCTGTGATTGATTGGATGGAGTCCAGCCCAGTCTATTCTTGTCATGATCCTTTACAAGATCGTTGCATGACCCGATTGCTTGTGCTTTACTTTATCGATAAATGATGGAAAACCAAGTTCCGTTCAGATGAAGGGTTATAACCTCGGTCCTTGTTTGGTTTAAGGATTGTAACTTGGATATCTGAATAGTTCCATGGTTATTTTATCGTATATCATCATGATTTTCTATATCTCCAGTCTTTTATTATATAATTGTGTTTTTGTGCCAATCGCTAGTTTTAGTTCTTAAGTGAAGTCTTCCTTGTGGCACTTGCTCTTTTTGGGGTCTGACCCACCTGGTATTGTATGGCCAAATTTTTGAGTAGGACCCAAGGATCTCCCAGCCTTCCAGCCAGATAGTGAATACTAGGCGCAACCCTGGCAACGAGTGGGTTTTATTTTGCTCTTCCATTCTATTGTAATTTATTCTTTTAAGGCGTTTAGCCACCGAACAAGTGTTAGCTCGTATTAAATTTACATTCCTGTCTGCCTAAGGGCCGTAACATGGTTGACAAATCCTAGGGTTGATCATGTATGACTTAAACTCTTGTTAGTCTTCACATTTTGTATGACTAGCTTCATGATCATCTGAATATGTAATGTATAGAATGTCTTACTTTGTATGTCTGATGATCTACCATCTTGTTACATTTACTTGCTTGCTTGAGATTGAGACACTAGGCTTGTTCTTGACCTTAAGAGACTATTGGCTTGTAGTCAAACCCTCATGTATCTAGATAGCCGTGACCGTATATCGAGGTGGAATTCACTCTACTATACGTATCTGGTTGTGTCTGTCCCCGGCTCTCCAGTATTCTGGTTCTGGGATGTGACACAGTTTAAGTGGTGGCCCATGTAGGTCTTGTAAATCAAGATATGTGAGGGTTTTACGAATTAGATGTCTCAATCAGCACTCGCCTTTGATCTCTACTCGTGTCTTCTAATCTTCTCGAAATCTTGATCTGATCACATGTTTATATCTTTGATCTATCATGGTCTTTCCTTATTGTTCCCCATATCGTTTATTCAGCGATATTGTTCCTGGTCCAACCGATTGGCAAGGCGGAGCACCTCCAGTAAACCAGCAGCAACCTGGAGACCAAGCCCAGCACTCAGGAGTAGCCTCCAGAGTCATGCCTACTGGGGGTCAAGAGCCACCAGTTCAGCCAGTCCAGCCTGCAGAAACTAAAGATGGAATCCTGGTGGGACTCATCAGGGAATTGCTTGCATCTCAAGATCGTCGGGGCGATGCCCTGCACCAAACAGTACACGATGCCATATGCAGAGTTGGTTAGCAAGGGAACAACGCGGCCAACAGCTTCAAGCGTCTGAACCCCCTTCTTTGACGGTAGTGAAGATGCTATCACTGCTGATGCGTGGCTTCAGGATATAGAAGTTATCCTGGAGGCAGCTAGGATTCTCGAGGGAGAGAAGGTGGCCATTGTACGCCTGCAGTTATTAGACTTAGCCCGTAGCTGGTGGACGATACAAACAGTTGGATTGGCAACACCTGTCCCATGGGCGGTATTCAGTGACAAGTTTTAGATCAAGTACTTCGAGGCTGTTGTAGAAGCATGGAAAATAATAAAGAAAGAGCCATGCGGCCAGGAAACCACATACGGCTCAGAAAGCCCATGCGGCTCAGAGGACCCATGTGGCTCAACGCGTCTATACGGCTCTGTGATCTCCATGTGGCTCAGAGAGGTGCCACGTAGCATACAAACAACTCTTCCCTTACAGCATTAATTGCCTTGACGGCTGACAGCTCTGAAAAGACGACAGCACTGACACAAAGATGTAATTATGACTCTGTCATAATGACAGACTCTTGGGAAACGAAGGAAATCTCTGACATAATCCCCCGAGATCCATAAAATGCCACGTAGCTTAGGCACGTGGACAATCATATGCGGCTCGAGCGGAGACCCCCCATGCGGCTCAGGCCGAAGTTGCCCTATGCGGCTCAAGCGGAGGCTCCCCCTATGCGGCTCAAGCAGACGCTCCCCCATGTGGCTCACAAGGACCATCTTCATGCGGCTAATGAAGGGGTTACCCGTTATGCGGCAACCTACGTCCATGCGGTCCCGATTATCATGTGATTCGAAGGTTCGGGGGCCGCTCCCCAACAGCATTGACACGTGGCCGGGCTTATGCGGCTTAATCCTCATACGGCTCAGATCCTTCAGTGGCTCCCAGGATACGTGTCATAAAGCCAATCAATTTCCCAGATTTACTGTAATCAAAGATTGGATCAAATCCCAATAATCTGGGACACGTGGCAGGAGAATGAATTAAACTTATTCATTCAGATTCGCAGACATCAGCAGATCATCATAAGGGAGATTTATTCCAATCAGCATTAATTACTGAGAGGATTTGGCACAATCTACATTAATGGCCCAGATTCATTACACTCAAAACTAATGGCCCAGATTGATCAATCAACAGGCCACCGCCACTTTAAGGGACAATCATTGTAAACCTAATGATAGCATTCCCTTCTTATAAATAGCAAGGTGTCATCCCCTTGTGAAGAGGACCCTTTTTCGAGATCAGAGAGCACCAGAATACTTGGAAAAAAAGCAGAAAGAGAGCAAAGAGAGCATTTCTTCAACGCCAAGCAATCTTCTGGAGCCAAGGCTGCATACCGATCGTCCAAGGAGTAAGGCAGAGCTGTCGTAGCTTTCCCGAGCCTCTATCGTCACCCCCAGAACCTAAAATAAATAATTGTACTTAGACTGCTGTACCTAGGTTTTCGTCCCTAGGCTTTCTTTGTACAAGTGAGTTTGTAACGTGAAGTAAAAGTCCAGTCCTCCGATAATTGTTCTGCTCTTTTATATTTCATGGCAAACACGATGGCGACTCTGCTGGGGACCAACTTCTCCACGGCTGAGGAGTTGGTGACGCAATCGGATGCAGCCAAGCTTGGCTCCACGCAACAGAAGATGGTCGTCCGTTTCGACCAACAGGCGTTTGAAGAAATGCTCTCTGAAGGAAGTGCCAGCCCGATCCAGAAGCGAACCCGCACAAAGAAAGCTCGCTGCGAGTGGAGGCCAAAATTATTTGCTCCTCCACAAGCTATGGACGGGATACTCTCTGCTACCCAAGACGGCGAAGGCGACTCTCATACGGCTCCACTTCGAGCCGTAGAGTACTCTGATGTACCCAAGTCCGGCAGAGGAAAGCACTACGATGCTGGACTTGCAGGGGCAAAGAGCGACTCTATGCGTCCCAAGAAGAGGTCGGACACTCCTGTGGCCAAATCTGCCAACCCCTTGCAGGAGGCTCATGCGGGTGAATCTGCCAGCCGCATGAAGAAAGTCTATGCGGCCAGATCATCCAGCTGCATGAAGAAAACTTATGCGGCTGAGACTCCCAGCCGCATGAAGAACGCCTATGCGGCTACATCTGCCAGCCGTATGACACCCACTCCGCGTGGCTCTGTCTTCGACCGCCTGTCTTATGGTCCTGATCTCTTGTGCTCCCAAGAAGAAATGTCTGACTCTCTCCAGCATCACCTAGACTCTTCCTACTATGTGCTTTTACGCACTAGAGTGAAGAAGTCTAGGGCAGCGCGAGTTTGGCACGCTCGGTCCGCTGATCCTGTCTCTGATCATCTGAGCGTCCCGCATACCGTTATGCGGGCCTCAGATGGGAAGTTGTACAGAACCACTCGAGTCCAGCCCCCGGTGGCAATCGGACAGAGAGGTTCGCAAAAGTCTTCCAAAATCCAGGGTACAAACTGTTTGCCATTGATTGTAAAAGTACAGAACAATTATCGGAGGACTGAACTTAGACTCACAATACAAACTCGCTCGTACAAAGAAAGCCTAGGGACAAAAACCTAGGTACAGCAGTCTAAGTACGATTGTTTATTTTAGATTCTGGGGGGTAACGATAGAGGCTCGGAAAAGCGACGGCCGCTCTGCCTTACTCCTTGGACGATCGGTACGCAACCTTGACTCGGGAAAGATCTGCTTGGTCGTTGACGAAGAAATGCCTTCTTGCTCTCTCTCTGATTGATGTCCTGGCTTCTCTCTCTCTGTGTATATTCTCTCTCTGACTATGGAGGAATTCTCTCTGTGTATACGTATTCTTCTCTGGTTTTTTTTGTATATCTCTCTCTCTATCACAAGGGAATGGCACCTTACTATTTATAATAGTGGGATGTGATCGCTAGGGTTGCCAATGATTAGCTCTTGGAGATGGCGGCGGCCTGGGGATTGATCAATCCAGGCCGTTCGTTTCTGATTGTAATGAATCAGAACCATTAAGGGTAGATTACACCAAATCCCCATTAGCAATTAATGCTGATTGGCATAAATCTTCCTTATAATGATTCTCTCATATCTACGAATAAATCAAATTTATTCTCCTGCCACGTGCCCAGATCATTGGGATTCGACCCGATCTTGGATTATCATAAATCTGGGAGATTGATCGGCTGAGGACACGTGTCCTGAGAGCCAATGGTGAGACTGGAACCGCATGCAGATTGGGCCGCATGAGATTTGGGCCGCATAAATTTTGGGCCGCATAAGACTTGGGGCACGTGTCAGGACTGTCTGGGCAGTGGCCCCCTCCTTCAGACTTCTGAACCATATGATGAGCCGCATGAACCGCATAGTGGTGTGTCTGCTTGAGCCGCATGGGCATGATCTTCTTGAGCCGCATAGGGATGATTCCACTCGAGCCGCATGGGACAGCATCACTCTGATCCGCATGGGAAGTCTTCACTTCGAGCCGCATAAGCACACCCACGTGGCAGGGCCACGTGGCATTTTGTTGTTCTCGGGGGATCGTGTCAGAGATTTTTTTCTCTTTCCTAGAGATTCATCATCATGACAGAGTCATAATTACCTGCTTTGGTGTCAGGTCTGTCAACTTTTCAGAGGGGTCAACCGTCAAAGCAATTAATGCAGCATAGATTGGAGGGGAGCACTGTCATGCCACGTGTCTTCTGAGCCGCATGGAATGCCTCCGGCCGCATAGCTCCTTATGCCGCATGACTCCCTGAGCCGCATGCGTTTTCTGAGCCGCATGGGTCTTTTTTGGCCGCATGAGTCAATTTCTTTAATATTTTCCATGCTTCTACAGGACCCCCTTCAAAGTTTTCAATTTGTAAAATTGAAATACTTTGAATAAGAAGCATGGCCGTGCTCTTCTAACCGTATATGAAACCCTGACCGCATAGAGATCTTGGCCGCATAGATTGTTCAGCCGCATAGCTGCTCGCCACGCCATTATGTCATGTTTGCAAACCTTTTTGGGGCAGGATCCTAGGAGTTTCTGACCTCTAATTAACTAGTCAGTATCGATAGTCGAAGAGTCGACTACTTTGTACGAAGCGTCGGTCTTGGTCCTCCTTTCTCTATAAATGGAAGGGTATTTAGAAGGATTTCTCTCTTAGACTCTTTCTGATTAAGATTTCTGTCTTGCTTCCTTCTTCCAACTGACAAACCACGATGGCACCTAGGGCTTCCAAGGCAGTGAAGAAGGTCGTGGCTAGGAGCAGGAAGTCGGCTTCGTCTTCAATTGCCGTACCCTTCGTTCGTCTTGATGTTCATATTGTCGTCGAAGGTAAGGACTGTGCGGAAGATTGGGTGCTCTTGGTATTGAGAAGAGAATTACCGTAGAGCAGCTGGGCTCCTGGGGCATGATGAGGTGATAGGTTTGTGTTAAGAAATTTAGCTGAGGATATTTGTGGGCCTATTACCCTTGGCATACCCTGGTTTAGGATACGGGTAATAGGATGAAAGAGAACTGACATACTTGCTCAGAGGTAACGAGGACATGGTAAGTAGGAAAGTTCTTTGAATGTAGATTCTTCCTACTCAGAGGTAATGAGTACATGGCAGGAGCGAACTCGACGGAGGGTATTGGTGGTCAACAGAGGACATTTGTGGTCAACAGAGGACATTTGTGGTCAACAGAGGACATTTGCGGTCAACAGAGGACATTTGTGGACCCATTACCCTTGGCATACTCCGGTGGTGGGTACAGGTAATAGGTCGAAAGGGGATCATCATACTTACTCAGAGGTAATGAGGATATGGCAAGTATGAAGGTTTCTTCGACGGAGCCTTCCCATTCAGAGGTAATGAGGACATGACAGGAGTGGACTCAATGAAGAGGGGTACGTAGAATAACTCAGAGGTAATGAGGACATAAAAATTCTATGTAGGGATGATTTGTTTTTGGCGGAAGTGGAACGACTCAGAGGTAATGAGGACATGGCCGTTTTGGACATTTGTGGATCGATTACCCTTTTTGTGTACTGGAAGTATGGGTATTAGATCATGAGGGGGGATCTCCTTCGGGAAGGAAGTTCAGAGGTATGATCATACATAACTTCCTACCTGAAAGAGTGACCGGGATGTGAGTTCAGAGGCACCATCGGGTACATGACTCGAGAATCAGGATAATGGTGAGTGTGAGTTCAGCGGTACCAGCGGGTACATGACTCAAAAATCTAAAAAAAACTATGAGGGTGAGTTCAGTGGTATCAGCGGATACATGACTCAAAGATCTGGAAAATGTTGGAATCAAAGTGTAAGTTCAGAGGTACCTGCAGGTACATGACTTAGGAATTTGGGATATGTTTATGGAAGAAGGGCATGAGTTCAACGGTACATGCGGGTACATGACTCGAAAATCTGTGAATGTTGGAATCAAAGTGTAAGTTCAGGGGTACCAGCAGGTACATGACTTAGGAATTTGGGATATGAGTTCAGCGGTACAAGAGGGTACGTGACTCAATAAGTTGGAAAATTAGGGGATTGAGTTCAGAGGTACCAGCGGGCACATAACTCGAAACTCTGGAAAATGTTGTTTAAACATAGTATTTCTTCAGGAACTTGCCGTTGACGGGCAACATAAGCAAGTCTTCGTTCTGCTTGGCGAGGCGGTAAGCACCATTGGAGAACACGGCCTCGATGATAAATGGGCCTTCCCATTTTGGCTGGAACTTGCCGGTGGTCTTGTGAGTCATGACCATTGGCCTCCTGACTGCCAAAACAAGATCGCCTACTTGGAATGTTCTGACTTTGACCTTTTTGTTGAAGGCTCCTGAGATGCGTGCTTGGTATAATTCGATCCTTTGCTGAGCTAGGAAGAATTTTTCATCTAAGGCCTCTAACTCTTGTAGTCGACGTCGGTAGTTATCATCCGTTGTCAATTGATAAGTGAGGGCGACTCGGAGTGAGGGAATCTGAGTCTCTAATGGGAGAACTGCCTCACTCCCGTACACCAGAGAGAATGGTATATTCCCGGTGGCTGTTCGAACCGTGGTACGATAAGCCCATAAGCACTCGCCGAGCTTGTCGTTCTAGTCGCGTTTGTTGGAGGAGACAAATTTCTTGAGGAGTTTGATGATTGTTTTGTTGAATGCCTCTGCTAACCCGTTTACTGCCGGGTTGTATGGTGTCGAAGCGACATTCTGAATGCGGTATTTGTCGCAGAATCGGTAGAATACATGGCTTATAAACTGCGGACCATTATCATGGATGATCCTTCGGGGCAGTCCAAAGCGGTAAATGACGTAGTGCTTCAGGAAGCTGATTACGTTCGAAGTCTTGACTTCGGCGAATGGGACAGCTTCTGCCCACTTTGAGAAGTAACCAGTGATCGCCAGTATGAAGCGATGTCCTCGGGAGAAAGGTGGGGTGATTGGACCAATGATATCCATTCCCATGCTTCAAATGGCCAGGACGCCACTGTCGGATGTAGGAATTCGGATGGTTGGTGAATGAAGTCTGCGTGGACTTGGCAGGCCTTGCATTTTCGGGCATAATCTATTGCATCAGCCACCATCGTGGGCCAATAGTAGCCCATCCGACGAAGGCGGTCTTGCAGCTTAGGGCCAGGCTGATGGGCCCTGCAGACACCGTCATGAGCCTCTCGTACGGCTTCTTTGGCTTCTGCGTTCGACAAGTACCGAAGTAGTAATCCGTCGTAGGAGCGGCGATACAGCATTTTCGTCTCTGTATCGTAGAAGAATCTGAGAGAACGCCGTCTGATAGAAGTAGCCTCCTTTGGGTTCTCGGGCAGGATGTCGTAGACCACGAAGTCTATGAATGGTTGTCTCCAGTCTGGGGTTTGTCGATCATCTGAGCAGAATAACTCGCCATGGCTTGAACGTTGTTCTTGGGGCAGACCAGCTCACGACCGATTACATCGACCGAATGATAAGAGTGGTTTGGCACTGCTAGGGAAGCAGCCAGGCCTGCTAGGGCATCAGCTTCGATATTTTGGAGTCTGGGGACGTGTTCGATGAAGAATCCCTCGAATGATGAGATAATGTTGATCGCTATTTGATGGTAGGGGATCATGTCTTCATGGCAGACTTTGTACGTCCCCCGAATCTGGTTGACGATTAATTGCGAATCGCCGTATGCTTCAAGGTATTCTACCCCCAATTCTCTTGCGAGTTGGAGGCCAATGACCAAAGCGTTGTACTCGGCCACATTGTTAGAGCAGGGTTCCGTGAGAGAGTAGACGTGATTGATCACTAGCCCGGTAGGAGAGACCAATACTACTCCGACTACAACGACGATGTTTCCCTTGGGTCCGGTTCTTGAAGCGCCATCGAAGAACATCCGCCATATGTTATCGTGGGTGGTTGTATTTGAATCGGCGACCTCATTTGGGATTTCTTTGTATATTCTGGATGATTTCGATCCTGGATGGGCCGCCAAAAAGTCTGCCAGGGCTTGACCTTTGACAGCCTTCTGCGGGACGAAGATCATATGATAGGGGGACAGCAATATCGCCCATGTAGCGAGGCGGAAGCTGAGTGCCCCTGGTTTGGTCATGAGGACCCTGAGAGGGTTGATTCGTGAGATCACATGTATGGTTTGCCCCGTGACATAGTGCCGCGTCTTTTGAATGGTGAATACCAGGGCGAGGCATTCTTTCTCCACAGCAGTGTATTGGTGTTCGGGCCCGACCATTATTCGGCTGAGATAGTAAATAGCCTGCTCGTGGCCTGTGTCGTTGTTTTGTGCCAGCAGGGCACCGAGGGAGTGTTCCATTGCTCGTACATAGAGCAGGAATGGTTTTCCAGGGACCGGGGCCACCAGGACTGGAGGATTTGATAAATATTCTTTGATGTCATCGAAAGCGCGCTGGTATTCCTCGTCCCATATGAATGAGACTCCCTTCTTCATGAGGTGGGTGAACGGTCGGCATCGCCCGGAGAGGTTGGAAATGAACCTCCTGATATAAGCTAGCCTCCCTTGGAGGCCTCTAAGTTCACGGAGATTTCTCGGGGGACCCATCTCCATGATTGCCCTCGTTTTCTTGGGGTCTACATGGATACCCCGTGCAGTGATGATAAAGCCCAAGAACTTCCCGCTGGATACGCCCAAGAACGATTTTGTAGGGTTCATCTTCAGATTATGGGCTCGTATTAAGTTGAACACCGTTCTCTGGTCTTGCAGATGATCCTCCTTACGGCGACTCTTGACAGCGATGTCGTCGACATAGCATTCCACTGTCTTGCACAAATGTTCTCTGAAAATGATACTCATGGCTAGCTGATATGTAGCGCCAGCATTCTTTAGACCGAACGGCATGACTGTGTAGCAGTATGTGCCAATCAGGGTCTGGAATGAAGTGTGCTTTTCGTCGTCGGAAGACATCTTGATTTGATTGTACCCCGAGAATCCATCCATGAATGACATACGTTCAAAGCCGCATGTATTGTCGATCATGATGTCTGTGATAGGAAGGGGAAAATCATCTTTGGGGCATGTCTCGTTCAGGTTGCGGAAGTCGATACAGATTCGAATCTTTCCATTCTTCTTGAGGACGGGTACTATATTGGCGACCCAATCAGGATGTTGTTCTTCACGAATGAAGCCGCTGGCTATTAGCTTGTTGACTTCGGCTTCGATCGCGTCCATGACGCCTGGGCGGAAGCGTCGTTGTTGCTGCTTGACTGGCTTTGCATCTGGCCGTATATTGAGTTTGTGGAGAGCGATGTTAGGATTTAACCCCGGCATGTCTTCATAGCTCCAGGAGAACACATCAATGTATTCTCTGACAAGTTCTAACAGCGACTCTCGTTCTTCGTCAGTTAGGCTTTTACTGATAAAGATCAGTTTTGGAGAAGATTCGCTGCCGAGATCCACTTGTATGACTTCATCTTCAGTAGAAGGTTCTCTCAGTTCGAACCGCTTTTCCCATTGTGCATCTAATTGCTGGGCCCATGGCTCTAGCTTAAGGATTTCGGGGATGTCTTCGTCTTCCTCGTAAGCGTCGGTGAATGCCATGTTGACTGACATGACTTGTCTGAACACATCTCCGATGCTGGTATCTGAGTCGGAAGTCGGTGATCCGGTTGAATGCGACTGCCAGTCGCATTCTTCATCTGAGCTTTCAGGGGTCATAGTAGGCGTTACATACCCTAAACCGTATCGGGTTTTGTTATAGTAGTTTCGTGGTTTGCCCGCCGGGGCTGGCGTCTTCAAAGGTAATCGTCGTCCATTGTCGTAGTTCAGTCCTGGCGTTGTCTCTAGATCATATCCCTGTTTCTGCATGAGATATTTGGATTGAGGGCTATAGAGATACAGAGGCAGTCTTCCAGCGTCTGACCCGAAGTCGACTTCTTCCATGGCGAGGGGATGCGGGTTGTTCGTCCGACCGAAGATGATTGGGTGGTCCCCTCCCTTGATTATTCGGTAAGCGTCTTCTACTGGAGTAAGTTGGATAGCGGTGTACACATTTGTCACCTGTGTATGTAGGTGAGTGCCTATACCGTGTTCCATAGCATACATTGTACATAGCTTATTGAGCTCGGTGTAGTTCAAAGATAACCCTTTATTGATGAAGTAAGGTATCTTTTCTAGAGGGATTACATCATCTGCGGAGGGAGCGTCAGTGTGGGCAGCCACATACTTGGCTAGCTCTGGTTCCTCTTTGGCTACCCTCTGTGTGAATGAAGATTGAGAGGGCGTCCTAGTCAGCTTGATCTTCAAAGGTTCAACTGACGGAGCGGAGCGTAGGGTTGTTGGTAGACTAGCAACCCCCAGTCCGGCACTTGATGTGGAGCGAGGGGTGGCTGGTTCGCTTGAAGTGTCAGACCTCGCATCGGGGTGACGACCTTTCTTAGGCAGGCGTATCGTCAGAGGTCCATCGGAGGGATTGAGCTTTTCTGTTTGGGATTGACCGACTCTCGGTAATCTGATGGTAAGTGGCCCTGTCGTGGGTCTCGGTACCTGGCCGGACCTTGGCAGCCGGATTCTCAACTGCTCTTCCTGTGCCGAGAGGCTGATCGCGTCCTTACGCAGCGTGGCCGTAAGGGGTGCGGAATTGCCTGGTTTGCGAGCTTGGAGGTGGATTGTCAGAGGTTCTGCTGATCCCGTGGTTGCTTCAACATCAGTTTGTTTATTTCCTCCTTCAAGGTGCCTCTTCGACTTTTCGTATAGGCAAGAGTCCGAGTAATAAGATTCGACCCCTTTGAAGGGATCGATGTCAGCAAATTCTGTCCTCACGAAGCCGTGCTTATCGACATATTTGAAGCATTGGTGTAGCGTGGAAGGCATGATCATGTAATCGTGTATCCAAGGGCGCCCCAAAAGGATGTTGTATGAAGTATCGACATCTATGATGTAGCAAGTAACTTCTGATTGGAGATCGCCAATCTGACATTTCAGACAAATCTTCCCGATTGGGTAGCTCCTGCCCGAATTGAACCCGATGATGGCGGTGTTTATAGGGGTCAGGCGATGCATCGGGATGCGAAGATGATGCAGTAGTCCTTTTGGAATGATGCTTATGGAAGATCTGGGGTCAATGTGCATCCTGTCCACCTTTATGTCGTCGATGTAGCCTGTGTAGTATAATGGGTGATCGTGTAGATTAGTCTTGATGAGCATGTTTTGTGGAGTGAAGACGATGTTGGGCATTGCTCCCGTACAGGCGCTGTCTTGGAGGTCTGCGGGCTAATTTTCTTCCGTGAGGTTGACCTGAGCCAGGTACGCGTCGGCATTTTGAAGTGCATCGCTCAAAGCTGTGCGGACATCCTTCGAGAGCCTCAGGAGTTCATATAAGGACAATTTGGCAGGTAACTTCATTGCGGTTTGACGGAACCGCTCAATGTAATTCCTCGTCAGCTCTTTCTCTCCTTGAATGACATCCATGAGGGTAGACATCGTGACGTCCTGCCCTACCTCATAGAACCTCTCCAAGAACAGGCGTTTGAAGCCAGCGAAGGAATGGATGCAATTGTCCGGCAGGTTGCGGTACCAATCGAAGGCGACTCCTTCCAATGCCCCCAATGAATAATCGTGTCAGGATAGCGTCATCATGGGGCAGATGGTCGGTAGTGACCTCGAAGTAAGTGATGTATCGACTTGCTGAGGTCTTGCCATCATAGGGGTTGATATTGAACGGCTTATATCTTGGTGGGAATGGAACATCCCTCCATTCAGCAGGATATGGTTGCCGTATTCTGAAGTCTTGAGAGTTTTCTCTGGCGTGGAACATGGCTCGGAGCCCTTGAACTTCTCTTCTTACTTCTCGGGTCTCATCTGTCGCAGTCGGAGCCGTTACTTCGGGAGGATTATTGCCCGGGTTTGGTGCCGCCGAATTTGAATCTACATTGATTGGGGGACCCCTGCTTGTCTGGCCAGGTGTCACCCCCTGCAGATTAGGAAGCGCCGCTTTGATCTCGTCTACAGACTTGACCAAGGCGTGCAATATGGCCTCCAAAGTGTCGATGCGCTGGCGATCACCGGAACCGCCTTGATTGCTGTCTGTCATGAACACCGTCTTCACATGAGGAGTGACGGAAGGAGTGGTGGAGGATGTACCCTCCGAGTCGTACTCGTGCATCGAGAAATCATCAGGATATGTGGGGATGTTATCTTCAGGTTCAGACTCGGAAGGAACTCTACCCCCGGCTTCGGAGCTTGCTTCATCTAGGATGTCCTTGGGGACGTCGATATCTGTTGTATCCGTCGGAGGATTTGCTTCCTCCAGTCCGTATTCCTGGAATGTCGGATTGTCGTAGATGTTTGGAGGAGTGCTATCCCCAGTTCTGACGACCCCCAATGTTGCAGACGACGAACTTCCTACTGCAGCAGTTTTCGTCTTCGAACGGGTGTGTTAAAATACTCCAGTGGAGGATAACCCTTTAGATGACGGTTTCTTAGCTGCAGTAGTTAACACCTTTGGACTGGAGATGCTCGTTTTCTTCCCTCCTCCCTTGGCGAGAACTTTCTTCGCGGACTTGTAGGAGACAACAGGAGGTGCCTCGTCTTCTGAGCTCGGATGATGTAGTCTTTGGAAGACGGATGGCTGGTCTTCCGTCACCGCCGCGTTGCTGCAACAGCAGTTGACGATGATCTGGGTGCATTGATGTCCGTGTGAGGGCTCTTTATACCCCGAAGCTCCTTCTCTTTTCTTGCGTTTGTGGAGGATGACCTCACGTAGGTCAGAGGAACCACTTTGTCTGTTTGCCGCCGGGGGCTGGACTTGAGTGGTCTTATACAACTTCCCATCAGAGGCCCGCGTGATAATCAGCGGGACGCCCCGATAGTCAGAGGTTGGGGCAGTCATCTGGACTTGATGAGCCCGCGCTGCCCTAGACTTCCTCCTTTTAGCACTTGTGGGTGCGTAATAGGAGGAGTCTAAGTCGAATACCGCAGAGTCTGGATTATTATCCAGATAATGATCAGAGTCAGGACCGCATGAGAGCCGGTCGAAGACTGATCGAGAGAAGCGTGGGACGGATGCTATACGGCTAGCATTGGGTACCGTGCAGGCTGTCTGCATGCGGCTATCTTTTGTTGTAGGATGAGTCTTTATGCGGTTAGGAGTCACGACCGTGCAGGCTGACCTTATGCGGTTGGCATCTGTGGCCGTATGGGTTTTCTGCAAGCGATTGACTTTAATTGCCGCATGAGTCTCATCCGTGCGGTTGACAACTGTAGCCGCATAAGTTATGCGGCTGACAGATGTGGCCGCATGAGTTTTCTTTATGCGGTCGGCGGTTGTAGCCGCATGGGTTTTCTTCCTGCGGTTAATACTCTTCTGCGGCTCGGATCGCGTAGAGTTCCTCTTTGCCCCTGCAAGTCCAGCATCATAGTGTTTTCTTCTGCCGGACTTGGGGACAGCAAAGTTGTCTACGGTCAGAAGTGGGGCCGTAGGGGAGTCTTTCTCGCCATATTGAGCAATAGAGAGCACCTCATCAAGGGCTTGCGGAGGAGCAAATGATTTTGGCCTCCACTCTTTGCGAGCCTTTATGGTGCGGGTGCGCTTCTGGACCGGGCCAGTGCTACCTTCAGAGCGCATCTCTTCGAACGCCTGTTGGTCGAAGCGTACGACCATCTTCTGTTGTGTAGAGCCAAGTTTGGCTGCGTCCGATTGCGTCACCAACTCCTCAGCCGTGGAGAAGTTAGTCCCCAGCAGAGTCGTCATCGTGTTTGCCATTGATTGTAAAAGTACAGAACAATTATCGGAGGACTGAACTTAGACTCACAAAACAAACTCGCTCGTACAAAGAAAGCCTAGGGACGAAAACCTAGGTACAGCAGTCTAAGTACGATTGTTTATTTTAGATTCTGGGGGGTGACGATAGAGGCTCGGGAAAGCGACGGCCGCTCTACCTTACTCTTGGACGATCGGTACGCAGCCTTGACTCGGAGAAGATCTGCTTGGTCGTTGACGAAGAAATGCCTTCTTGCTCTCTCTCTGATTGCTGTCCTGGCTTCTCTCTCTCTGTGTATATTCTCTCTCTGACTATGGGGGAAGTCTCTCTGTGTATACGTATTCTTCTCTGTTTCTTTTTTTTTGTATATCTCTCTCTCTATCACAAGGGAATGGCACCTTGCTATTTATAATAGTGGGATGTGATCACTAGGGTTGCCAATGATTAGCTCTTGGAGATGGCGGGGCCTGGGGATTGATCAATCCAGGCCATTCGTTTCTGATTGTGACGAATCAGAACCATTAAGGGTAGATTACACCAAATCCCCATTAGCAATTAATGTTGATTGGCATAAATCTTCCTTATAATAATTCTCTCATATCTGCGAATAAATCAAATTTATTCTCCTGCCACGTGCCCCAGATCATTGGGATTCGACCTGATCTTGGATTGTCATAAATCTGGGAGATTGATCGGCTGAGGACACGTGTCCTGAGAGCCAATGGTGAGACTGGAACCGCATGCAGATTGGGCCGCATGAGATTTGGGCCGCATAAATTTTGGGCCGCATAAGACTTGCGGCACGTGTCAGGACTGTCTGGGCAGTGGCCCCCTCCTTCAGACTTCTGAACCATATGATGAGCCGCATGAACCGCATAATGGTGTGTCTGCTTGAGCCGCATGGGCATGATCTTCTTGAGCCGCATAGGGATGATTCCACTTGAGCCGCATGGGACAGCTTCACTCTGATCCGCATGGGAAGTCTTCACTTCGAGCCGCATAAGCACACCCACGTGGCAGGGCTACGTGGCATTTTGTTGTTCTCGGGGGATCATGTCAGAGATTTCTTTCTCTTTCCTAGAGATTCATTATCATGACAGAGTCGTAATTATCTGCTTTGGTGTCAGGTCTGTCAACTTTTCAGAGGGGTCAGCCGTCAAAGCAATTAATGCAGCATGGATCAGAGGGGAGCACTGTCACGCCACGTGTCTTCTGAGCCGCATGGAATGCCTCCGGCCGCATAGCTCCTTATGCCGCATGACTCCCTGAGTCGCATGCGTTTTCTGAGCCGCATGGGTCTTTCTTGGCCGCATGAGTCAATTTCTTTAATATTTTCCATGCTTCTACACAAACATGGTCGATCCAGACCCATCTGACTTGCGTGAGGCCATCCTCCACAAACGCAAGGAAAGAGAAGACGCATCGGGGTGCAAAGAGTCCTCCCACGGACGTCATTGCACCCAGGTCATCGTCAACTGCTGCTGCAATAATGCGACGGTACGAGAAGACCGATAGTCCGTCTTTCAAAGACTGCAACAGCCGTCTTCAGGAGACGAGGCACTTCCCATCATCTCCTGCAACGCTGCTCAGAAAGTCTCCGCCGATGGGAGAGGAAAGAAGACAAATGTTCCCAGCCCGAAGATTTCAACCACTTTGACCAAGAGACTGTCGTCTAAGCGGGTGCCCACCACCGGAGTTTTCCAAGGTACCCGTTCTAAGACGAAATCTGCTACAGTAGGAGATTCGTCGTCCACACCACTGGGGGTTGCTGGGACTGGAGGTAGCACTCCTTCGGACCTCCACAACAACCCGATATTCCAAGAAGACGAGTCAGGGGAGGCAACTCTCCCATCAGATGCATCAAACCCCGACGTCCCCGAGGACGTCCACAACTCCCAAGACGAGGCGAACTCGGAGACTGGGGGTACTGTTCCTTCCAAATTTGAACCAGAGGAGAACATTCTCACATACCCCGACGACTTCTCACTACATGGGTATGATTCAGAGGGCGCTTCCTCCACCGCTCCGTCCATCTCTCCTCATGTGAAGATAGAATTTATGACAGACAGCAGCCAAGGTGGTTCCAGCGTTCACCAAAGCATCGACACTCTCGAAGCCATATTGCTTGCCTTGGTCAAGTCTGTGGATGAAATCAAAGCGGCCCTTCCAACCCTGCAAGGAGGAACACCCAGCCAAACAAGCGCGGGTCCTGCGGTCAATGCGGACTCGAATTCGGCGGTACTGAACCTGGGCAACAATCCTTCTGAAACAACGGCCCCCACCGTCGTGGACGAAGCCCGCGAAGCGAGAAGAGAGGTTCAAGAGCTCCGAGCCATGTTTTACGCTCGAGAAAATTCTCCAGACCTCAGAATACGACAACCGTACCCTGCTGCATGGAAGGATGTCCCCTTTCCGCCAAGATATAAGCCATTCAATATCAATCCCTATGATGGCAAGACCTCAGCAAGTCAGTACATCACTTACTTCGAGGTCACCACCGACCATTTGCCCCATGACGATGCCATTCTCACACGATTATTCATCGGGGCATTGGAAGGGGTCACCTTCGACTGGTATCGCAACCTGCCAGACAACTGCATCCACTCCTTTGCCTACTTCAAGCGCATGTTCTTGGAGAGATTCTATGAAGTAGGGCAGGACATCACAATGTCCACCCTCATGGATGTCGTTCAAGGGGAGAAAGAGCTGACAAGGAATTACATTGAGCGGTTTCGCCAAACCGCAATGAAGCTACCGTCTAGAAATCCGGATTCCTCCTTGATTGAAATTTGCCAAAAGAGATTGCTCCCAACAATCAGTCTCTGGATGGGCGAAAGTCAATTCAAGGACTGGAAGACGTTCATCATCAGTGCCACAAGCGCCGAAGAACGATTGAAGAAGGCTCGCCAATTGGGATTGCACATCTCGGACGGAGAAAACAAGGGCAAGCGTCCTAACACCAACAACGACAATGGAGGTAGCCCCTCCAACAATCGGAACAGCAGGGGTAAGCAGACTATGGTGGTCGATACAGTACAGAAACTTGAGCTAAAGCCAGCAGACAAATAATGGCCGCAAATCACTTACTCCTTCGAAGACGGTCACGTCAAGCCCATCTTGGACATGCTCATATAAGGAGACAGAATTCAGCTTCCTCCACCAAGACGGGAACCTCGGCCGGCAGACATGGAGAACCCAAAGTACTGCCATTACCACCGCTACATCCACCATGCCACACACGACTGTTACCAACTAAAACGGTACATCCAAAACCTCATCGGTTCGAACGCTCTGGCTATCGATTTCGAAGAGGTAACAGTCGCAGCCAATATGGTGTCAATACAATTCGACAGCTTCCCTCCGACGGAAACTCAAGACGGTGTGGTCCCCATCCCTCTGGAGACAATGGAGATTGCTAATCTTCCACCTCCCCGAGATCTGGCTGCTGGTCTAGTGCCTCTCACCACATCACGAGGGAAGGTCATATGGGTCCATCCAGACTTGGTATCAGAAGTGACTCAGCCCATACCATCTTCCATTTGCAAGAAGAAGAGTGGAAAGGTCAGGTCCTGCCGCACAATCTCGGCAGATATCGAAGAAGATACAGCCGTAGTCACACGGTCTGGGGCACAATCCCAACCTGTGGCTGAACACCCGGCTGAAGATCATCAGGCCGCTACAACTGATGCTCCGGGACCGGCTCAGCCTCTAACGACCGACAAGCCTAGGCCAAGGGAGACTCGCTTTGACAAATCCCTCCGAAAAGATGCGTCACAAGGGCTGGAGAAGCCCTACAACTTCGACATCTTAGCACAATTGGCCAACACACCGGCCAAGTTGTTATTATACGAGCTTCTGAGACTCTCCAAGGATGTTCGTGCGGCTTTGAGCGATGCACTCTAAAATGTCGACGCATACCTGGCTCAGGTCAACTTCACGGGAGAAAACCCGCCTGCAGATCTCCAAGACAGCGCCTGCACGGGAGCGATGCCCAATATTGTCTTCACTCTGTAGGACATGCTCATCAAAACCAACCTGCATGATCGCCCGCTATACTACACTGGATACATCAGCGACGTAAAGGTGGATCGGATGCACATTGATCCTGGCTCTTCCATAAGTATTATCCCGAAGGGTCTGCTACATCATCTCCGCATCCCAATGCATCGTCTGACGCCTACAAGCACCGCTATCAGCGGTTTCAATTCGGGCAGGAGCTACCCAATTGGGAAGATTCGTCTGAAGTGTCAAATTGGCGATCTCCAATCCGAAGTCACCTGCTACATCATAGATGCAGACACTTCTTACAACATCCTCTTAGGGCGCCCGTGGATACACGATTATATGATCGTGCCTTTCACGCTGTACCAGTGCTTCAAATATGTCGACAAATACGGCTTCGTGAGGACAGAATTTGTTGATATCGATCCCTTCAAAGGGGTCGAATCCTACTACTCAGATTCTTGCCTGTACGAAAAGTCGAAGAAGCACCTTGATGAAGGAGATGTGCAAGCTCGTACCGAGACAGCCACAGGATCAGAAGAACCTCTGATGATCCATCTCCAAGCTCGCAAACCTGGTAAGTCTGCACCCCTTACCACCACTCTGCGTAGGGTCGCGATCAGCCTCTCAGCACAAGAAGAGCAGATGATAATCTGGCGGCCAAGGTCTGGCCAAATGCCAAGACCCTCAACGGAGCCACTGACAATCAGGCTACCGAGAGCCGGCCAGCCGCAGACGGAGAAGCTCAATCTCTCCGACAAGCCAATGACGATACGCCTTCCCAAGAAGGCTCGTCACCCTGATGCAAGGTCTGGAACTTCTAGCGAACCAACCACTCCCCGCCCAGTATCGAGTACCAAGCTGGGGGTCGCTAGTCTGCCAACAACTCCATGCTCTGCTCCATCAGCTGAACTTCTGACAATCAAGCTGCCCAGGTCGTCCTCTCAGTCTTCATTTACGCAGGGGGTAGCCGAAGAGGAACCGGAGCTAGCCAAGTATGTGGCTGCCCACACTGATGTTCCCTCCGTAGATGATGTAATCCTCCTAGAAAAGATACCTTACTTCATCAATAAAGGGCTATCTTTGAACTACCTCGAGCTTAATAAGCTTTGTACAATGTATGCTATGGAACACGGTATAGGCACTCACCTACACACACAGGTGACAAATGTGTACACCGCGATCCAGCTTACTCCAGTGGAAGACGCTTACCGCATAATCAAAGGAGGGGACCATCCAATCATCTTCGGCCGGAAGGACGATCCGTACCCCTTCACCATAGAAGAAGTCGACCTTGGATCAGATGTCGAGAGACTGCCTCTGTATCTTTATAGTCCCCAATCCAAATATCACATGCAGAAACATGGGTATGATCTGGAGACGACGCCATGCTTGAACTATGGCACTGGACGACGATTACCTTTGAAGCCACCAGTCCCGACAGGCATACCACGGGACTACTATAGCAAAACTCGGTGTGGATTAGGGTACATTACACCTACGACGACCCCTGAAAGTTCAGATGAAGAATGTGACTGGCATTCATATTCAATCGGGTCACCAACTTCTGACTCAGATACCAGCATCGAAGACCTATTCAGACAAGTCCTGTCAGTCAATATGGCATTCCCCGACGTATATGAAGAAGACGAAGACATCCCTGAAATCCTCGAGCTAGAGCCGTAGGCCCAACAGTTGGATGCACAATGGAAAAAGCGGTTCGAACTGAGAGAACCTCCTACTGAAGATGAGGTTATACAGGTCGACCTCGGCAGCGAATCTTCTCCAAAACCAATCTTCGTCAGTAAAAGCCTAACAAACGAAGAGCGAGAATCGCTGCTGGAGCTTTTCAAAGAATACATTGATGTGTTTGCTTGGAGCTATGAAGACATGCCAGGGTTAAATCCCGATATTGCTCTTCACAAACTCAACATTCGGCCGAGTGCAAAGCCGGTCAAGCAACAACAGCGACGCTTCCGCCCGGGCATCATGGATGCGATCGAAGTCGAAGTCAACAAACTGATAGCCAGCGGCTTCATTCGTGAGGAGCAACATCCTGACTGGATCGCCAACATAGTACCCGTCCTCAAGAAGAATGGGAAGATTCGAATCTGCATCGACTTTCGTAATCTGGACGAGGCATGCCCCAAAGGTGAATTCCCCCTCCCTATCACAGACATCATGATTGACAACACCTGCGGCTTCGAACGTATGTCATTCATGGATGGTTTCTCGGGGTATAACCAAATTAAGATATCTACTAACGACGAAAAGCATACATCATTTCGAACACCGATTGGCACATACTGCTACACAGTCATGCCTTTCGGTTTGAAGAATGTCAGTGCCACATATCAAAAAGCCATGAGTATCATCTTCAGAGACCACTTACGCAAGACGGTAGAGTGCTATGTTGATGACATCGCCGTCAAGAGTCGCTGTAAGGGAGACCATCTGCAGGATCTGAGGACGGTATTCGACCTGATGCGAGCACACAATTTAAAAATGAACCCCACAAAATCCTTCCTGGGCGTATCCAGCGGGAGGTTCTTGGGATTCATCATCACCGCCCAGGATATCCATGTAGACCCTGAGAAGACAAAGGCAATCATGGAGATGGGTCCCCCGAGAAATCTCCACGAACTCAGAGGCCTTCAAGGGAGGCTAGCTTACATCAGGAGGTTTATTTTTAACCTCTCCGGGCGATGTCGACCATTCACCCATCTCATGAAAAAAGGCATTTCATTCGTGTGGGACGAAGAATGTCAGCGTGCCTTCGACAGCATCAAAGAATATTTGTCGAACCCTCCAGTCCTGGTGGCTCCGGTGGCTGAAAAACTATTGCTGCTCTACGTACGAGCAATGGAACATTCCCTCGGGGCTCTGCTGGCACAAAACAACGATGTTGGCCATGAGCAAGCCATATATTACCTCAGTCGAATGATGATTGGGCCAGAGCATCGATATACCCTGTGGAGAAGGAATATCTTGCCCTGGTATTCGCCATTCAGAAGACGCGGCACTATGTCACGGGACAAACGATACATGTGATCTCACGAGTCAACCCTCTCAGGGTCCTCATGACTAAACTAGGGGCACTCAGCTCTCTCCTCGCTACGTGGGCTATATTGCTGTCCCCTTATCATATGATCTTCGTCCCGCAAAAGGCTGTCAAAGGTCAAGCCCTGGCAGACTTTTTGGCAGCCCACCCGGGCTCGGAATCGTCCAAAATATATGAAGAAATCCCAGATGAGGTCGCCGACTCGCATGCAACCTCTCACGATGATATATGGCGAATGTTCTTCGACGGTGCTTCAAGAACTGGACCCAAGGGCAACATCGTCGTCGGAGTCGGGGTGGTGCTAGTTTCTCCTTCCGGATTGGTGATCAATCGCGCTTACTCTCTCACAGAACCCTGCTCTAACAATGTGGCCGGGTACAACGCTTTGGTCATTGGCCTCCAACTCGCAAGAGAGCTGGGGATAGAATATCTTGAAGCATACGGTGATTCTCAGTTAATCGTCAATCAGATCCGGGGCTCATACGAAGTTTGCCACGATAGCGATCGACATCATCTCGTCGTTCGAGGGGTTCTTCATCGAGCACGTCCCCAGACTCCGAAACATCGAAGCAGATGCCTTAGCAGGTCTGGCCGCTTCCCTAGCAGTGCCAAATCATACTCAACAATCGGTAGATGTGATTGGCCACGAACTGGTCTGCCCCAAGGATAACGTTCAATTCGTGTCGAGTTATTCCGCCCAGACGATCGACGATGTCCCAGATTGGAGACAACCATTCATTGACTTCGTCGTCTACGACATCCTGCCCGAGAACCCAAAGGAAGTCACCTCCATCAGACGGCATTTCTCAGATTCTTCTACGATACAGAGACAAAAATGCTGTATCGGCGATCCTACGATGGATTATTGCTTCGGTGTCTGTCAAACGCAGAAGCCAAAGAATCCATACGCAAAGCTCATGACGGTGTCTGCGGGGCCCATCAGCCTGGCCCTAAATTGTAAGACCGTCTTCGCCGAATGGGCTACTTTTGGCCCACGATGGTAGCGGATGCGATAGACTATACGAGAAAGTGCAAAGCTTGCCAAGTCCACGCGGACTTCATTCACCAACCATCCGAATTTCTACATCCGACAGTGGCGTCTGGCCATTCGAAGCATGGGGGATGGATATCATTGGTCCAATCACTCCACCTTCCTCCCGAAGACATCGCTTTATACTCGCAATCACAGATTACTTCTCCAAATGGGCGAAAGCTGTCCCGCTCGTAGAAGTAAAAACTTCAAACGTGATCAGCTTCCTTAAGCATCATGTCATTTATCGCTTTGGACTGCCCCGAAGGATCATCCATGATAGTGGTTCGCAGTTTGCAAGCCACGCCTTCTATCGGTTCTGCGACAAGCATCGCATCCAGAATATTGCTTCGATACCATACAACCCGGCAGCAAACGGGTTGGCAGAGGCATTCAACAAAACCATCATCAAGTTACTCAAGAAGTTCGTATCGTCCAACAAACGCGACTGGAACGAGAAGCTTGGTGAATGCTTATGGGCGTACCGTACTACGGTCCGAACGGCCACAGGGAACACACCATTCTCCCTGGTGTACGGGAGTGAGGCAGTTCTCCCATTAGAGACTCAAATACCCTCACTCTATGTCGCCTTCACTTATCAATTGATGACGGATGATAACTACCGACGCCGACTACAGGAGTTAGAGGCCTTAGACAAAAAGTGCCTCCTGGCTCAGCAAAGAATCGAGCTATACCAAGCACGCATCTCCGAAGCCTTCAACAAGAAGGTTAAAATCAGAACATTACAAGTAGGCGATCTCGTTCTGGCAGTCCGGAGGCCGATGGTCATGACTCACAAGACCGCCGTTAAGTTCCAGCCAAAATGGGAAGGTCAATTTATCATCGAGGCTGTATTCTCCAACGGTGCTTACCGCCTCGCTAAGCAAAACGGAGACTTGCTCATGTTGCCCGTCAACGGCAAGTTCCTGAAGAAATATTATATCTAAACGACACATTCCAGATTATCGAGTCATGTACCCGCTGGTGCCGCTGAACTCACATCTCAACATTCTAGATTACCGAGTCATGTACCCGCTGGTGCCGCTGAACTCACATCCACAAATATTCCAGATTATCGAGTCATGTACCCGCTGGTGCCGCTGAACTCACATCCACAAACATTCCAGATTATCGAGTCATGTACCCGCAGGTGCCTCTGAACTCACTTTTCGGTCACTCTTTCAGATAGTAAGTCATGTATGACTATACCTCTGAACTTTCTTCCTGGAAGAGATCCTCCCTCATGATCCACTACCCGCACTCTCAGTGCACAAAAAGGGTAACCGATCCACAAATTTCTAAAACGGCCATGTCCTTATTACCTCTGAGTCATTTCACTTCCGCCAAAAACAAATCACCCCTTTACATAGAACTTCCATGTCCTCATTACCTCTGAGTCGTTCTATGTACCCTCCTTCATTGAGCCCACTCTTGCCATGTCCTCATTACCTCTGAGTGGGAAGGCTCCGTCGAAGAAACCTTCATGCTTGCCATGTCCTCATTACCTCTGAGTAAGTATGATGATTCCCTTTCGACTTATTATCTTTACCCACAACCGGAGTACGCCAAGGATAATAGGTCCACAAATATCATCCGCTGAGTCCACTCCTGCCATGTCCTCATTACCTCTGAGTAGGAAGACTCCACGGTAAAACCTCCGTACTTACCATGTCCTCATTACCTCTGAGTAAGTATGTTGGTCCTCTCTCGTCTTATTATCCGTACCCAGAACCAGGGTACGCCAAGGGTAATAGGTCCACAAAGGTCCTCTGTTGACCACAAATGTCCTCTGTTGACCACAAAAGTCCTCTGTTGACCACAAATGTCATTCATTGAGCCCACTCCTGCCATGTCCTCATTACCTCTGAGCAGGAAGGCCCCGTCAAAGAAACCCTCATGCTTACCATGTCCTCAGTACCTCTGAGTAAGTGCGTTGGTTCTTTTTTTAACTTGTTGCCTGTATCCAAAACCAGGATACGTTAGGGGCAATGGGTCCACGCAAAATGTCCCAATAAGATGACTATTACAAAGCAAAAGAGTAAAGCAAATATAATCCATTCATTCAGAAATCGGTTACATCCACATGACTACAAGCAAGTCAAAGAAAAGTTCTCCATACAGACAAGAAAAAAAAGCAAAACAAAACAAAGACTACAGACAAAAGATAGACATCTACGAGAAACCCCTAAAACCCTAGTTGCAGAAGCGCGTATACCATTCCCTCAACCACCTTACATATGAAGGATGCAATTGAGGAAGATGCTCATCCAGAATAGGAGAATCATAATTCCCAGTGCTACCACCCTCAGCAGTTTCGATATTTGGAAGGATGCCATCCCCCTCAGGCGCCGGTTCTTCTTTCATTGCCTCCTCCTTAACAGAAGAAGACCCCTGGTTGATGACAGGAGGCGGCGGCTCCTCGGTCACTGCAATCTCAGCATTCGGTGGAGATCCTGTAAGAACCAAAAACGAAAAAAAAAATGAAAACAGTCAGAAGATATTTAAAAATGTTCATGCGGCTCGTTTAAGACAACTTTCATGTGGCTCAGACATAGGGTATACCTTCACGCGGCTCGGTCATGGGACGTGTATGCGGACCATATAATTTAAAAAGTTCACATCAAAGGCTTGTGCACGAAGCATGCAGCAGAGCAGGCTCTGTTAGGGTTTTAAAGTACCCAATCTTCTACACAGTCCTTACCTTCGATGGCAACGTGAACGTCAAGACGAACGGGGGGCACGACAGTCGAAGACGAAGCCGATTTCTTACTCTTCGCCACAGTCTTCTTCACAGCCTTGGAAGCCCTAGGTGCCATCGTTGTCTGATGGTCAGAGGAAGAAAACAAGACAGGAATCTGAGTCAAGAAGAGTCTAAGAGAGAAGCCCGTCCAAATACCCTTCTATTTATAGACAGAAAAAGGAGGACCACGGACCGACGCCTCGTACAACGTGATCGACTCTTCGGCTATCGAGACAAACTAGCCAATTAAAGACTAGATTCTTGTGATCCTGCCCCGAAAAGATTTGCACGCATGGCATAATGATGTGGCAAAGAGCCTATGCGGTTCATATGGCCATGCGACTGAAACAACTCTGCGGCTCGAAAATTCCTACGGCTGAAACATCCATACGGCCGAAACATCCATGCGGCCGAGACATCATATGCGGCCAGAAGAATACACAGCCATGCTTCTTATTCAAAGTATTTCAATTTTGCAAATTGAAAACTTTGAAGGGGGTCTTGTAGAAGCATGGAAAATAATAAAGAAAGAGCCATGCGGCCAGAAAATCCCATACGGCTCAAAAAGCCCATGCGGCTCAGAGGACCCATGTGGCTCAACACGTCTATACGGCTCTGTAATCTCCATAAGGCTCAGAGAGGTGCCACGTAGCATATATACAACTCTTCCCTTACTGTATTAATTGCCTTAACGGCTGACAGCTCTGAAAAGACGACAGCCCTGACACAAAGATATAATTATGACTCTGTCATAATGACAGACTCCTTGGAAAATGAAGGAAATCTCTGACATAATCCCCCGAGATCCATAAAATGCCACGTAGCCTAGGCACGTGGACAGTCATATGCGGCTTGAGCGGAGACCCCCCATGCGGCTCAGGCCGAAGTTGCCCTATGCGGCCCAGATCGAAACAGCCCTATGCGGCTCAAGCGGAGGCTCCCCCTATACGGTTCAAGCAGACGCTCCCCCATGCGGCTCACGAGGACTATCACCATGCGGCTCACGAAGGGGTTACCCGTTATACGGCCACCTACGTCCATGCGGTCCAGATTATCATGTGATTCGAAGGTTCGGGGGCCACTCCCCAACAGCCTTGACACGTGGCCGGGCTTATGCGGCTCAGATCCTTCAGTGGCTCCCAGGATACGTGTCATAAAGCCAATCAATTTCCCAGATTTACTGCAATCAAAGATTGGATCAAATCCCAATAATCTGGGACACGTGGCAGGAGAATGAATTAAACTTATTCATTCAGATTAGCAGACATCAGCAGATCATCATAAGGGAGATTTATTCCAATCAGCATTAATTACTGAGAGGATTTGGCACAATCTACATTAATGGCCCAGATTCATTACACTCAAAACTAATGGCCCAGATTGATCAATCAACAGGCCGCCGCCACTTTAAGGGACAATCATTATAAACCCTAATGATAGCATTCCCTTCTTATAAATAGCAAGATGTCATCCCCTTGTGAAGAGAACCCTTTTTCGAGATCAGAGAGCACCAAAATACTTGGAGAAAAAAAGCAGAGAGAGAGCAAAGAGAGCATTTCTTCAACGCCATGCAATCTTCTGGAGCCAAGACTGCATACCGATCGTCCAAGGAGTAAGGTAGAGCTGCCGTAGCTTTCCCGAGCCTCTATCGTTACCCCCAGAACCTAAAATAAACAATTGTACTTAGACTGTTGTACCTAGGTTTTCGTCCCTAGGCTTTATTTGTACAAGCGAATTTGTAACGTGAAGTAAAAGTCCAGTCCTCCGATAATTATTCTGCTCTTTTATATTTCATAGCAAACAGCTGTAGCTCGGTACGACCTACAGACGAGGTTGACCAATTTGAGGCAGATGAGCCGGACGGTCGACGGTTATGCGGTCGAGTTTTCAAGACTAAGTCGGTTTGCTCCCACCTTGGTGGCGACCGAATTGGACCGATCCCAACGGTTCCAGCAGGGACTCCACCTAGAGATTATTCTAGCTGTGGAGCAGTTCGAGCACCAAACATTTGATGCCGTCTTACGAGCAGCGAAGAGGCATGAGCATACTTCTCAGAGGATAGTGGACCGATCCTAAGGTCGGAAGAGGTCCCATGGACAAATGTCCCATTCATCAACTCCAGCTCCAGCAGCTAGGGCTTTGAATATAGAAACTCCGAGACGGGCAGCCTTAGTTACGTCGGTTCACCATTCAACTCCGACGTACCCTTAGCAACAGAAGCAGAAGCAGTCTTCCGCAATAGGCTGCTCTTATTGTGGGAAGCCCGGTCACGTTGTTTCAGAGTGTCACGGAGCACAGGTCTTGTCCGTACAGGGCCAGTTCATCAACAACCCTAACCAGTCCATCGGTTAGGGGACCAGCTCTAGTTCAGCAGCAACAGCACCAGTTCCTGAGGCCCTTGCCGCCTCAGGCCCAAGCTTTCCAGCAGCAAGGGCCGCAGCAGTATGCCCAGGCCCAAGCTCAGAACCAGAATAGGCAAAGAGGTCACCAGCAGAGGGGACCAGCACCGATAGAACAAGGTCAAGCGATAGCTTTGACCGTGGAGGAGGAATTGGCATCAGGTGAGGTGGTGGCAGGTACCATTCTCGTTAACTCTTTTTCTGCATCAGTATTATTTGATTCGGGAGCCATCGCATTCATTCATGTCTGCACGATTCACAACACGGATAGGACTGAAGCCCGAGTCATTATCAGTAAGGCTCAATATACTTACTGGTAACGGTCTTGTAGGTGTAGATAGAGTCCTTTTTTGTGTCGGATCGTAGTCAGCAGTAGAGAGTTTTCTGCTAGATTGATAGAATTTTCGATGGTCGACTATGATGTGGTCCTAGGAATGGATTGGTTGAGGTACCAGTATGCTAGAATAGATTGCCATATCGGCTAGATTATTTTTAGTATTCTTGGTGAGCCAAAGTTTTTATTTTTCTGAGACGGAGTAGAACCTTCTCCACCAGTATTGCGGATGGCAGAAGCAGTGGCAGATCAGTTTCCCAGAGTAGTATAGGAGTTTCCTGATGTATTTCCCGAAGAACTTCCAGGCATGCCCTCTGAGAGAGAGATAGAGTTCACCATTGATTTGCTTTCGGAGACGGCACCAGTGTCAGAAGGAGTCTATAGGATGGCACCTTCCGAGTTAGAGATCATGTACAAGATGATTGAAGAACTTAGAACCAAGGAATTCATTCATGCTAGTAGATCTCCTTGGGGAGCACCAATACTTCTTATAAAGAAGAAGGATGGTACGTCAAGATTATGTTGATTATCGTACCTTGAACTCTGTAATAATTAAGAACAGATATCGTCTACCAAGGATAGATTATTTATTTGATCATCTCAGGTGAGCGGCAGTATTCTCGAAAATTAACTTACGGTTAGGGTACCATCAGATCAGAGTTAGAGAGCAAGACGTCTCGAAGATAGCATTCAGATCTAGATATGGACATTGGGAGTTCCTTGTTATGCCATTTGGAGCGACCAATGAGCCAGTCGTATTCATGGACCTCATGAATCGTATCTTTATGCCCTATTTGGATCTGTTTGTGATAGTGTTCATAGATGATATCTTGGTCTATAGCAAGAATGAGACAGAGCATGAGCAGCATCTTCGTGTAGTTCTTCAGATTCTCATAGAGCACCAGTTATACGCGAAGTTCGGTAAGTGCAAGTTTTGGCTGGATCGTATCTCATACTTGGGTCACATCATTACCAGGGGTGGAGTAGAAGTGGACCCCCAGAAAATAGTTGCCATAGAGACATGGTCAGTTCTCCGTACCATCGCAGAAGTTCGGAGTTTTCTAGGATTGGCCGACTATTACCGACGATTTGTGTCAGACTTCGTACGGATTTTAGCACCACCGACGCAATTGACTCGCAAGGATATGCAGTTTGCTTGGACAGCAGAGTGTTAGAGTTCATTTGAGAAGTTGAAAAAGGATTGATGATGGCACCCATTCTCATGCTTCCAGATGGGACAGGAGGATTTTCAGTCTATTGTAATGCTTTCGGTAAGGGATTGGGATGCGTCTTGATGCAGCATGGTAAGGTAGTAGCTTATGCATCACGTCAGCTTCGTGATCATGAGAGAAATTACCCAAATCATGACTTGGAGTTAGCATCGGTAGTTTTTATGCTTAAGTTGTGGAGGCATTATTTGTATGGAGATCGGGTGAAGATTTTTACCGACCACAAAAGTCTTAAGTACGTGTTTACCCAGAAGGATCTTAACATGCGTCAGAGGATATGGCTAGAGCTACTTGTGGATTATGACATCAACTTGCAGTATCATCCTGGAACGGCCAACGTAGTAGCAGATGCATTGAGCAAGAGAGCCGGAGTTTATTTTCTAACAGCACAGCCAGAGTTGTTAGCAGATCTTCAGAAGATGGGTATTGAAATTGTTCTTCCTTTCTGTGTAGCATTGATGGCCGGTATGCAAGTTCAGTCCAGTATAGTTGAGAGGATCAAGTTAGCTCAGTCAACAGATTCTAAGCTTCAGCGACTCAGAACAGAATGTGTAGCCGGACAAAGACCAGAGTTATGTATTCAGAAAGATGGTATACTTCGATATGGAAGGTGTCTTTGTGTACCCAGTGGTGATATCAGACAGGAGATCATGGCAAAGGCTCACAGTTCGCAGTATTCGATTCATCCCGGCGGTACGAAGATATATCGTGATATCCGTCAGCATTTCTGGTGGAATGGCATGAAGAGGGAGATAGCCCGGTTTGTCTCTCGTTGTTTAGTTTGCCAACAAGTTAAGGCTGATGAACATCAGAGACCAGCTGGACTTCTTCAACCATATCGATCCCAGAATAGAAATGGGAGCATATTACCATGGATTTTGTAACTGGATTACCTAGATCCCCAACTGGAAGAGATACTATTTGGGTTATAGTTGACAGACTCTCCAAGGTAGCTTATTTTATCCCTTTCAGAATTGGCCAGTCAACGGATCAACTTACAGAGATGTACCTCAGGTAGATAGTCAGATTGCATGGAGTGCCAGTTAGTATCATATCAGACAGAGATTCAAGATTTACATCGTATTTTTGGCGGAGTCTTCAAGAGAGTTTGGGGACTCATCTCAAGTTCAGTTCAGCGTATCATCCGCAAACCGATGGTCAGTCAGAATGCATAATTCAAACTCTTGAAGATATGTTAAGATCATGTACACTTGACTTTGGTGGTTCGTGGGAAGATCACTTGCACCTAGTGGAGTTTTCGTACAACAACAGTATTCAGGCCAGCATTCAGATGGCACATTTCGAGGCATTTTATGACAGGAAGTACAGATCTCCTTTAGCCTGGGATGATGCAGGCGAAAGACAGATGCTTGGTCCTGAAATGATTTAACAGACTATTGTGGTGGTCAGACAAGTCAGAGATCATCTTCGAGTTGTACAAGATCGCCAGCGACATTGGGAATATTTCCATCGACGTCTCCTTGAATTTTTTATCGGCGACCATGTATTCCATAGGATCTCGCCTACCCGTGGCGCCATTCGTTTTAGCGTACGGGTAAAGCTTAGCCCTAGGTATATAGGTTCGTTCGACATTCTAGAGTGGGTAGGTGATGTTTCCTATCGTCTCGCTCTTCTGCCGTTGTTACGTGAGGTACATGATGTCTTCCATGTATCCCAATTGCGAAGGTATATCCCGGATCCGAGTAATGTCCTTGATCATTCGGAATTGGTTGTTGGTACCAACCTTTCGTATGAGGAGAGACCCGTATCCATATTGGACCGAAGAGAGAAAATATTCAAGAACAAGACTATCAAGTTAGTCCATGTTGCTTGGGGTCATCACTATTTGGGTGAGTCAATGTGGGAGCGTGAGGATAATATCCAATCACGATATCCCGACCTGATTGACTCATAAGGTATAATGTCTTCTTATGCCTTATGCCTTCAACTTCATTGCTTGCATGAATGATTGCTTGATTGATTGCTTAGTTATAACTTGCATGTGATTAGTATAGCTTGCTCGACATCTCTAGCCTCTTGATTAAATTCCGAGGACGGAATTCTTTTAAGGTGGGTGGAGTTGTCACCTCTGTTTTTCGTTATATGTATTTTCAGTATACGTGTACAGAATTCCGACCCGTAATCAGACTTGTCTAGCTTAATCTTGCATGACTTGGTTTATTTTGGTTTATTTTGACTTGGGTTCGGCTTGGGTTGGTTTGTTTGGTTTAGGGTGGTTCATCATGAACCCAACCCCCTACCTACCACCATCTCCATTTAAAGCTTAACCCTTTCTCTCTCTTCATTACTTTCTTACTTTTTTATTTACTCCTTCTTCCTCATAACTTTCTCACTACCAGAATAAGTCATTTTAGCGACGCCTAAAGACGTCGCTAAAACTACATTTTTCGTCGCTAAAAACATTTAGCGACGAAATTATCAAAGCTTTGGGCTGGTCGCGGAAATGTAAGTCGCTGATCTTCTAAACGTCGCCAAACGTCGCAATTATCGACGTTTATCGACGTATTTATACGTCGGTCTATTGCCGTCGTCTACCGTCGTGTCGTCGGTGGCTTAGCGACGTATTACTTCGTGTCGCTACGTGTCGGTAACTTTACCGACGAATTACCGTCGAGTCGACGGTGGTTTGGTGACATGTTCAAAGTCGCTAAACGTCGATCAATCCTGGGAATTCTTGGGATGATTATCGACGTACACCAACGTTTACCGACGTTCTCCGACATATATTGACGTCGCTAAACGTCGGTACCCTAGATAATATCGCATATTTACCGAAGTTTAGCGACGCAAAGGTACGTCGGTGGACGTCGGTAAACGTTGCTAAAACTGCAAAAAAAATTAAAAAAATAATATACAGAATGTCCGTTTCTCCCTGCAGTTTAAAAAGATAACAATTTCTCACTGTAGAATAGGATCCAAACAATCACAGAATGTCCATTTCTCGCTGTACACAGGTTTCAGTCCCTATAACCACGTCTACAACAATCACACAATGTCCAGTTCTCAGAATGTCCATTTCTTACTGTACACAGATTTCAGTCCCTATAACCAAGTTTACAACAATCACACAAAAACTAACCAAATATCCAAATAACCAAGTATCCAAATAACCAATTCTACACCAAATAACAAAATCTACAACCAAATAACCAAAGTCTACACACAACCAACAAATAGAATAGGATCCAAACATCCAAATCTACACAACCAACAAATATCCAAGTCACAAATAAAGAATGAAACAAACACAAAGAAACAGTCCTAACTAGGACAACTAGGAATCTGGTGCAGGAGGGGCATCGCCGCGACGAAAGGATAAGAACAACTCATACTCCTCAAGTGAAATCGATACCGATGGAGGAGGCAGTGACGTCGGTGGAGTCGGTGTCGAAGAAGAAGGCGGTGGAGGTGGCGGAGTCGACGACGATGAAGGCGCACCCGAAGGACCAGCACGCTCCAACGCTGTAAGTCGCTGGTGGTATGAATCCATGATAGATAACATTCTATCACTGCTCTGGACCATCGACTCCTGCGCCAATCTCATCCTCTCGGCCATGGTCACCTGTCATGTCTGCAGCTCCGTCACCGTGCGCTCTAACCCTCCAACGGTACGCTCTATCCTCTCAGTCGTCTTCCTGAGGTCCATAATGCCGCGGTCGAGTGCATCCAATCGTGCTAGCAGCGCAGAATCCTCCGTAGGGTGCTGAGACTGCTCATCGATCCATCGTAGCAGGTCATCACGGAGAGACTCCATCATCTGGTGGACTCGGGCAGACTCCTGGGATGGCTGTGGACCATGTACACTAGCAGGAGATGTCCTAGAGGACTGGGTCGCAACTAGGGCACTATAGGATCTCGTACCGTAGTACGTACCCCTACGGAGTCCACCAGTGGCGGCTATCCACAGCTCGTCCACCGACGGAGCTTGAGTGGGCTGCGAGGAAGTACCGGCCTCTCCTGCATCAGGTGCACTAGCAGCCGCCCGTTCCCGCAGCCTCTGATACTTGGCCTAGAAAGTACTTATTATTACTAACTTCTAATTTCTAATTAATGTACTTATTATTACTAATTTCTAATTAATGTACTTATTATTTCTAATTTCTAATTAGTGTACTTATTATTACTAACTACATGAATATTTATTTGCATCATATTCACTAAGTTATATTAAAATTGACACGAAGTAATAAATTAAGATAACGTATTATAATACTTATATAAGTCTGCTTGGCCCTCTCGTCAATAAGGTCACCGCTGCGACGATGGGCGGCCAAGAAGACGGTCACCATGTCGGCATTACCGACCTTCTTTACCTGTAATTAAATATATTATCTTAGTAATAATTTATCGGTTTTGCATTAAAATAATATTTGTAAAAGAGGAAGACATACCAGACGACGGAAATGTTCCGTCATCGGAATCGACCCACCGCACCACTTCGAGGCATGTTGCCTAGCCGCCTTGGCCTTCTCCGACTTCTCCTTGTACCTTGGCTCCTCGAATCGAGGCTTCATCGCATTCCACTGATCAGGGGTGATCCAACCTTGGATCGGCTTTCCGGCACGATCACGATCCTTCTGATCATTGATAGAGTAGCGGATCAGCTTGGCAGCGACGGCAGAAAACATCCCCTCGATCTGCTCGGCCCGGTGCGGTGGATAGAAAAACATATCCTAGAAGAGCGCAAACCAAATATTTATCAGTTATATATAATATACAAAAATTATATGATTCATGTTAAAAGCAAATATATTTTAACCTTGAAGCGCGCAAACCAGAAGGCCTTCCTCTCGTCCGGAGCATCAGAGTAGTTAATCCAAGCACCACCATAATTATGCCTCAGCATGTGGCCTAGACGTCTCTGTACCTCTGGGGGACGATATCTATACAAACATATTATAGTCATGAAAAAAGTTAATTTATGATCAAAACAGAAAGAAAAAAATTATAAACCAAAATACCTACTTT
The DNA here is from genome assembly GCA_029216955.1 of Iris pallida. Taxonomy (NCBI): domain Eukaryota; kingdom Viridiplantae; phylum Streptophyta; class Magnoliopsida; order Asparagales; family Iridaceae; genus Iris; species Iris pallida. Next base: position 871,603 of record JANAVB010009596.1, read on the forward strand.
GTACCGTCGGCCCAGATCTCCGTCCTCCTCTCCTCCGGAGGTGCACACGCATCATTTGTATGATGCTGGTCGGCCGTCGGCACCGCCGCCTCGGCCGTCGCCGCAGCGTCCGATATCTGCTCATCCGTCTCCATCTCGTATCAGCAGTAGGAACGCTAGACGGACGAGCACTCTCAACAGGCCTGGAACTACTCGTCCCAGGAGATATGCCACGTGACGTCGTCCCAGCAGGCCCACCTACTGTCCGATATGGAGGAGTAATCGGCAACGAGGATCCAGAGCCGGTACCAGAATGAGGTACCGAAGGAAAACTCCGTCCTCTAGCAGTACTTATAGGAAGTACCGGAGGAGAGTGACCTCGTTGTCTCCCTCGAAACGCTCCGCGATGACCTGCCATACCTGATAACAGCATATGATAATACAACAAATAATAGAGACTAGAAATATAAAAGTACAACAAATAATAGAGACTAGAAATATGAAAGTACAACAAATAATAGAGACTAGAAATATGAAAGTACAACAAAGACAAGATAATAACCAAGACAACATATAATGATACATTCTACAATAAACATCTAAGTCCAGATAATATATTCTAGAAGAAACATCTAAGTTCAGATAAGTATATCTCTCTCAATCATCTTCAGAATAATCATCTTGTTCGTCTTCCTCGACCTCATCTTGCTCTTCCTCCTCATCTTCACTTTCATCTTCACCTTCGTCGGCTTCGTCTTCCTCTTCGGATTATTCTACATCTTCTACATTATGTGTCGTGTAATACGTAACTTTCGAGGAGTCCACATCGACAATATTGGTTACAAGAGTTAGCTCGTCCTCCTGGTAAGCTTTTTTGTCAACATCAAAAGTATCTCTGGCTTTAGTCTTGCATACTGTCCACCAGTCAGACTTCATTGCTCTCCGTCTCGAATAAGCTGTGAAGTACACGAGATGAGCCTGAGTTGCTAGGACAAACGGTTCGTAGCCTTGATATCTACGCTTGTAGTTTATATCCAGAAGACCATGCTTGTCAATTTTCCAACCTTGATTTTCAATCGGATCGAACCATTCACACTTGAACAACACGATCTTTGCAGGTTTTCTGCCATTATTATATGACAACTCCACAATCTCTCGTAAGATGCTAAAGAAATCATTTTCTGGATCGACGTCTTTGTAGTTCGAAGACTTGATACACAAACAACTATTTTTTGTGGAATCAAGATCCAGGAAGCTGTCTCTGATCGGAGCATTTGTCGACTTGAACCAAAAGCCATTGACACATTAACTTGGCCATATTTTAACAAAAGTAATTGGTCCCTTGGCAAAAGTTCTAATTAATTCAATCTCGGGTGAAATTAGACGATCGACCTGAATATCAAAGAAGCGATAATAAGTTATTTATTGCGCAGTTGCATTAGAGGAGGCCAGTAATTATCGAGCTATTTACATATTGGCTCAACCAAGAAGGAAAATGACGTCTCATTTCTTGCTCTAATGCTTCGTCTGTTAGGTAAGGTCTAACCAGCCTCAACTCATCATTATAAGTGCTGGAAAACAACGAAGCAACCACCGATTAGTACCATAATATTAGCTTATACTATTATATTGAGATGACATAAACTCATCATCCTGAGTTACTTACCCCTCTAGCTTCTCCACTTCATCCTCGTCGCAATTGAGTAATACATACAACTGAGCAGCCCTTAGCTCTTCGTCATTCAACTATCTCTTCTTCACTTTCCCCGAAGGCTTTCCGGACACATTGAATACTTTCAGTATTCCATCATTAAATTCTTCATAACCGTCGTCGTTTCTCGGAGCCCTCGTTTTATTCGTAGAAACATGAGGAGCAAAAATTTGTAATCTCCTCGAGAATATAGGCTTCACAAATAGAACCCTCGACCCGAGCCTTATTTTTCACCTTTCTTTTTAGGTGATTCAAATATCGCTCGAGCGGGTACATCCATCGATATTCGACGGGTCCACCAACACGTGTCTCGTAGGAAAGATGAATCGGCAAATGCTCCATAGAGTCAAAGAATCTAGGAGGGAACACCCTCTCTAGCTTGTACAATGTTATCGCAATGTCCTTCTCTTGCTTTTCTAGATGATCAACGAGCAATTTCTTAGAACAAAGGTCCCTGAAGAATATGCTAAGCTCTGTCAATGGATCCCAAACTGCCTGCAGTATGAATTCTCAAAATACAATCGGAATTAACCGCTCCACGAATACTTGACAATCATGGCTCTTTATACCTGTCAGTTTGTTCTCCTTGAGGTCAACGCATCTTCTCAAGTTTGAAACATACCCATCTAGAAATTTCAGACCTTGAATCCACCTACAAAGCCTCACTTTATCCTCCTTCTCCAGTGAGAAAATTGCCTTAGGCTGCTTCAACTTCCCATTCCCGTCCTCTATTAAATGCAATGCAGGACGTCTACATATTTCTTCCAAGTCCAATCTAGCCTTTGGATTGTCTTTCGTCTTTCCCTTTACGTCCATTACAGTATTAATTATGTTGTCAAACACATTCTTCTCGATATGCATGACATCAAGGTTCATATTCTTCTCGATATGCATGACATCAAGGTTATGTCTAATCAGATTGGTGCTCCAATATGGAAGATCCCAGAATATACTCCTCTTCGTCCAGTTATGAGTGCGACCAAATCCGTCACACTTGTAGCCTATAGCAGGCTGCTCAATAGCTCTTGGTAAATCTTTTACCTTTTCCCATATCGTGTATCCGGTCCACCTTGGCGGGGGATTAGCCTTCTCCACAATGCCAGCACGAAAAGCATTCATGTGCCTCCGGTACGGATGATCCTTCGGCAGGAATTGTCGATGACAATCGAAGAAGCATGGTTTGCCTCCGTGTTTCAAACGGAAAGCCTTAGTGCTGTCCATGCAATACAGACATGAAAGATGACCATGCATCCTCCATCCAGATAACATTCCATAGGCCGAAAAGTTATTGATGGTCCACATAAGTGTTGTCCGCATCCGAAAATTTTGTTTTCTAGATACATCGTACGTGTTGGAACCTACTTCCCACAGCTGATTCAACTCATCAATCAACGATTGTAAATACACATCGATGTTCCTTTTCGGATTGTTCAGACCTGGGATAATAACGGTGAGAAACATATACGGAGTCTTCATGCACATCCAAGGCGGTAGATTGTACGGGGTGACGATCACAGGCCAACATGAATACTGGGATCCCGAAAGTCCAAATGGGGTAAAACCGTCGGAGCAGAGACCCAATCTGACATTACGCAGATCAGAAGCAAAATCTGGATACTCTCGATCAAAGTGCTTCCATGCTTCTCCATCAGATGGGTGATCCAACACTCATTCGGTATGTTCCCGCTTATGCCAACTCATGTTTTCTGCACTTTCTTTCACCATAAAAAACCACTGTAACCGCGGCGTCAACGGCAAGTTGTGCATCGAAGAGGTAGGCTTCCTGACACCGACAGACTTTTCTCTACCACATGGCTTGTAGCGATCGACACCACAAAATCTGCAGGCGTCTTCATCCTTGTCGTCTTTGTAGTACAACATGCACCCATTACGACAGGCATCAATTTTTTCGTATCCCATCCAGAGCGATCTAACCATCCTCTTAGACTGGTAGAAGTCTTTAGGCAACTTCGTACCCTCAGGCAATATTTCTATAAGCAACTCCATAAGACGGTTGTAGCAATCTTGCGACATGTTAAAAATCGGACTTGATGCTCAACAATCTTGTAACCACCTCCAACGGTGAATGATCCTCACAACCAGGATATAATGGAGTCCTTGCATTCTCCAGCAACTCCATGAACTGTGCAGTATTAGGGTTCGGTGCCTCCTCAGGTGCATCATGATCATCCAGATCAAAACTAGGCCCGGCCGCGTCGAAAACCATGTTTACAAACCCATCGTCGTAAGGAGCGTTGTTGTGGACATCCACATAAGGCTCGTACTCCAATGCTAAAGACACAAGTTCTCCGTGCTCGCTCCACTGATAGTAATTCGGCGTGAAACCCTTCGAGTATAAATGATACGTGATATCCACTTCTGGATGATATTTCAAGTTGCGACATCTCACACACGGACACTTAATTTTGGTACCGTCCATGTACTGAGGGAACGCCTTGGCAAACTACAGGAACTGGTGTACACCCTCTATAAATTCATCCCGCACACCGCACATGTCATCAGGATGACGGTTGTACATCCAAGTACGATTCTGCAGATAGTAATTCAGCTCCATAATTCTGTAAGATAGATACATCAAGGTAGTGAATGATATGCAATTGTCAGTTCATGCGGTCTACACTTTCTGCAGTATATGTACACATGACATTTTACGTTAAATGGTCAGAGATTATCGGTCATCTTCTTTTCGCATTGCTAATATTTGTTTCGCGTGTTTGTGCGTGCGGTGGTCAGAGATTATCGCGGCGGTATATCACCCGTGTCTACAATATTTTATATAGGCTGAGTTGTATAAGTCAAGTTTTAGGATATTAGTCTATATATTATGTATAGTCCAACCGAGTCAACTCTAAGCTAAACTAGTCCAACTTGGTCAAACTAGCCATTTCTAAGTTGTATAAGTCAAGTTTTAGGATATTAGTCTATATATACTAGTATAAACTCTTCCTCCTCTCCAAATACCTGGTACTAGTTAACCCTCCCCCTTTTTCCTACTAGACACACATACATATACATGATGTATACAACCACACCATAGTTTCCAGGTGCTTTTAACCTAACTTTCCAGTTGGTACTAACCTCAATAGAACAAACACTCTCACTGCTCAAAATACTAACACATGCTCACGCCTTACTCTTGTGACACTCCCTTTCAAACACAAACACAAACACACACCTATATGTTCACTTACACATGTTGCCATGTTACCTATAAAAATAGGAAACCTTTGTTGTCTAAAATAAGACACAATTCTACAAAGAGAACCATACTGTAGAACTCACACTTTAAGACAATAGATGAAGGAAGACTTGTATGGAGGATCGTCTACTTTATTCATGGAGTTGTCATAGGGTGTTGAGCGATGTCATTTTATTCTTTTCTTCTTCTTCTTCTTGGGATTTTTGAGTATTGGATCTTGAGACATATATAGCTAGAACTTACGAAGAATGGAGTACCATACTTCAACAAATAGATGTTGACTAATTGGTTCATATACCTAAAATCTCTGGCGATTGGGGATATTGGTAAACTAATATACCTAGATTACCCAAAAGTACACTTGCGAACAAGGATAAAATAATTAGTTGTGTACTAAACGTCTCTAAGTGTAGGAATGTTGCAAGGTAAAACAATGTATCAAACACTATATCGAAACCCAAACCCAATATACAAATCCAAATTAATACGAAAATACACAAGTGTAAGTAGGAGATTAAGTGTACAGAGGTGAAATACATATATATGCATGCTTGGGGGTGTCCACGTGTCCAACAAATGGACACAAAGTGTCCAAAACCTGACGAACACACTGTATCAGTAAACACATGGTCGTAATGTGTCTTCCTGTCCATTTTGGACACGAAAAACACCTCAATTAGGGTTAGGGTTTACCTTCAGTCTCCTCGCGGTGGTGGAGGAGGAGGAGGAGGACAAGTTCGGTGGTGGAGGAGGAGGGAATCAAGTTTACAGAGGTGAAATACATATATATGCATGCTTGGGGGTGTCCACGTGTCCAATAAATGGACACAAAGTATCCAAAACCTCACGAACACACTGTATCAGTGAACACATGGTCATAATGTGTCTCCGTGTCCATTTTGGACACAAAAAACACCTCAATTAGGGTTAGGGTTTACCTTCAGTCTCCTTGCGGTGGTGGAGGAGGAGGAGGACAAGTTCGGTGGTGGAGGAGGAGGATCTCGCGGTGGAGGAGGAGAAGGGGCTCGCTGTGGAGGAGGAGGATGAGCGGCGCCAGAAGGAAGGGGGTCGGGCTGTCATCGAGGTCGGGGGAAAAGGGGTGGGAACAAAAAATTTGGAGAGAGGGAGAAATAAAAAGTCGAACCGAAGAAACCCTATTTAGCAGAAGTTAGCGACGTCTGTAAATACGTCATAAAACGTCGACTTTCCTTTAATATTCGACGACGCCTTAATCATTGCGACGCTAAACGTCGCTGAACTAATAAAACTGGCAACGTTTTTCGACAAATCAACGACGTTGGTTTTTATTACACTAAAGGTAGTCGCAATATGTCGCTGTTTGTCGCTATCAGCGACGTATTATGACGCATACTTTTCGAGTCGCTAAATCCAAAAATATTAGCGACGTTTTAAGTCGACGTCGCTAATTTCGTCGCTGATATGACTTATTTTGGTAGTGTCTCCACCTACCAAGAGCTTAGGCAAGTGCACCTTGCTTCCACATGAGAACCCATTTTTATGGTTCATTTATCTTCCTCTCGTGATTCTAAGATAGTTTAGAACTTGGCATTTTGCATTTTGAAGTTTTTTGTTTTGTAGATCTAGAAATTTGCCATTCTCAGATTTTTGAGGTTTTGATCTATCAAACTTCCTTATTTTCAAGTTTTGATCCGTTCCAGATTGTTGAGATTTGTGTTATACCCAATTTTGATCTTTGGAAGTCCCATTTTTGTCTTAGATTGAAGGTTTCATGGAATTTAGAGTTCTGGAGGTTCCTTACGCCCACGTTTATTCGTGCCAGCATAGTATCAAACTCTACGCCCACGTTTATTCGTGTCAGCGTGAATCTGGATTACGCAAGTCAAGACTGTTTTACGCATAAAACAAAGTCTACCCTGCCTTGGCCTAAAATAAGTTTCACGCGTAGACTTTATCCCTTTACGCGTACTTTCCTTACGCGTAGACTTTATTCCTTTACGCGTGCTTCCCTTACGCGTAGACTTTATTCCTTTTTGCGTGCTTTCCTTACGCGTAGACTTTATTCCTTTGCACGTACATCCCTTACACGTAGACTTTATTCCTTTACGCGTGCTTCCCTTACGCGTAAACTTTATTCCTTTGTGCGTACTTCCCTTGGCGTACTCCTCTGGCTTGGCGTACTCCTTTGGCGTACTTCCCTTGGCGTACTCCTCTGACTTGGCGTACTCCTTTGGCATAGTTTCCTTGGCGTACTCCCCTGCCCGGAGGCTTCTTAGCACTAGCGTATCTTACTCCCTTGTCCGGCGCAGTATGGCCCTGGCATCCATTGCCCTAGATTCATCTTTATTGGGAGCATGGAACCCCTTATTATATCTTTACGTCTTTTGACATGAACTCGATATAATCATGATAGGTTAATATTGTAATGATGATCTGTACACGACATGATTTTGTGATCACTCATGATAGTGGCCCGTCGTGGCACGCTCCTAACAAGTAACAAGTACAAGTAACGTGACAGGATGGTGACCCGCTGTGGTGCACCCCTGACAAGTAACCCTGACATGAACTTATGAACACCGTTGCGAATGTTATCTTGACCTGCTAAGTAATCTTGACATATAACCTTGAACGCCGTTGCGACGGCTACGTCGAATCGCTAAGTAAATTCTCGTCTCGACACCGTGGGTGTTTGCTTGAAACTTGTTTGTACAAGCTACAAGTCTAGTCTCGTCTTGCATCATGTATAAGACATGAGTCCCTGGTTACCACGATCATAGATTCATACTGAATCTGACTAAGGTTAATGACTTGATTGATTAAGTAGTTCATTCTAAGGAAGATTTCCCCAGTTACAGGCGATCCCGTTATCCCGGCCACACCTGATGGACTTGTAGCCTGCCGTCGAGTAGGGTACATTTCCAGTCTACTGTCATATGGGACACACTTATGAAACAAGTACAAGGCACACTGTTATGTGTTGCACTCTAAGCCATCTAATAATTCTGAATAGCTTTGATATTCAACCTCGCCTGGATAACCTGGATAGCTGTAGGGCCTGTGACTGCTGGAACATTTCATTGCATCTTGCTAGTAATTAGGCTTGTGATAACCCTAGCTAGTTAAAGTATCAAGCCGTACTTATTGCTTGGCCGTGATTGATTGGATGGAGTCCGGCCCAGTCTAGTCTTATCCTGATCCTGTACAAGATCGTTGCATGACCCGATTGCTTGTGCTTTACTTTATCGATAAATGGTGGAAAACCAAGTTCCGTTCAGATAAAGGGTTACAAACTCGGTCTTTTTTTGGTTTAAGGGTTGTAACTTGGATATCTGAATAGTCCCATGGTTATCTTATCGTATATCATCATGATTTTCTATATCTCCAGTCTTTTATTATATAATTTTGTTTTTTTGCCAATCGCGGGTTTTAGTTCTTAAGTGAAGCCTCCCTTGTGGCACTTGCTCTTTCTGGGGTCTGACCCAGCTGGTTTTGTATGGCCAGATTTCGGAGTAGGACCCGAGGATCTTCCAGCCTTCCAGCAGATGGTGAACACTAGGCGCAACCCTGGCAACGAGTGGGTTTTATTTTGCTCTCCCACTCTATTATAATTTATTCTTTTGAGGTGTTTACCCGCCGAGCAAGTGTTAGCTCGTGTTAAATTTATATTCCTGTCTGCCTAAGGGCCGTAACATGGTTGACAAATCCTAGGGTTGATCATATATGACTTAAACTCTTGCTAGTCTTCGCATTTTGTATGACTAGCTTCATGATCATCTGAATATGTAATGTATGTGACGTCTTACTTTGTATGTCTGATGATCTACCATCTTGTTACATTTACTTGCTTGCTTGAGATTGAGACACTAGGCTTGTTCTTAACCTTAAGAGACTATTGGCTTGTAGTCAAACCCTCTTGTATCTAGACAGCTGTGACCGTATATCGAGGTGGAATTCACTTTAATATACGTAGCTGGCTGTGTCTGTCCCCCGCTCTCCAGTATTCTAGTTCTGGGGCGTGACAACTAGAGAGCTCCTTTTATTGACTTCGTGGTACATGACATCTTACCTGAAGATCCTAAAGAAGCTACAACTATCCGTCGACGATCGCTCCGATTTTATTACAATTACATCACCAAGACTCTCTATCGGCAAACGTTTGATGGTCTACTCCAACGTTGTCTGGCGGGAGACGAAGCCAAACAAATACTATGTGAGGCTCACGATGGTGTTTGTGAAGCACATCAGTCCGGTCCTAAGCTACAGGATCGTATCCTACGTATGGGTTACTATTGGCCCACTATGGTCTCAGATGCCATTGAATATGCAAAAAAATGTCGAGCTTGTCAAATCCATGCAGACTTCATTCATCAACCATTGAAATTTCTCCATCCGACTGCCGCATCATGGCCCTTTAAATCTTGGGGCATGGATGTCATTGGTCCCATTAACCCACCATCATCTAAAGAACATCAGTTTATATTGGCTACAACTGATTACTTCTTAAAGTGGGCTGAAGTTATACCTTTGGCCGAAGTTAAGACCAGCAACATCATCAACTTCATCAAACATCATGTAATATACAGATTCGGTGTCCCTCGACGAATCATTCATGATAATGGACCATAGTTTATAAGCCAGAAGTTTACTCGGTTCTGTGACGACAAGAGGATCGACAATGTCGCTTCCACGGCCTATAATCCTGTAGCTAATGGCTTGGCCGAGGCATTCAACAAGACCATCATTAAACTTCTCAAAGAGTTCATTTTTATTAAAAAAACGTAACTGGAGTGAGAAGCTCAAAGAATGTCTATGGGCTTATCGTACTACCGAGCGCAATCCTACCGGTTGTACACCATTTTTCTTGTTGTATGGGTATGATGCTGTATTACCATTGGAAATTCAAATTTTATCCTTGAGAATTGCAATTTCCAATGAACTCACGATCGAGAACAATGATCATCTTTCGCTTCAGGATCTAGAAGCGCTGGACGAGAAACGGTTACTTGCTCAACAGCATATTGAGCTATATTAAGCCCGTATCTCCAAAGCTTTCAACCGAAAGGTCAAAGTATGAGCATTCCAAAAAGGCAAATTAGTCCTTACTGTCAGACGTCCGATGACTATGACACATATGAGCAAGGACAAATTCGAAGCAAAGTGGGAAGGTCCCTATGTTGTAAGCAAAGTTTTTTCGAACAGAGCTTATCAATTGATCGGGATGGATGGTCGAGTGGCTATGATGCCTATCAATAGCAAATTTCTCAAGAAATACTATGTTTGAAAAATGTATGAGATATCAATATTGTACATGATTCAAATCTTTGAATTATTATCGTTATTTACTCTTCTGTAAATAAAACCATAGATAATAATTTCTTAAAATCGGTGTTTGTCATGTCCTTATCATCTCTGAACAGACCTGGGCAATATGTCACGTCTACTTACCTCTGAACATATTCTCATATCTTGTTCTTGAGCCTCAATGGATCAAGAATCATTTGTGAATGAAGAATCACGTCCTCTGAATTCTATCATTTATCCATATATATTTGTTACGTATATATATATATATATATATATATATATATATATATATATATATATATATATATATATATATAGAAAATTCTATAATACATCTGCTGGAAATGGATGTATCGATACATCCGAAATCTGGACCGTTGGATGTTAATCCAACGGTTCAGGTTAAATTCAGATAAAATAATACAGGAGACATCATTTAATACTGATTTAGACTTTTGACCTGTTGGTAACTTGCTTTAGCAGGTCATTCTTCACTTTAATTTTTTCAATGAACACCCTAAATTAACTCATATTTACTCTCTCAAAAGTCCATCCAATTTAATCTGAACCTTTTTTTTGGGTTACAGGCCATGGTAGTCGTGGTGGTGCTGGTGGTGGTGGAAAAAGAAACGGAGATGAAGAAGGAAATAAGAAACGGTTTGGATCGCGTCGAACGTCGTCGAGCACCCGTAGAACAACGAGGAGTACCAGCTGCGCCGAGAAGAATCGGTCCGCTTCGCGTCGGACGTCGTCGAGGCCTCCTCGAACAAGAAGAAGTACCAGCGGCGCCGCTCTAATTTTACTGCCCATGCCATTGTCTAAAATTTTATTTTTCATTTAACAATTTAATATTTTGTTAATAAAGCTACATGTCATGGTGGTGGTGGTGAACTGAGGAAACCTGCTTCTGAGGTCTGGCGGATTATTTTTTAACTTTTCTAAAGATAATATTTTCGAGGAGAATATTTTTTTGGACAAAAAATGGCCATTCTCTTTGCTTTTAACACGGAGAATGGTACATTTAGGACGGAGAATGGTACATTAAGGACGGAGAATACGGCGAATGGCCATTCTCTTTGCTTTTAATATGGCGAATGGACGGTGAATACGGCGAATGGACGGAAAATGGCCATTCTCTTTGCTTTTAATATGGCGAATGGACGGTGAATATGGCCAATGGACGGAGAATGGCCATTCTCTTTGCTTTTAATATGGCGAATGGACGGTGAATACGGCCAATGGACGGAGAATGGCCATTCTCTTTGCTTTTAATACGGCGAATGGACGGAGAATGGTACATTTAGGACGGAGAATGGACGGAGAATACGGCGAACGGCCATTCTCTTTGCTTTTAATACGGCAAATGGACGGTGAATACGGCGAATGGACGGAGAATGGCCATTCTCTTTGCTTTTAACACGGAGAATGGCCATTCTCTTTGCTTTTAATACGGCGAATGGACGGAGAATGGTACATTTAGGACGGAGAATGGTACATTAAGGAAGCCGACAAAAGCTCGTTCTCTCAAATCTCTTCTTTGTGTAAATTAAATCCAAGGAGGACACAATCCCTAATTTTAGTTATTGCTTAGCAGAGTCTGCTTAGTTGTTGTAAAATTGTGGTGTTGCTTTTGTGACACTTTCATCTTTAATCTCATGTTTTCTATGAATATGTGTTCTGTTTGATTTTGATTTAGTAATCTTTCCGTATTTAGTTTTTTTGTTTCATCTAACAATTTAATATTTTTGTTATAAATCTAAAGGGCATGGTGGTGGTGGAAGGAGAAACGGAGATGAAGAAGAAAAGAAGAAAAAGTTCCGGTTCGCGGTGGACTTCGTCGAGTTCCTCAATCAAGCGAAATTAAACCTCTTATAGAGTTCCTTAATTGGAGTTGATCACGATAACCTTTTGTAATTTTCAAACGGATAGTAGAATCTTCCTCGAGCCCTCCTCAATCAAATGGCTAGTAGAATCTTCCTCGAGCCCTCCTTAATCAAACGGCTAGTAGATTGTTTGCTAGTCTCGAAATTTATTTGTCTTTCCATCTTCCTCACTTTTTGTACTTCTCTCTTGCTATATATACAATAGTTTTCTTGTTTCATAGTACTATTATTCATTCTGAAATACATAGAATAGTTTTCTGAAATACAATAGTTTTCTTGTTCTCAAGATGTCTATTCGTGTGGGGGGAAATGTAGAAGACGTAGAAGATTGGATGCCAAATCCAAATGAAACCTTCATTCCGCGTTTGTTGCGCAAGATTGAAGAACATCTGGCGACGATTTCAGCTGATGTTGCAAAGATAAAAATTGAACAAATGAAGTTATCTCAACGTTTGGATAAGATTGAAGAATCTCCAGCTTTGAAGGAGGCATCTTCATCTAGAGCATTTAATAATATGAAGGTGGTTTCCGTTGAGTCTTCTTCCGAAGAGGAGGACGTGGAGCTACAGTCTCGTAGTAAAGCATTGGACCGATATCTCGCATTGGACGCTATAGAAGAAGAAGAAACTGACTTTAGCAGTCCTTCTAAAAGAATGCATAGAAATATAAATCCGGTCACACCATCCAAAAATTTAATAAGGGGTTCAACCTCGAAGCCTAGCAATTGTACTAGTGTTTCTTCGAGATATTACGACTATATTTTTGCAGATGATAGACCTGACGAGTAAGTAATATGAGTTTTGGTTTAATTCCAACAGTTTTTTTCTCCTAATTTATTCGTTTCTTTTCTTAGAGAAATAATATCATCTTGCAACAAAACCTATGTGTCTCGGTGGGAGATGAAGACCTTAGCTCCTTTAACGAGAATTACCAATGGGGTATGTATAGATAGTACATTTCTTCTCAGATGCCATCTATGTTTACTTCGATTCCATCGCTGACATTTTTAATGTTTTATTCAGATTGTAAGTATTGTCTATGCTCTTCTCACCGCGGAGGAACGGAAAAGAACCTCCAATAAAGCTAAAGTATGGTTTTTACCAATAAGGATGTTGGTGAGTGAGCATTTTATTCTTCAATGCATATGTATTAACAATTTTTTTGTTTGTTTGTCCTTCGTAATGTATTAATTGATGTGTACGTAGAAAGCCTCGTTACCTCCATCCGTCAAAAGGCCTCATGAATTATGGAAGAAGTTTAAATACTTTCAGGATTACATGGGATCTTTAAGCACTTGTAAAGAGGTATTAATGTATTTATGTTTAATTATTAATCCTAATTTTCTGAAAATTTACTAATTTGTTTTACCTAATTATCCTGATTCAGATATACATACCCATTCATTTGGGCGAACACTATACTCTTGCAAGAGTTGTGTTTAAAAACAGGACTGTTGAAATTTGGGACTCACTTGCATCTAAAGATGATCCGATTCAAAGCAGAACAGTTATAAAAGAAATTGTAAGCTCATATTTATCAATTTTTATGAATTGGGTACAAGATACGCATTATACTAATACATATTGTTTTCTGGTAATTGTAGCTTTCAAATTTGGATATCTTTCTCCAAGAAGAGATTTTGAAGCTGAGAGATGCTAGGTTCAGCTTTTCTACTTTTGCAATAAAACGACCTTCTTATGTTCCCCGCCAAGGCAATTTAGTTGATTGTGGAATTTTTTTAATTGTATTCATGAAAGACCGATGTAGCCTGGACTACCGTTCTATCGATGTAAGTATGAAAATATGTCGTCAAAAACTTCAACTTTTTAGAGCAATATTTTTGATGTTATGTTTGTTATATGCAGTTTGATGCGGAAAAGGAAAGACGCATAGTTGCTGAATGGATTACAACTTCAGAGCACAATGATGAGCTAAAAAAGAAGTCCAATCTGGTTGAATATGGAAGACGATGATTTTTTTTTCTTCTTCTTTTATATTTAATGTATGGAAAGCCCTAATGTATTATGTTCATTTGTTTTGTTGAGTTGTAATGACATTTTTGCCAAATGGCTTCAATTCTTTTTGATTAAGCAGAATCATTTCTGTCCTTCAGATTAATATAATTAAGCAGAAAAGAGTCTTTTGCCCTTCCATCGAATGACATTTTTGCCCTTCTAATTAATTTAAAATACCCCCGAACCCTTTTATTAAAAAAAGAAAAGGGAAAAAGAAAATCGTTTCGGAGCTTCCTCTTCTTCCATACTCCACTCTGTACTCAAACCTAGGTCATTCTTCTCCAAAATCTTCAAACCTTCCTCCCCATTCGCAATATTCACACCATGTCGGCATCAGCGGCAGAATCATCACCGGCAGCATTACCAAATAGAGAAGATGCACCAGTTACAGAAAATCCAAAAGCGACAGACGGAGAACGCCGGAAACCCTATTCTAAGAAAGTTGCTAAAAAGAAAAAGGAAAAAGTTGCTAAACAAAAAGAAGTGCAAGAAGAAGTGCAAATAGAAGGTATAACTTTGATTTTATGTTCGCAAATTCTGTATATATTTCAAGAAAAATGACGTTCTCCGTCATAAAACGCATTTGAATGTTAAATTCTATTCGCCGTTTAATTTGGAACGGATAATGTTATTCTCCGTCTAACTTGAAACGGAGAATGCCGTTCCCAGTGTTAAAACCCATAAGAATGGCCATTCTCCGACCTATTTTTTGGTTTTTTTTGTTTTGCAGAAAGAAAATCTGTCAGGAATAAGGATTCAAGACTTTTTCGTTCTACCTTCAAGCCAATGCTAAATCTTATGGAGGTGGTCAATCGAGATGCTGGCCGTTTACCTGAGCCAGTTATTGGTTCCTTGAAGAATGCCGGTTTCTGGAATTTTGTCGAGATTTTCTACCAAAACAGAGTCTACGTCTCCGAAATGGCCCAGGTAACGGAAGGGCTTGAGAATTTAATTACAAGTTACACAGAAGAAGAAGATGGCGTCGGGTGCTTTGAATTGAGCACCACTGTTAAAATCGTGCCAAGCGTCAAGGATATGGCAGTCATATTCGATCTACCGCTGAATGAAGAAAGCGTTGATGATGTTTCTTACAGAAGATTGATAAAGGAAAAACAACAACAGCCCACACCACCAGCATCATTGAGCCTGTGCAGAGATTATTTCACAAGATTGCTGGCTAATACTAAGGGCAAACACTCAGAAGTCACGAATAAGGAAGTGAGAGACAAGTTCTTTGAATTGTTACGACGGCTTCGTGGTGGAGATAACGCTGTTAATCCAGATGATTTGGTCAAGCTAATAATCTTCCACTTGTGCCAAACAGTATTCTTCACAAAGTCTGGCGGTTCAAATTTGCCGTACAGATTCTTGGCCTTGGTAGACAGTGTGGACGTCATCAACAGTATATGCCGGCCAAGGTTAATCCTGGCATATGTAATGGATAGCATAAAGAGGAGTAGAAGCAAAACTGAACAGGGGGATTACTCAATGGCTTTCCACAAATTGGAAGGTTGCACAATATACTTCCTCTATTGGTTTGCAGAACATAGTAAATTTATGGAAAGGAAATTCGCCCCAATTCCTGATTATCCAAGATTTTTCACATGGAATGGGTACGATATCTCAAACTTCCTCAAGGCCGAATATCACAACAAAATGAGATCGAAGATGATATTGGAAGATCTGGTTATACCTGTTGGGAAAGAAGAAGGGCACAAAGAAGATGAGCTACCTGTAGAAGAAGTTGAAAAAGAGGAAGAGGAAGAACACCAAGAAGCAGGTGGGAATAATTTTGATGAATAATGGATACCACCGTATCATGAAATGGGCGCTGTGATTGACGACTCAGCAAAGGAATTGGAGGATTTGAGAAGACATCATTCTGATATTCTTGCACAGAATGAAGAACTGAAAGAAAAGTTGAAAGAGATGGAGGCACAAGGAGCGCAGTTACGTGCAGCCAACTTTGAGAATGCCATACTCAAAGAAAAGCTGAAAGAGCTCCAGGCAGAAGAAGAGCAACAACGTGCAGTCAACGTTGTGATGGAGGGCTCTGTGCATGAACTGGAGGATTTGAGAAAGCATCATTCTGATATTCTTGCGCATAATGAAGAACTCAAAGAAAAGTTAAAAGAGATGGAGGCACAAGGAGCGCAGTTACGTGCAGCCAACCTTGAGAACGAGAAACTCAAAGAAAAACTGAAAGAGCTCGAGGCACAAGAATCACAACAACGTGCAGTCAACGTTGTGATGGAGGGCTCTGTGCATGAACTGGAGGATTTGAGAAAGCAGAATTCTGTTCTTAAATCAGATCTACATGCACAAGGTAAAATCTTTTCTATTTCAAATTTTTGATTTGTAATCTTCCAGGCGAATGACTATTCTCCGTATACTATAACACGGAGAATAGTCATTCTCCGTGTTATTTGGAACGGATAATTGCTATTCCCTATCATTTCGATACTGGAAAGGTTATTCTCCGTGTAATTCCAAACGAAGAATTCTATTCTCCGTATTATATTACACGGAGAATATTATTCTCCGTGTTAGGTTCACATCATACATTTTATTGTTGTTTGTTTTATTTCAGAGCGAACAACCAAACAACTCAGAAAAATAAATAAAAGGCTCGTTGAGGAGAAAAGGGAGCTTCAAAATAAAGTTGAATCATTTAATATTGAAGCCAATAAAAAGGATTAGAAAATTAAAGATCTCGAAGCCATGGTTGAAGTACTTCAGAATGAGGAGTTTCAAGCAGCTGCTGAACCTGCTGCTCCAAGAGAAGTCAGAAGAAGAGGAGGAGGATCGGGGGGAAAGAGGTTAATAAAAAGCAATACAGTTGGAGAGGCTAATAAAAAGCGGAAGGTTAATGTCGCTCCGAAATCCCGTGAAGACGCCAAAATGGCTGAATTAAAGAAGAACCACGTCATACTAAGGGAATGCGATGAACTCTTACTTTGGAAATATGCGGATGAAGAGCTGAAGAAACAATACATCGACATCGTAATTCCCAGAAAGAATTTTCCAAAGTATGTATTCTGAACCCTTTTTTTCGTTCGTTTTTTATAGACTTTTTTCACAATTATGTAATGAGAATCTATCTTTATTAATTTAATCTAAACTAAATTTATGTGCAGTGATATGGTATACGAATTTTATCCGGAAGATGATGAAAATGGAGTTTCAGTCCAGCTGTCGGCAGTAGACATGCAAGACATACTCAACTATGACGACATGGAGGCTGGCATACTGGACATAATAACAAGAAAGCTGAGAGAAATTCAAGGCAGTAGAAGGTGTGCCCCGTCTAGTTCGAAGGAGGTGCCATTGATCCAGAAAAAAAAAGCCGTTGTCCCAATCACATAAGTGGTCTGCATTCATGAAGGCCCACACATTGGTAAGAATTCGAACAGAAAAATCCATATTCATGTGTAAACCGATGATGAGTGAAAGAATAAAATTACTCATGATATTGTGTATTGTTTTTGGGAAACAGACCATCGCTCAACGTGCCAATGAAGAAAACGCAAAACCTGGCGCCTTTGAAGACATCCAAACATATTTTGTAGACTTCGTCATGGGTTTGGAGGACGACATAGAGTTGCTATTCATCCCACTCTTTAATGCATACATCAAACACTATACTCTGCTCACATTCAACTTTATCTCCTATGACTGGACACACTACAACTCCTTGAGGCTAACCACGTACGATACGTGCAAGGTGGATGCAGAATTAATGAAGAAAACCTTAGAGCCTATCGTCAGGAGAAAAGTTGATATGATGAGGGGGAGATGCCCGGCGAAGAAGGAGTATGAGAGCAAAGTGCTGAATTGTTCTCTAACTTGTCCACAACAACTGGCACCCAACTGCCTCTTGTACACGGCTTATTATATGAATATGTTGACGACTCCTCCCTTCGAAATACCGGAAGGAAATGACAAGGAAACTCACCAGAAGATTACAAAGATGAGGTTGTCATGGGCTAAGGAGTTTCTTTCAAGCAAATATGTAAAACGAACCTAGCAATGACATTGTAAAACAACAATATAATTATGATGTAATTGGGCAAGGAACTTCTGTCTTTTATAAGCTCTGCTTTTATAATATAATCATTTTTGAATTACATTTACATTGTCAAAACCACGAAAAATTTTGACTTTTATTTACATATGAAACAACTCGAATCATGCGCCAAAAGGGCAGTCATTTTTATAATAAGATCTCCCAAATTCTGCCATTTATTGGCAAAATTTAACAACTCGAACTCATGCGCCAAGCTGCAGTCACTTTTATTGTTATTAATACCAATGAAACTGTCATTTACATGGCCTTAATACCAATGAATTCTTTCATTTATATGCCATTTATTCCTAATGAATCTGCCCCTTCGGATTATATTCTCCGTTTTAGTAGTAACGGAGAATAGAATTCTCCGTTTATTTCGGAACGGATAATAACATTCTCCGTCTGTCTTGAACAACACATTAAAATGTTATTCTCCATTTAGTTTGGAAAAAAGAATGAAGATGAGCTTGATGAGAATATAACGAGGTTGGTATGGACTAAGAAGACTACAATGATGATGTTGGTATGGGCTAAGAATTAGATTTCAAGAGAACTTATGTCTTTTATAATGTCTGTTCTGCTGTCTTTTATAATAAAATCCTTTTTGAGTAAGATTTACATTGTGATAACCACGAAAAGTTTGACTTTTTGAGTCACATGTACATTATGAAAGTCTGAAATACTACATAAAATCCTACTATCAAGAAAAAAGTTGAATGTGAGCTGCGTCCGGGCATCGCAGGGCAATGGAAGTCCTTGAGGCAAAGGAATTCCTTGAGGCAGTGGGTTCCTTTGCCTCAGTGAGTTCCTTTGCTCGGAGGATGCACGATAAAGTGACTTGCCTCAAGGAGTCATCCTACGGTTCCTATGCTCTGAAGATGCACGATGAATACCATCTACCACGCGGACAAGAATTAAAAGACGACAGAGAACAACACTCCTCACAGTTGAAGCTTTCAATTGGATTCCTTGAGGCAAATCACTTCATCGTGCATCGTCAGAGCAAAGGAACTCCCTGAACAAAGGAACTTCGTGCATAGTCAGAGCAATGGTACTCCATGAACAAAGGAACTCCGTGCATAGTGAGAGCGAATCAAAGTGCGAGCGCTCACCCACACTCTGTCGGAGCGCTCGTACTTTGATTCGCTCAGACTATGCACAGAGTTCCTTTGTTCAGGGAGTTCCATTGCTCTGACTATGCAAGGAGTTCCTTTGCTCAGGGAGTTTCATTGCTCTGACGATGCACGATGAAGTGATTTGCCTCAAGGAATTCAATTGAAAGCTTCAACTGTGAGGAGTGTTGTTCTCTGTCGTCTTTTAGTTCGTATCCGCGTGGTATTCATCGTGCATCGTCAGAGCATAGGAACCGTTGGATGACTCCTTGAGGCAAGTTACTTCATCGTGCATCCTCCGAGCAAAGGAACTCACTGAGGCAAAGGAACCCACTGCCTCAAGGAATTCCTTGAGGCAGAGCACCGTACAAAGCCACCCTTCTTCAACAAGGAAGACGTCGAAGAGATAGACTCCTGGCTGGCGCTTCGACAGAGCGTGGAACGATAATAAACTCCAAACTCATGCACATCTCAGTCTTCTGAAGGACTTCACCACCGTGCATCGTCGGACCAATGGAACACGTTGAAGAAATAAACTCCTGGCGGCAAAGGAACACCGTGCATAGTCCGAGCCAAACAATGTGCGGGCGCTTCGACAGAGCGTGGGTTGGCAATAAATCCAAACCCAGGCACATGTCAGTCTTCTGAAGGACTTCACCACCAAAGCTTCTTCGAACGAGGAGATCGACAACCAAGAGGAAAGAGTCTTGCCAAGGCGGGGGATCGGTAGAGTCCATCGCCACAAGAAAAGCTAAGTGAGATGAGAACAAACTCTCTCTACACTACTGGCATTTATAGGCATGGAACAACTCGGACTCATGCGCCAAAAAGGCAGCCTCTTCGAATTCAATTCAATTAATTTCCATCGATACCAATGTATCTGCCCCTTCTCAATTAAAGCTAAGTAAGACTAGAACAAACTCTTCCAACTACGGCCATCTATATGCCATTAATACCAATGAATCTGCCCCTTCGAATTCTGCCAACTTTGATACCCCCTACTGTATCAAAGTTTTGATACCCCCTATGTATGACATATGGGCCCTTCCTGCTTTATAAAATGTGTACACTATATATATATACATAAATTTTAATAGGGCCCACAAAACTCTTTTCTAACAAAACTCTTTTCAAAGTTTTGATACCCCGATGTATGACATGTGGTCCCCTCTTGCTTTGTAAAACGTGTAATCATATATATATACACATTAATTTTTGAGATGTCCCACATGTCATACGTAGGTGCCTGTATCAAAGTTTTTTCCCTTTTAAATGGGCCCCATAATTAACTTACAAAAAAAGTATAAATAAAACAAAATTTTGTTACAGTCAAGATTTGAACCAATGACCTCTTGAATACAAGTCTAGCAGTGTAACCACGACACCACAATAGCATTCTCCGTGTTTTATTAAACGGAGAATAACATTCTCCGTTTTGAATTAAACGGAGAATAGCATTCACAGTGTTAAAAACAAATTAGAATGTCCATTCTCCGTTTTAATTTAAAACGGAGAATGATATTCTCCGTTTCATTTGTAACGGAGAATTATATTGTCCGTTTTGAACTTTACGGAGAATGCCGTTCCCAGTATTAAACGATTGAGGATACTATTCGCCGTTTAATTTGGAACGGAGAATAAGATTTCCAGTGTTAAAAACACATTAGAATGTTCATTCTCCGTTTTAATTTGAAACGGAGAATGAAATTCACCGTGTCATTTGAAACGGAGAATGTTATTCTCCGTTTTGAACTGCACGGAGAACATATTTTCTCCATTTTTGATGTACTACGTTTTGAAATTGGAATTTAATGTTCTCCACTTTTATCTAATTGTCTTCTCAAACTTTTGTATTGGAGAACATATTTTTTTATCTAATTGTCTCGTGTGAATGACATCTTGCCACATAAGAAAGACATTATCTTAAGTCAACGACGTTTCATTTTATTTCATTTGCTCATTGTCACTATTTCGCTTTCGTACTTTACAATTACGATAATCGTGACCCGTTTTTTTTACAATATCTACATATTCTAGCCTTCGGGATAGATTGACTTTCTGTAGGCTGGCTTGATTTCCCTTGAGAAGGCCTTCCTTTTGTTGCTATCGGATTTGGCTCTTTTAAAGCTTCATGCACTCCTTGAACTGCATCAGCTACCATTTGTTCTTCTTCGTCAATATCGGTCACCATTTCTTTCAACTCCATCAGAACAGACGACATCAACTCCGTTCTCCTCTCTTGAACTTTGCTTGATTTTTTACAATAGTATGT
Organism: Iris pallida; assembly: GCA_029216955.1. Classification (NCBI taxonomy): domain Eukaryota; kingdom Viridiplantae; phylum Streptophyta; class Magnoliopsida; order Asparagales; family Iridaceae; genus Iris; species Iris pallida. The sequence goes on from JANAVB010009596.1 coordinate 893,150, forward strand.
AAACAGATTAGCTTGTTCATTAATAGCACCATACCTTCTGCTCTCAATAATGTCTGGGTGGATGAATCTTCTTTCTGAGCCAGGTCCGGAGAGATAACTCTCTTTGCAATCCTTGAGCCAACGAGATTTTATCAAGTTCTTTGGAATATCTCCAATTTGCAATCTCTTCATTGCTGCAAAAATATGTCTACAAGGAATCCCCTTGGTCTCCATCCACATGCATTCACATTTTATGATGTTGTCGGCCGGAAGAAATGTAACCTTACGGTTGACACTGTTTGGCGACAAATACTTTTGGACAGTGCAAACTTCTGTCTCTCTTACGATGTGATGATGGGGAACAATATATGCATCAGAACGTGTGATTTCCTTCCTTACATCTATAAATACCGTTTTAGTGTAAATTGCGGCAAATTTACCTTCTATTACGGCCATGCTAGTTTGATTCACAACTGGTGTTGAGAATTTATCATTGACATGCTTACCCATCTGGCCGTAACGTAAGGCCGCCAAACCGTGGTCACAATTTTGAAGGGCCTTCCAAAGTGGCAGCTTCTCATTCAAAAACCTTTTCAGAAATGCGTTCCTAGATTCACATCTATTTGTTGCAGTAGAACCGCCAAAATAATTACCACGTAGGAATGTGTCCGCCCATCGCTCCCTCGTTCTGTACAATACAGTGGTCCACTCATTGTTTTCTAAATTATAATCTGTTAGCATCTGCTGCCAACGGTTTTCAAATTCTTCGACTGAATAGTACCTGTTTAGAAAAAATGGACATTAACTAAAGTTGTGATATTGTAACAACAACATACTTCAAAGTAAAGTAGCAAGTGTGCTATGTACCTTTTAATCAGAAGACTCAGTTTATTGTGAAAACCCTCTCGGTGTACATTTTTGGCAGCATTGTTAAGGATATGCCATGAGCACGTTCGATGAACTACGCTGGGCATTAAATCCTCAATTGCTTTATTCATGGATCTGCATCCATCCGTGAGAACTGTCAATGGTAATTTGCCATTCATACACTCTAGAAATTTTTACAAAACCCAAGAATAAGTTTCCGCAGTCTCATTGTGGATCATTGCAAACCCAAAAACATAAGTCATCGCATGATTGTTTGTACCCACTAGAACCACCAACGGCATTTGACTTTTATTTGTTTTATATGTAGAATCGAATACTAGTGAATCTCCAAATAGTTCGTAATCGAATCGACAAGAACCGTCAGGCCAAAAGAGATGGGTCAATCTGGAATCTTCGTCTACCTTGTAGTCGTAGAAGAATATGGGTCACTGTTCTCCTTTGATTGAAGAAATGTAAGTGTTGTCGAAGCATGAACATCGTCGAGTGCTCTACTATCTTGAGCTAGAGCGTTGTATAAATCCTTTCTCGTCCACCCAACATTATTCCAGCCACCTTTCTTCTCGACAAGTAAATTCCATATCTCTCCAGTCCCCATCCCTGATTGCTTCATAATCTTAATTTCTTCCAACTCTGCGGGTGTTATATTACGATGGGATCTCAAAAAAGCTGATTCATAATTACTCGCCAGGTTATGGTTGTGATGTACATGAAATTTTTTGACGGACCACATCTTTGTTTTATGGGTGTACCCAATACGAAAAATTGCTTTACAACCACTTCTGCTTTCACTTCTTGGCTCACGAATCCTGTTGGAGCTCCTTGTATTT